>VFSX01001048.1:0-14843 GCA_016618255.1 Chlamydomonas sp. UWO 241 | reverse complement strand
CTGCAGCCCTGGGGCAACACATCAATCACATGTGATGTACCGAAGTGTCGCTTTGCCTTACCGGCACTTTTATGAAATGTCGACTGAATTTAGAATTTGGTGCCTTGCCGGAGTTTTTCTGCGTTTCTTCGCGTTTTGACGTCCGTTTTGACGTCCGTTTTGACGTCACTTTTTGTGTTTTGAATTTTTCCACGGGGGGGGGGCAAGAAACTTATTTCCTGCAGGCATGGTACATATTTATTTTGGTGGGTCTGACCCCCCCCCCAACTCGCTGAATACACCATGCATGGAGCCGGGACCAAGGCGCATGGGTTCCTTACAGTAAGGGCTGTCCATCGCAATGTCTAACTCGCCGGCAAATGGCCAAAGTCGTCCCCCAAATCTAGTCATACCATGGCTTTGCCAGCAGATTTTGACGCGGATCTGCCTGCGTTTGCGCTGACTGGTGGTGAAGTGAAGACCGTCTCTGCATTTAAGTATCTAGGGAGTTGGATAACCCAGAGTGGTGGTGTGGAGAAGGAGATCAGTGTGAGTGTCGGTCGCGCGTTGGGCGTGTTCGCGTCATTTGATAAGATTTGGGCCAGCAAGAAGATGCAAGTGCAGTCTAAGATGCGGGTTTACAACACTTTCGTGCTGCCCCACTTTCTGTAAGGCTGCGACACATGGGCCCCTCCTAAAACACAACTGACTCGATTGGAGGTTGCCCACTCTAACTGCCTTCGTCGCATTCTGGGCGTGCGCCTGGTCGACCGGCACAGATTACCATATATTCGGCAGGCGTGCGACACTGAGCCAATCGAGAGCCTTGTGGCAAAGCGATCAATGCAGTGGCTAGGCCATGTGATGCGCATGCCGGCTTCTCGTCTTCCTCGTACGACTTTTGACTGCACAATGGATGTGGCTCGGCAGCAAGGCCGGCCTCCAGCCTCCTCCCGACACAATTTTCTTAAGCTACTGATTCAGCAGCTAGGCAAAACTAGTGGCACTCGTTCTGATTGGAAGACTTCTTCGGACACGGCGTTTGAGCGTGCTCAGGATAGGGTCGGGTGGAGAGCCGTGGCGTACGGTCCGGCTGCCCCTCAGGCGCCAGCCCCTCCACCTCGGCGGTCAAGTAGGTTGGCAAGCGCCACTTGACTCCCTATCCCCTGGAAGCAGTTAGGACCTATTTTGGAGGTGTCGCACAATAGCTCTCCTTTTTGCTCTGGGACTACACGTTGGCAGGCAGCCGGCTGGTGGCTACCGCCCCTCACAAGTAATTGTTAGGCCCAGAACTGGACTTGGGTCTAGGCGGTGGTACTAGGACTAGAGGTAGTCTTTGCTGGAAAGCCGATGTAACTGTAACTGTAACATGGCTTAGTCGACGGGCACCAAGGAGTGTGGACCCTCCAGTTTACACTTTCCAGGCAGATACAGGGTTGACTCTCCTGAGGTGTTTTGCTGTTCTTTCCAACGGGATTTAGATGTTATTGGTCACAATTAATGTTTTGTTGACGACCTCGAAGTTTCACTATCGTACGCCGCGCGGTCGGCCTCCAAAAGTTGGGGGGCTTCTCGTCACCTGTCTAAACCTATGAGTCACAGGGGTCTCGGTGGACCTCACGACGCAGTCGCCAAAGAGCGCCATCAGTGAGTTATCTTTTTCGGGCGTGCTCCTGACCAAGTGCAGGCCAACATCGTGCTGCGTGGGCGCTACAACCTTCTTCTGCATGCATGCGCGTCATGCAAGCGCCATGCGCCGGCTAGATCTTGCCAAATCTGTCGCCAACACGTTTGCCCCAGGAGATTATATTGCAGGGGGATGCCCCTGGAACAACTACACAACTGGAATGCATTCAGCAGGCGCCATCAGCGCAGGGTGGCTTGTTCTTATTTTCTTGTGAGGCATGAAGTGCGTGACGTGAGGGGTGCCAGCGCTGGCGGCCGACGTGAAGACTGTCACGAGAAGGCTGTGGGCAGCCATTTTTGACGACGTGAACTACACGTGACGTGAAGTACATGCGTTAGTTCGGTAGTTCACGTCAATCAAAATTGCCGTTTCCTACCATTTCGGGCACCAATCCCTCTTTCTAACGCGTGTGACCAGGCCCCGCTCGCAGCCCCTGATCGTGCTGACGCTACGCGCAGACCGGCGGACCCTTGGGGAGGGAGGCCTCACGGGGCTCATGCAAGTGGGCGACCAAGCGCACCTCGCAGGCGGCCACACGAGGCCGTGACAGGCCGTGGTATTTTTCAGACGCGAATTGCAGGCGCCCCCGAGGCGCTCCCACCGCGCCGCCTCCTGCAAAAAAAAACTATCGACACTCAAGGATGCGCAAGGGCCGCTTGGTTACGAGGGCCGTGCTGCATGCTGCACCCCCATGCGGCAGATGTGTGCATGGCAAGCACCCAGGACAACTTGCGCACCCAGGGGGCTGACCCCGACCATCCCCACATGCTGCATGTGACCTGGGCAAGCACACACACGCAGCATGGGCAGCCTTGCTACCGGGGGCTGCGCCCCCAGACCCCCGCCACACGCAGCCCGTGTTCCAGACGCGCACACGCAAGCTTGCTGATGGATTTAGATGTTATTGGTCTCATCTCAATCCACGAAGGTTGCTCAAACCCCTAGGTGGGCACTTCGTGCATCACTTGGTAGCACGGGGGGTGGGTGGGCATTGAGAAGTGGGTACCCCCTCCCTATTACGACAGGGTCACTTCTGAGAGTGGATTCGTGCTCCTCTCATCAAGGCGGTTACAATGGTGGCCTTCCCATCGAAAGCGGCCCACTGGAAAGAAAGTTCGGGCCCCCCGCATTTATTTTTCTGCGCATCCCCCCCCCCTCTACTTTGAGCCCCCATATCTTGGCCTCCAGGTGTCCGAATTCAAAATTTTTAATTGATTTGGAACTTACGCATGACGGATAATGATATTCAGCATGCCTGTATTTTCTGTTCTTTCTGACCCCCCGTTATTTAGAAGAGTAGCCTGCTTAGCTGGAAACCCCGTGTTCCTGTTACTGCCCCCCGTGACTTTTTCGACATTTTGTTTAGAAATCTGCCTTGCCGGTACGTTTTCCGACGTACTTTCCCGTCAAGGCAAAGCGGCACTACGGTACGAGACATGCTGGGAGGGTGTGCACGCAGGGAGAGGCCCATGGGGCACAGTCTGTGTTCTGTGTTGGGGACTGCATTTGGGGTGACAGACGGCGCCAGATCGACGCCCTGGCGCGCCCGACCCGCGTCTAACGCAGCGCAATCTCAAAATATAGCTATTTGGCTGCTCTGTAGCCGCGGAGGAGGCTGCGGGTGGCGTTGTGACGACGGGTGTTGCGCTGAGTCAGCCGAGGGACAGGTCCCCTGCGCCCTCTGCCCTTCCCACCATTGCAACGCGACGCAGACGTGTACACATACACATGTAGGACCCGTTCCATAGCTGCAGGGGCCAGCGGGGCGCGCAGGGGCGCCTAACCAAATTTCACTGAGCCCACGCACGAACCTTAGTATTTATACATACGGGGCGGAAGGCGCTGAGGGGGGCTGTAGACTAACATCACATGTACGATGCGGGGGCGACGCCCCCATGGGGGCTCCGCCGAAAAAGTCCGAACCTGGCCGCCCACCCCTCGGGGTCGGGGCTACAGTCTCCGCATTTCTGCGAATGCTTTATTTGGCGCTCATCCTTCTCTCTTTTGCCCTGAAGGGCGCGAAGGGTGAGATGCTCGGAAACCCGCCGAATCGGGTTTCCCGCTGATGCACGCCCACGATCCACCGCAGGATGGGCGCCTGCGGTAGCCGGCAAGGTACAGGTATTCAGCCCAGATAAATGTCCGTCATGGATTGCAGCTTACTCCGACTTCCACATGTCTATGCGCGGTCGCGAAGATGCCAAGTACCTTGTTCATCAATCAAACAAGGAGGGTGGAGCTGGGGGTTTGGGCGACCGTCTCCGCGCCATGATGTTCAGTACGAGGTAAGCAAAGCCCGATGTCTGGACATCGGGCCAATACAAGGCCCGATTTCACGGCGTGACTAACTTGGCGCTTGCTTGTTCCAGGTTGGCGGCCGCCTCGTCCCGGGTCGTTCTCTTCTCATGGGGGCAACTCAACATCACCGACTACTTGGAACCTTCAGGGAGGATCGACTGGCGAGTTGATGATACGGGCTTCAAGGAACACCCGTCACCGCGCACGTTGCAGTGGATGATGTCTAAGCCATACGGAGCCTCAGCGTTCAGCGCCGAGGTTAAGCGGCTGACCGATAAGTACGTACAGATTGTTACCAATGAGCTGATCGACGGTCCATGCGAGGGTTGTCCAGCCCTCGATAATGCATGGGGCAATAGCGCCCGGTGCTTGTGGCGAACGCTTTGGCGCCTCCACCCTGAGATCACCCGCCAGGCAGATCAGGAGCTGAGTCGACTCTTCGGCAGCACACATCCAGTTTTCACCGCAATTCATCTTCGTGTGGGTGGGATGGTCGGTGAAATGCAAAATATTGGCCTCCACCCAAACGAAACCCCCGAAAGCAGACTGCAAGCAGCAGTGCAGTGCAGCAGCGTGCTATCATCGCTTAGAAACCTGCCCGCCCAGACACCGGTGCTTCTGGTCACAGACAACATCCGTCTGCGAAGACAAATCTCGTCCGACATGGTGTCCATGGATGGAAACTTCCCTGGCGTATTTGTTTCAAGCATTGTCCCAGTTCACATAGATAAGTCAAGGCACTCTACCGTGAAAGAATTTCGTGGCAGTTGGGTCGAGCTGTTGTTGCTTGCAAGAGCACAATGCGTGGTACTGACCATGCACTCGGGCTACAGCCTCCAGGCTTTCCTAGCTGGCAATCAATCATGTGTTGCCGGGACCCCAGCCAACAACCAAGATGTGTGCCTGGTGTAAGGAGGGGTTCTCAAGAAAAAAGGAGACAACAGGAGACAACTCAAAAATTGGTTGAGTCAGAAACAAGACATGAAGTGAGGCTACTCTAGCGTTGTTTTGAGTGTAGCGGTGACGCTGTGCGTGCAGTGGGGGCGAGTGGGGACTGGAAAGTGTGTGGTTAGGAGGCTGTGCACAACCCTGGCGCAGCCCACAGGGGCCGCCCACTGTCGCCGCGCGTCACAAAGCGCGGCCATATGTGTCTGGTAGCTGCGCGCCGCTCTGGGGTGGGAGAGGAGGCTGCCTGGATGGCACAGGGCGAGAGAGTGTGCAAAAAACTGGACCACCTGTTTGCAGCAGCATCACCGCATGGAGGCCCGCCGCATGCACCCAGACGCGGCAGACCTGTTGTGCAAGCTATGTGGCGTCCATATGGGGTGGTGCACGGCTCCAGGCTGCGCCAGGCGGCCATGGAGGCGGTGTTCGAGTGTGCCATGCATGGCCCCACACAGAACACCCCACTCAGGGCGACCCGGCGCGCCGCGCGGACTCCGATGAGTCCCATGATATATTACTAGGTCGATCGCATGCGCAGATGGCCGCGATGGGCGGCGGAGTGGTCGTCAGGCTTCGACTGCCTTGAGGTAGTCGGGAGGCAAGCAGTCGCAGACGCGGGCACGCAGCGAAGGCTCGGCTCGGCTCGACTCGGCTGACAGACAACAGTGGGACGTAGATGTATCTCAGGTTACACAGGGTCTGCTACAATGCGGCGAGGCCGCCCCTAGATAGTATTCACGCAGGTGTGTCCGTACGTGGCAGCTTGCCACGGTTTGGGATGAGTGGCGGCTTGCCACGGTTCGCGAACCATGGCAACATGCCACTCCGCTCGTCAAGCCCCTTCTTCACGCCATGCCATCCGCAGCCCGTCGCAGGACTTAGCGATAGTGGCTAAGGCGAGGGTGGTCGATGGTTGTTGCGTTTGTTGCAGTTGTTGCAGTCACAGTGTGGCAGCTGGTGCCGTGCTGTTACACGAACTCCCTTGCCCTAGTGAGCCCCACTATAAATGGCGTCGCTCTAGTGTCTCAAAACTGAGTGTCATGAGCTGGGACATACATATACATTAGCGATGCGTTTGAGTTGGGGGGTGGACAGCGTGACGACGTGTCGCAGATCGCGTTTTGGTGTGTGTTTTCCATGGTTTTGGGGCACCTGTTTTCGGACCCAACTTTACGATCAAACTGCGCCGCCTGGGACGCACCCACGCCCCCGCAGGCGCATGCCACCTCGCGGTATACATACTAGGTTGTAAGTTCTTGACGTACGGGCTTCGAGGAGTGGTCTGGGCGTCGCCAGAAGCGTCTAAACCCTAAAACGGGCGCCTCTGAAAGTCGGTCGACCGCGAGGCGTACAATCTAGCCCCGCGGTCTGCAGCTCACAATTAATGTTTTGTTGACGACCTCGAAGTTTCACTATCGTACGCCGCGCGGTCGGCCTCCAAAAGTTGGGGGGCTTCTCGTCACCTGTCTAAACCTATGAGTCACAGGGGTCTCGGTGGACCTCACGACGCAGTCGCCAAAGAGCGCCATCAGTGAGTTATCTTTTTCGGGCGTGCTCCTGACCAAGTGCAGGCCAACATCGTGCTGCGTGGGCGCTACAACCTTCTTCTGCATGCATGCGCGTCATGCAAGCGCCATGCGCCGGCTAGATCTTGCCAAATCTGTCGCCAACACGTTTGCCCCAGGAGATTATATTGCAGGGGGATGCCCCTGGAACAACTACACAACTGGAATGCATTCAGCAGGCGCCATCAGCGCAGGGTGGCTTGTTCTTATTTTCTTGTGAGGCATGAAGTGCGTGACGTGAGGGGTGCCAGCGCTGGCGGCCGACGTGAAGACTGTCACGAGAAGGCTGTGGGCAGCCATTTTTGACGACGTGAACTACACGTGACGTGAAGTACATGCGTTAGTTCGGTAGTTCACGTCAATCAAAATTGCCGTTTCCTACCATTTCGGGCACCAATCCCTCTTTCTAACGCGTGTGACCAGGCCCCGCTCGCAGCCCCTGATCGTGCTGACGCTACGCGCAGACCGGCGGACCCTTGGGGAGGGAGGCCTCACGGGGCTCATGCAAGTGGGCGACCAAGCGCACCTCGCAGGCGGCCACACGAGGCCGTGACAGGCCGTGGTATTTTTCAGACGCGAATTGCAGGCGCCCCCGAGGCGCTCCCACCGCGCCGCCTCCTGCAAAAAAAAACTATCGACACTCAAGGATGCGCAAGGGCCGCTTGGTTACGAGGGCCGTGCTGCATGCTGCACCCCCATGCGGCAGATGTGTGCATGGCAAGCACCCAGGACAACTTGCGCACCCAGGGGGCTGACCCCGACCATCCCCACATGCTGCATGTGACCTGGGCAAGCACACACACGCAGCATGGGCAGCCTTGCTACCGGGGGCTGCG
Source organism: Chlamydomonas sp. UWO 241 (assembly GCA_016618255.1). NCBI lineage: Eukaryota > Viridiplantae > Chlorophyta > Chlorophyceae > Chlamydomonadales > Chlamydomonadaceae > Chlamydomonas > Chlamydomonas priscui. The sequence goes on along the minus strand of VFSX01001048.1, from coordinate 7,533 downwards.
CCCCCAGACCCCCGCCACACGCAGCCCGTGTTCCAGACGCGCACACGCAAGCTTGCTGATGGATTTAGATGTTATTGGTCTCATCTCAATCCACGAAGGTTGCTCAAACCCCTAGGTGGGCACTTCGTGCATCACTTGGTAGCACGGGGGGTGGGTGGGCATTGAGAAGTGGGTACCCCCTCCCTATTACGACAGGGTCACTTCTGAGAGTGGATTCGTGCTCCTCTCATCAAGGCGGTTACAATGGTGGCCTTCCCATCGAAAGCGGCCCACTGGAAAGAAAGTTCGGGCCCCCCGCATTTATTTTTCTGCGCATCCCCCCCCCCTCTACTTTGAGCCCCCATATCTTGGCCTCCAGGTGTCCGAATTCAAAATTTTTAATTGATTTGGAACTTACGCATGACGGATAATGATATTCAGCATGCCTGTATTTTCTGTTCTTTCTGACCCCCCGTTATTTAGAAGAGTAGCCTGCTTAGCTGGAAACCCCGTGTTCCTGTTACTGCCCCCCGTGACTTTTTCGACATTTTGTTTAGAAATCTGCCTTGCCGGTACGTTTTCCGACGTACTTTCCCGTCAAGGCAAAGCGGCACTACGGTACGAGACATGCTGGGAGGGTGTGCACGCAGGGAGAGGCCCATGGGGCACAGTCTGTGTTCTGTGTTGGGGACTGCATTTGGGGTGACAGACGGCGCCAGATCGACGCCCTGGCGCGCCCGACCCGCGTCTAACGCAGCGCAATCTCAAAATATAGCTATTTGGCTGCTCTGTAGCCGCGGAGGAGGCTGCGGGTGGCGTTGTGACGACGGGTGTTGCGCTGAGTCAGCCGAGGGACAGGTCCCCTGCGCCCTCTGCCCTTCCCACCATTGCAACGCGACGCAGACGTGTACACATACACATGTAGGACCCGTTCCATAGCTGCAGGGGCCAGCGGGGCGCGCAGGGGCGCCTAACCAAATTTCACTGAGCCCACGCACGAACCTTAGTATTTATACATACGGGGCGGAAGGCGCTGAGGGGGGCTGTAGACTAACATCACATGTACGATGCGGGGGCGACGCCCCCATGGGGGCTCCGCCGAAAAAGTCCGAACCTGGCCGCCCACCCCTCGGGGTCGGGGCTACAGTCTCCGCATTTCTGCGAATGCTTTATTTGGCGCTCATCCTTCTCTCTTTTGCCCTGAAGGGCGCGAAGGGTGAGATGCTCGGAAACCCGCCGAATCGGGTTTCCCGCTGATGCACGCCCACGATCCACCGCAGGATGGGCGCCTGCGGTAGCCGGCAAGGTACAGGTATTCAGCCCAGATAAATGTCCGTCATGGATTGCAGCTTACTCCGACTTCCACATGTCTATGCGCGGTCGCGAAGATGCCAAGTACCTTGTTCATCAATCAAACAAGGAGGGTGGAGCTGGGGGTTTGGGCGACCGTCTCCGCGCCATGATGTTCAGTACGAGGTAAGCAAAGCCCGATGTCTGGACATCGGGCCAATACAAGGCCCGATTTCACGGCGTGACTAACTTGGCGCTTGCTTGTTCCAGGTTGGCGGCCGCCTCGTCCCGGGTCGTTCTCTTCTCATGGGGGCAACTCAACATCACCGACTACTTGGAACCTTCAGGGAGGATCGACTGGCGAGTTGATGATACGGGCTTCAAGGAACACCCGTCACCGCGCACGTTGCAGTGGATGATGTCTAAGCCATACGGAGCCTCAGCGTTCAGCGCCGAGGTTAAGCGGCTGACCGATAAGTACGTACAGATTGTTACCAATGAGCTGATCGACGGTCCATGCGAGGGTTGTCCAGCCCTCGATAATGCATGGGGCAATAGCGCCCGGTGCTTGTGGCGAACGCTTTGGCGCCTCCACCCTGAGATCACCCGCCAGGCAGATCAGGAGCTGAGTCGACTCTTCGGCAGCACACATCCAGTTTTCACCGCAATTCATCTTCGTGTGGGTGGGATGGTCGGTGAAATGCAAAATATTGGCCTCCACCCAAACGAAACCCCCGAAAGCAGACTGCAAGCAGCAGTGCAGTGCAGCAGCGTGCTATCATCGCTTAGAAACCTGCCCGCCCAGACACCGGTGCTTCTGGTCACAGACAACATCCGTCTGCGAAGACAAATCTCGTCCGACATGGTGTCCATGGATGGAAACTTCCCTGGCGTATTTGTTTCAAGCATTGTCCCAGTTCACATAGATAAGTCAAGGCACTCTACCGTGAAAGAATTTCGTGGCAGTTGGGTCGAGCTGTTGTTGCTTGCAAGAGCACAATGCGTGGTACTGACCATGCACTCGGGCTACAGCCTCCAGGCTTTCCTAGCTGGCAATCAATCATGTGTTGCCGGGACCCCAGCCAACAACCAAGATGTGTGCCTGGTGTAAGGAGGGGTTCTCAAGAAAAAAGGAGACAACAGGAGACAACTCAAAAATTGGTTGAGTCAGAAACAAGACATGAAGTGAGGCTACTCTAGCGTTGTTTTGAGTGTAGCGGTGACGCTGTGCGTGCAGTGGGGGCGAGTGGGGACTGGAAAGTGTGTGGTTAGGAGGCTGTGCACAACCCTGGCGCAGCCCACAGGGGCCGCCCACTGTCGCCGCGCGTCACAAAGCGCGGCCATATGTGTCTGGTAGCTGCGCGCCGCTCTGGGGTGGGAGAGGAGGCTGCCTGGATGGCACAGGGCGAGAGAGTGTGCAAAAAACTGGACCACCTGTTTGCAGCAGCATCACCGCATGGAGGCCCGCCGCATGCACCCAGACGCGGCAGACCTGTTGTGCAAGCTATGTGGCGTCCATATGGGGTGGTGCACGGCTCCAGGCTGCGCCAGGCGGCCATGGAGGCGGTGTTCGAGTGTGCCATGCATGGCCCCACACAGAACACCCCACTCAGGGCGACCCGGCGCGCCGCGCGGACTCCGATGAGTCCCATGATATATTACTAGGTCGATCGCATGCGCAGATGGCCGCGATGGGCGGCGGAGTGGTCGTCAGGCTTCGACTGCCTTGAGGTAGTCGGGAGGCAAGCAGTCGCAGACGCGGGCACGCAGCGAAGGCTCGGCTCGGCTCGACTCGGCTGACAGACAACAGTGGGACGTAGATGTATCTCAGGTTACACAGGGTCTGCTACAATGCGGCGAGGCCGCCCCTAGATAGTATTCACGCAGGTGTGTCCGTACGTGGCAGCTTGCCACGGTTTGGGATGAGTGGCGGCTTGCCACGGTTCGCGAACCATGGCAACATGCCACTCCGCTCGTCAAGCCCCTTCTTCACGCCATGCCATCCGCAGCCCGTCGCAGGACTTAGCGATAGTGGCTAAGGCGAGGGTGGTCGATGGTTGTTGCGTTTGTTGCAGTTGTTGCAGTCACAGTGTGGCAGCTGGTGCCGTGCTGTTACACGAACTCCCTTGCCCTAGTGAGCCCCACTATAAATGGCGTCGCTCTAGTGTCTCAAAACTGAGTGTCATGAGCTGGGACATACATATACATTAGCGATGCGTTTGAGTTGGGGGGTGGACAGCGTGACGACGTGTCGCAGATCGCGTTTTGGTGTGTGTTTTCCATGGTTTTGGGGCACCTGTTTTCGGACCCAACTTTACGATCAAACTGCGCCGCCTGGGACGCACCCACGCCCCCGCAGGCGCATGCCACCTCGCGGTATACATACTAGGTTGTAAGTTCTTGACGTACGGGCTTCGAGGAGTGGTCTGGGCGTCGCCAGAAGCGTCTAAACCCTAAAACGGGCGCCTCTGAAAGTCGGTCGACCGCGAGGCGTACAATCTAGCCCCGCGGTCTGCAGCTCACAATTAATGTTTTGTTGACGACCTCGAAGTTTCACTATCGTACGCCGCGCGGTCGGCCTCCAAAAGTTGGGGGGCTTCTCGTCACCTGTCTAAACCTATGAGTCACAGGGGTCTCGGTGGACCTCACGACGCAGTCGCCAAAGAGCGCCATCAGTGAGTTATCTTTTTCGGGCGTGCTCCTGACCAAGTGCAGGCCAACATCGTGCTGCGTGGGCGCTACAACCTTCTTCTGCATGCATGCGCGTCATGCAAGCGCCATGCGCCGGCTAGATCTTGCCAAATCTGTCGCCAACACGTTTGCCCCAGGAGATTATATTGCAGGGGGATGCCCCTGGAACAACTACACAACTGGAATGCATTCAGCAGGCGCCATCAGCGCAGGGTGGCTTGTTCTTATTTTCTTGTGAGGCATGAAGTGCGTGACGTGAGGGGTGCCAGCGCTGGCGGCCGACGTGAAGACTGTCACGAGAAGGCTGTGGGCAGCCATTTTTGACGACGTGAACTACACGTGACGTGAAGTACATGCGTTAGTTCGGTAGTTCACGTCAATCAAAATTGCCGTTTCCTACCATTTCGGGCACCAATCCCTCTTTCTAACGCGTGTGACCAGGCCCCGCTCGCAGCCCCTGATCGTGCTGACGCTACGCGCAGACCGGCGGACCCTTGGGGAGGGAGGCCTCACGGGGCTCATGCAAGTGGGCGACCAAGCGCACCTCGCAGGCGGCCACACGAGGCCGTGACAGGCCGTGGTATTTTTCAGACGCGAATTGCAGGCGCCCCCGAGGCGCTCCCACCGCGCCGCCTCCTGCAAAAAAAAACTATCGACACTCAAGGATGCGCAAGGGCCGCTTGGTTACGAGGGCCGTGCTGCATGCTGCACCCCCATGCGGCAGATGTGTGCATGGCAAGCACCCAGGACAACTTGCGCACCCAGGGGGCTGACCCCGACCATCCCCACATGCTGCATGTGACCTGGGCAAGCACACACACGCAGCATGGGCAGCCTTGCTACCGGGGGCTGCGCCCCCCGACCCCCGCCACACGCAGCCCGTGTTCCAGACGCGCACACGCAAGCTTGCTGATGGATTTAGATGTTATTGGTCTCATCTCAATCCACGAAGGTTGCTCAAACCCCTAGGTGGGCACTTCGTGCATCACTTGGTAGCACGGGGGGTGGGTGGGCATTGAGAAGTGGGTACCCCCTCCCTATTACGACAGGGTCACTTCTGAGAGTGGATTCGTGCTCCTCTCATCAAGGCGGTTACAATGGTGGCCTTCCCATCGAAAGCGGCCCACTGGAAAGAAAGTTCGGGCCCCCCGCATTTATTTTTCTGCGCATCCCCCCCCCCTCTACTTTGAGCCCCCATATCTTGGCCTCCAGGTGTCCGAATTCAAAATTTTTAATTGATTTGGAACTTACGCATGACGGATAATGATATTCAGCATGCCTGTATTTTCTGTTCTTTCTGACCCCCCGTTATTTAGAAGAGTAGCCTGCTTAGCTGGAAACCCCGTGTTCCTGTTACTGCCCCCCGTGACTTTTTCGACATTTTGTTTAGAAATCTGCCTTGCCGGTACGTTTTCCGACGTACTTTCCCGTCAAGGCAAAGCGGCACTACGGTACGAGACATGCTGGGAGGGTGTGCACGCAGGGAGAGGCCCATGGGGCACAGTCTGTGTTCTGTGTTGGGGACTGCATTTGGGGTGACAGACGGCGCCAGATCGACGCCCTGGCGCGCCCGACCCGCGTCTAACGCAGCGCAATCTCAAAATATAGCTATTTGGCTGCTCTGTAGCCGCGGAGGAGGCTGCGGGTGGCGTTGTGACGACGGGTGTTGCGCTGAGTCAGCCGAGGGACAGGTCCCCTGCGCCCTCTGCCCTTCCCACCATTGCAACGCGACGCAGACGTGTACACATACACATGTAGGACCCGTTCCATAGCTGCAGGGGCCAGCGGGGCGCGCAGGGGCGCCTAACCAAATTTCACTGAGCCCACGCACGAACCTTAGTATTTATACATACGGGGCGGAAGGCGCTGAGGGGGGCTGTAGACTAACATCACATGTACGATGCGGGGGCGACGCCCCCATGGGGGCTCCGCCGAAAAAGTCCGAACCTGGCCGCCCACCCCTCGGGGTCGGGGCTACAGTCTCCGCATTTCTGCGAATGCTTTATTTGGCGCTCATCCTTCTCTCTTTTGTCCTGAAGGGCGCGAAGGGTGAGATGCTCGGAAACCCGCCGAATCGGGTTTCCCGCTGATGCACGCCCACGATCCACCGCAGGATGGGCGCCTGCGGTAGCCGGCAAGGTACAGGTATTCAGCCCAGATAAATGTCCGTCATGGATTGCAGCTTACTCCGACTTCCACATGTCTATGCGCGGTCGCGAAGATGCCAAGTACCTTGTTCATCAATCAAACAAGGAGGGTGGAGCTGGGGGTTTGGGCGACCGTCTCCGCGCCATGATGTTCAGTACGAGGTAAGCAAAGCCCGATGTCTGGACATCGGGCCAATACAAGGCCCGATTTCACGGCGTGACTAACTTGGCGCTTGCTTGTTCCAGGTTGGCGGCCGCCTCGTCCCGGGTCGTTCTCTTCTCATGGGGGCAACTCAACATCACCGACTACTTGGAACCTTCAGGGAGGATCGACTGGCGAGTTGATGATACGGGCTTCAAGGAACACCCGTCACCGCGCACGTTGCAGTGGATGATGTCTAAGCCATACGGAGCCTCAGCGTTCAGCGCCGAGGTTAAGCGGCTGACCGATAAGTACGTACAGATTGTTACCAATGAGCTGATCGACGGTCCATGCGAGGGTTGTCCAGCCCTCGATAATGCATGGGGCAATAGCGCCCGGTGCTTGTGGCGAACGCTTTGGCGCCTCCACCCTGAGATCACCCGCCAGGCAGATCAGGAGCTGAGTCGACTCTTCGGCAGCACACATCCAGTTTTCACCGCAATTCATCTTCGTGTGGGTGGGATGGTCGGTGAAATGCAAAATATTGGCCTCCACCCAAACGAAACCCCCGAAAGCAGACTGCAAGCAGCAGTGCAGTGCAGCAGCGTGCTATCATCGCTTAGAAACCTGCCCGCCCAGACACCGGTGCTTCTGGTCACAGACAACATCCGTCTGCGAAGACAAATCTCGTCCGACATGGTGTCCATGGATGGAAACTTCCCTGGCGTATTTGTTTCAAGCATTGTCCCAGTTCACATAGATAAGTCAAGGCACTCTACCGTGAAAGAATTTCGTGGCAGTTGGGTCGAGCTGTTGTTGCTTGCAAGAGCACAATGCGTGGTACTGACCATGCACTCGGGCTACAGCCTCCAGGCTTTCCTAGCTGGCAATCAATCATGTGTTGCCGGGACCCCAGCCAACAACCAAGATGTGTGCCTGGTGTAAGGAGGGGTTCTCAAGAGAAAAGGAGACAACAGGAGACAACTCAAAAATTGGTTGAGTCAGAAACAAGACATGAAGTGAGGCTACTCTAGCGTTGTTTTGAGTGTAGCGGTGACGCTGTGCGTGCAGTGGGGGCGAGTGGGGACTGGAAAGTGTGTGGTTAGGAGGCTGTGCACAACCCTGGCGCAGCCCACAGGGGCCGCCCACTGTCGCCGCGCGTCACAAAGCGCGGCCATATGTGTCTGGTAGCTGCGCGCCGCTCTGGGGTGGGAGAGGAGGCTGCCTGGATGGCACAGGGCGAGAGAGTGTGCAAAAAACTGGACCACCTGTTTGCAGCAGCAT
>VFSX01000938.1:0-20095 GCA_016618255.1 Chlamydomonas sp. UWO 241 | reverse complement strand
CTGGGGGGTGCAGGGAAGGACGTGGGCGCTCTGAAGAAGGCGTTCCGGGTCTGATCCGGCTCTGGTTCGATCCGATTAGACCTGCTCTGGTCCGATCCGATACAAGTGTGGTGCCACCGGCAGTCCCCTGTTGCCGGGCTTGTGCGTCTAGGCTGACGACTTCTGTCGACTTGGGCGTGCACGTGGGGTGACGGATGGGATGGGCACTGGCACACACGGATGTGATGTGGCACTGACAGCAGAGCCGAGTGCAAGAGCGGCGCACGGCTGTTGTGCTCCATCTACTTGACGTTATGTTTTGAGGGTGTGTTCGCAGGCTGGGTATGGGCATGTGCCCTTGGTTTCTTTGAATTGTGCGGCTCTTGTAAAATCGGACGCGGCAACGCAGCGATTTCTTCCCCGCGCGAGTGCTTGGGTTGTGGTGTTGCGTTTTAAGCGGCGGCGATGGCATGCGTGCGCACGCGCGCATGTGTCCTTGTGGTGACGATGTGGGCCTGTCCTCCCCACGTGGTATTTTGGTGATGATCTGGATTGGATGCTGCAGGAGTGGAGTGGTTGTTGCCGTGGTAAGCTTCATAGCGGCGTTTGGGTGTCCTCGTTGAAGTCGCTCGCAATCGCTGTCTCCTCTGAAATGAGAGCAAGGGCCGCAGTTTCTTGCGAGTTGAACATGTGTGAGGATTAGAAGCGCCTCCTGGTCTGGCCGGCCATGATGCGGATGTGCTACCGTGCGGGATCTCGGTGCCACCACCTTAGCTGGCGATGCATTTTCTTCAGATCCAACAGCTTTGAAATGATCAGTCATGATGGGCATGACTCTGGCAGCAATAGCATGCACTCATCTACGCTGCCGATGAACGGCGCCGCCACTGGGTGCGTGTGGATAAGACCCAGCACGGTCTAGCCTACGCACCGCACAGCGCATTGTGTTACGCCACCACCACTCCATCCCATCCACCCACTGCCCCCACCCACCACTACAGGTGTGACTGGCATGGCTCGGCCTGTCACAGGCGAAGCCAGGCCAGTCACAACAGGTACCGGTGGCGCCCCGTGTCGCGCCGGGCCTCCTTCGTCGAGCGCTCGCAGCTGCCACTGTTCCTGGCGCGCGCTGCTGATGCACACACACACGCACACACACACACACACACACACCACTGCAGGTGGCGCCTCCATCGCCCCCTCTGCTACGCCGCGCCTCCTTCATCGAGCGCTCGCAGCTGCCTCTCTTCCTGTCACGCGCTGCCGCTGCACCGCTGGCGTCGCTCAACCCTCGAGTTCTAGACGCGGCTGCGATGAGGCACGCGCATGTTGGGGCAGGTGTGTGCGTGTGTGTCGTTTATGTTGAGGGGGGGCTTATAGACTGCCGCTGCGCCGCAGGCGTCGCTCAACACGCGAGTGCTGGATGTGTAGCTGCGATGGGGCAGGTGCGCACAAACTTGTGGTATTTGCATGCGTACTCCCCTAAGAACCGTTCTCGTGCCCGCGCTACACAAACAGACGCACATCACACTCAAGCACGCGCTCACCGCGCCCACGCACGCTCAATGTCACATGCGCATGCACCGCGTGCACCCGCGCATGTAGGGCACGAAGCACCTGCAGGTGCATCGCCGGTTCAACGTCGGCCAGGCCGGCACGTCCTCAGCCGCACCCGCCGGCGGTGTGCCGCGCCCCCCTCCTGCCCTTTCCTGCACCGCCGACACCAAACGCAAGACCGGCGGGGCTTCTGCATCAGGGAGGGGCCCAGAGAGGAACCCCGACACTAGAGGCTACTAGTTCTTGCTGTCGAGTGTTTACCTGTGAGTTGGAGTCACCGGGGACTTCTCACTACTACCTCCGAGGAGGGCGGGGAACGCAGGCGTGCATCAGCACTGCAGGCGTTCGCGCGGCAAATGCCTCCCCGCCTCACTCGCATTGGTGAAGGGCAGCAGGGGGCACATGTGTGTGGGCGTATACGCTTGCCCAACTTGGCACGGCGTTGCGAGTGCCGGGGGAGGGGGGCGTGGTGCAAGGTCGCTTCAGGCTGCTGGCCTGCATCTACTCGTCCCCTCAATAGCTCTGGGCCGTCGCGATCTTGCTGACTGCAGTCGCCATCATCCGGCCCATGCACAGCCTGCTGCAGTGTGGGGCCTCCCTCCTAGCGAGTGATTCTGTTGTTCTTCACGGGTGCGCCTGCGCAGTGGAGGGGGCCGTGCATGCCATACACATGCCGTGCTCTTCGGACGATGAGCAAGAGGAATATTACAGATGCGCTGTCATCCCTAGCACTGCTGCTGTGCCGATTTGTATAGCGGCGACGTTGAGATGGTGGACAATGCAGCAAGCACTGTGGTGGGGCAGTTGAGGCAAGTCTTGGGTTGTGGGTCGAGATCGGCCACTACACCGAGGGAGAGGGCCTGCGGCTGTTGGTGTCTCTGTGTTGCGTGGCGGACACACACACTCAGTGCCGCAGCCTGTGGGGCATCTCTGCTTCACTGCTCTGCTGCACTGCTGCCGCTGAGCAGACTCAAGAGGCACGAGCAGAGGTGAGTCAACTTACACAAGCTCATTCGAGGCGCGCTACATCCTCGCGCCTGAAACGAGCGCTACACCCAACTCTCCATCTCCTGCCTTGCTGAAATCACGGCAGGAGGAACACCCTTCCCCAACTGAGGAAACTCGCCCCCCTGTGGAATGCTTCTCCATGGAGAAAATCCTCAATCCTCAATCAAGCACAGCCACACCCGGCTCGTAATCTCTGCACCACGTGTGAAGTAAGTGGCAGGCATCAATCTATACCCTTCCTAGATGAAACATCCTCGCAGAAAATCTCAGAGGTATGCACCATGCTAATTTTACTCAATTGGATCACCCCCCTTCTCCTGCGCCGACATCAAAGGTGAGGGATTCTAGAAACAGCCGAGCCGAGTCCTGAGCTGCAGAGCACTCCAGATTAGTTGAAAACTCATCGTTGCGTGCATTGCAAATCAGCACCTCCCCTATGCGCGCAAAACCTGCTCCAGTTTGCGCACGGAATCGCCGCAGTGGCCACTGTCTGCGTGAAACCCGACGCGCGTGGGGGGCGTGCGCCACATCCTGCATCATTCCCACTGAAAAGAGGAAAGAAAAGCCCCAGCCCGCCTACATGTTAACACCAAAGTTTTTGTTTTGCGTCCTTGGAGGCCACCTGCCAAAAGTGGCTTTAAAGTCCCCCCTGATGCCGATGCATGCGGTAAATTAGTTGCAGCGAGTGGAGTCTGCGTGGCCTTGTGGGCTCTCCTAGTGGAGCCCCCCGAGACGTGTAGTCTGGGCTTTAACTCACGCCCCGGGGTCCTCTGGGCGCATATGTGTAAAACCTGTAAAACCTGGAGCCTGCGTGCCGGGTTGTGTGTGAGCACTCAGAAGGGTGCAAAGCCCCGAACACACGCAGTGTCCAGCGGGCCGCGCCATGGTAACTCCCTACACCCTACAGGCCGTAGTCTGAGCGAGGGCACTGCGCATCGCAAATGGCAAGACAAGTCACAATGCTGCCTGACAGGCCGACGTACGTCTCCCACGCGCACGCGAGAAAGCTGTCGGTGTTCTTGGCACAGGCGATCTTGCAATTGTTCCAGCGAGCGACGCCGGTGTTCCCGCAGGCGCCTGTGGCCTTGTCATAGTAAAGGTCGAACTCGGAGCAAGGCCAGTCGACAACCTGCAGATGGGTGCATGCATGTCAACAGCCTGGTGCACGGCCACCACCCTCCCCCCAGGGATCTGCAGTTCAACATTTGTGTACAAGATTTGTGGCGGCCTGGGAACGCACGCACACTTGAATAGTCGACAATGATCTTGGGTCGCCTGGACACCCCTAATGGACCAGGTGAGCACAGCCCTCCTGGGCATGGCGGCGGGCAAAGCGCCGGGCGTGGACGGCGTACCGGTAGAATTCTATCAAAGGGCATGGACTGGGGAGGGGGAGACAGGGGGTGGGGGAGAGGGGGAGGGAAGCGAGCCGCGACACGCGCTGCTTGAACCGATCACACATCTCCTCAATCGGGTCTTCCGTGAGGGGTATCCCAAAGCATGGCACATGGGGGCAGTCACGCCGGTGCCGAAGAAAGGCAATCTGGACGAGCGGGACAACTACAGGGGCATCACGGTGGGTGAGGCGCTTGCTAAGCTCTATAGTCTGGTGCTACCCCGCAGACTAGACGACCTTGCTGAGAAGGGCGGCCATAGAGCCGCCGGGCAGGCAGGGTTCCGGAAAGGGCGGGGGACCCCTGACAATGCCTTCATCCTACAGCACATGATTGCAAGGCGCAGCCACGAGCAAAAACCGCTGTATACTGCCTTCATCGACTTTAGAAAGGCATACAACTGCGTGCATCGGCAGCTCATGTGGGAGTGCCTCAAGAGCCTGGGGGTGGGAGGGGCGTTTTTAACAGCCCTGACATCAATGTACGATGGGGCTAGCATGTGCGTGCGCATAGACGGCACGGTGGGACCAGGCTTCACCACACGCCAGAGGGTCATGCAGGGCGACCCAATGTCGCCGCTTTTGTTTGGGCTGTTTATCTACTCACTAGAAGGGGAGCTTGACGCACAGATGCCAGAGGTCGGGGTCCCCCTAGGGACAGGAGCAAACAGGCGGCTCCTACGGTTACTCTTGTATGCAGATGACCTCGTGTTCATGGCAGAGACGCCGGAGGCGCTCCAGCGCTTGCTAGATGCACTTCACGTTTTTTGCAGGACGCACGCTCTCACTGTCAATGTCCGCAAATCTGAGGGGGGGTGTTTAACGACCAGTACTGCCCGGTCACGAGCGCCAGGGGAAGGGTGATCCTGAAGTACGCTGGTATGGACCTGCCCATGAATCACGAGTTTAAATATCTGGGCATGCTTTTTGGGAGCCGTCGGGCAATAGGCGCGGGGATGGAGCAGAGGCAGGGGGCAGGCCAGCGTGCACGCTTCGCCCTAGCGCGCAGATACGATGCCATGGGGCTCCACAACGTGGGAGTAAAGGCGCACCTGTTCAACGCACTGGTGCGACCTTTAATTAATTACGGGTGCGAGATCTGGGGCCCAGGGTTGATGGCGGGGGCGGGCATGGGGGTACAGGGGATCTTCTCGGGGGCAGCCGACAAGTGGGGGTTGGCTAGAGGGGATGGGGGCCCCTCCAAGGCGGCGCGCTGCAAGTGGCGCGCCATGGAAGCCCTGCACTTGCAATCTGTGCGCGAGGCCCTCCGTATTCGCAGGTGTGGGCAACAGCTATCGCTGCTGGCGACGGAGGTGGGCTGGCGACCGCTGTCGACCGACTGGCTGCGGCAGGCGGCGCACTTCTGGGCGAAAGCGCCACGGCGGCCGGATGGCGATCTGCTGAGGGCGGCAATGCGGGAGAGCTGGGTAGCGGCGGGTAGCGTGCGAGAGAGCTGGGTGGCACAGCAGAGCGAGTGCCTCAGCACAGTGGGGCACACGCTGGTGTGGGGCCAGGAGGCGGGGGGCATCGCCCGCCTGCTAGAGACAGCAGCGGCGGGATGGCTGGCATCAGAGACCAGCACACCAGAGCTGCCAGAGGACGCCAACCAGCTCAGCGTCGTTCGCTCAGTGCCTGGCTCATGGTCACACCGCTTCAAGATGCTTACTTACTTGCGGTGGATGGCGGACAACTGTGGCGGCGCACCAATGCTCTGGACGGGGCTGAACAGCGCCGCCCGGATCACGACACTCGCACGCTTTAGAATGGGGCTGCATGAACTGCAGATAGAGAAGGGGCGCCACACGGCGCAGGCAGAGCCACGCAGCCAGAGGCTCTGTCGCCTTTGTGGCATGCGGGAGGATGAGGCGTGATTTTTGAGTGCCCAGCGTATACGGAGACACGCGTACAGTTCCACACCCTTTTCCTGAGCATCCCTGGGGACGATAAAGGCTTGGATGCGAAGATGCGGGCGTTTATAAACCCCAGCCCGGGGCTACTTTACCTTGTTTTGGGCGTGACATGGCCAACTTTCTGGTCTCGTGCCTTGATATACGTAACACAAGCTTGGAGATGGTAGAGGATCGGGAGGAATAATTGACCTGAAGCGAACGATGTTTTGAATTAGGAGTCAATGAGGCAGCCACGGTAGTGGCGGGCACCCAAGCGTGGGTCCCCGAGGAGCTGCGGTGGACTGCCGTTTGCAGTGCACCGCAGCTGGCGCACCTGAGAAATGCCCACGCTGGGTCTCACACGTGAAAGCTGCCTCAAAGATGACGACCTCAAAACGGAGTATGCAGAAGGAACATATTTATCCGCTATAACCGGGGGGGCAAGCTTGCTCTCTATCCTATTACCAATTCCCACACTGTTGGTCACTACTGACCGCCCTTTCCAGCCCCAGTTTAGGTAGTTTGGCTGAAGGATGTGTTCCTCACCGAGTCCTTCTGTGCCTCCCCCCTACAGCAGGGGGGGGGGCTGCGACACGTACAATGTCGTGCTCGGTGCAACAACAAGGGGTCAGGTTTTGCTCAGAGCCGGGTTAAGGGTAACAGGTTGAGAATCCTGTGAATGCTGGTTGAGATCCCAGTTAGAAAAACCCTTAACACGTTAGAGGTTGCGGCCCGGCTTGATATCCTTTTTGGCCACGTCTTCGCCTTTCTCCCCACGGGGGGATGTCTCTTTTGGCGATTGGCGACGAACCTGCCTTGCGTTTCCGTTTCCCAACATGCTCATTCCCAACATGCTCACCTACTTCAACGAGCGTTTGCTGCCGCTGCGGTAGGGGACCTAGGGGTGCGCCCACGCTCTTTACAGAGTTGGGGTTCCCTACCACCAACAGCCAGCCATCTCAGTAAGGTGCTCGGGCCATACGCGCCGAGCACGGTCTTATACGCCTTTAGAGGTGTCCCTGACTGTAACATCCATCATCAATGCGCACGGCGTGCAATTCTGGACGTTGTGTTGTTGTTGTGCTGATCACCATCAGGGACTCTTGGCACACACAAATCAGGGATGGGCAGATGGCCTTCTTCACTGAGGGGGCCCTCCGCTGAGGGCCTAGAGCCCCGAGGACTGTGGTTAAAGCCAGTCTGTGGACTTGAGAAAAAGCTTTAACGTTCTACTCCGACCTCCGTTTGACATTGGAGTCGGCGCGTTGGACTCCCCTCATCAAGAGCAGCCACAATTTTCCGCAGATCACACACACGCCCAATAAATATTGCTGTAGTGCAAGGGTGTCAGGGGGGTGGGCCCTCACCGGCTGGTGTGGACCACTGGTTCACACCTCCTGGGAGCCAGGATGCTCTGCAGACCTCCGGCGATGGCCGGCTCCCCCACTGTCTCCACCGCCTCGGTCAAACGTGCGGCCAAGAAGACCCAGCCAGGCAAGGCCCCTGGGCCGGACGGCCTGCCGGCGGAGCTCTGGTCGTCTTTCCAGCCGGAGCTCGCCCCCGTGCTGGCGTCCCTCTACACCGCCATCGGCACGACCGGCCAGTCCCCCTCCGGCTACCTCGATGGCGTCATCCGGTGCCTCCCCAAGCCCGGTGACGCGGCTGACCCAGCAAACTACAGGCCAATCACCCTCCTCAACACCGACTACCGGTTGATGAGCAAGGTGCTGGCGGCGAGGCTGGCGCCGCTGCTTGCCCGCTCCATCCCCCCCGAGCAGACGGCGTTCCTCCCGGGGCGCCTCATCGGCGACAACCTCGCCATGCTCCAGCTCCTCCCCGACTGGCTGCGCTTGTGTGGGGAGCGGCACGGCCTGCCCGCAGCAGCGACGCTCGCATGCCTTGACTTCAGGAAGGCCTACGACACCGTCTCACGCCCCTTCCTCCTGGCTGTCATGGAGGCGGTGGGCGCCGGCCCAGGCCTTATCGGCTGGGCCAAAACGGTTCTGTTGGACACCAGAGCAGCGGCAATGGTCAACGGCTTCACGTCGGCAGCTCACCGCTCCCATGCGGGTGTGCGGCAGGGGTGCCCGCTCGCCCCCGTCCTCTACCTGTTCATCGCCTGGGCCCTCAATGCCTGGCTACGCACGTGCCCCGTGGTGGGCCTGGCGCCAGCGGGCTGGGAGGGCCGGCAGCTGCTTGGCGACCAGTACGCCGACGACACCCACATCTTGCTCCGGTCGCGTTCGCCGGAGGACGTCCAAAGCTTCCTGCACCACATGGCCGTCTTCGCGCGCGCCTCTGGCCAGCACCTCAACGAGAAGAAATCAGTCCTCATCCCAGTCGGGAGCGCGCGCCCCATCGACGAGCCCGTGCTGGTCCAGGGGCTCAAGGTGTCCGGCACCGTCACGGCGCTTGGCGGCCCACTCTGGTCAGGCGGGCCGGGCGGCGGCTTGCGCCCCGTCAACAAGGCCGCCCTGCTTGGTGACCCAACGTGGGGCGCGCCGCTGGGGGTCCTGCGGGCCGCCCTCACCAGAGCCTCGACCGCAGGTTTGTCTGCCTTTGGGCGGGCCACGGCCGCACACACGTACGGCATGTCCAAACTGCTGCACCTGGCTGAGCACTTTGACGCTTGTAGGCCACATGAGGCGCCGTATGCCGTCGGTGTCACCGTGTCCGGTGTGTATGGTGTCCACGGCCGGCGGTGTGTATCGACGGTGTAAGCGACACGATACGTGCCGGCGGATATACCGTACATGTGTATATCCACGTATGTGTACCGTATACCGACGTACCCGTATCGGTATGGGACCCCCGGGGTATCGATGTCGGGTCGACCCATACGTCCGGTATACGGTCCCGCGGGACCCGGGTACGTACGGCCGTACCCCGTATTCGGGTATGCCGGCGGTGCCGTGCCCCCGGCGGTGCGGTGTGCCCTCCACCGTCGGGACGCAAGTCGGCATGGACCAACGTCTCGTCTAGGTCGAGAACCAGAATGCGTTTGGGGCGGCGTTGCTGCTGGTGCTGCTGGTGCTGCTGGTGCTGGTGGTGCGGCGGTTGCGTTTGTGTGGTTTATTTTTATAAAACCGACGATGCGCCCAAGAGAGGACTACCACAACCAGCGTCATACAAACGACCGCCGATAGAGGCGAGAGAGAGAACAATCGGAGTTTGTACATTTTCGAGGTGTATTTTCACACATTACACAAGTGTTCATATAAAACAGAACAGATAATGTACGGGAGCGTTATATTCATTGATTAGATGCGTGCAAGACAGGGCTCCACCTCGTGTTGACGCGGTAACGGGATCCTGACAGCTCCTGACAGCTCCTGACAGCTACATCCTGACAGCTCCATCGCATCAGCTGTAGCCGTACAAAAAAAGTCGACTACAACGCGACCCCACACGAGATCCGCGTCAACGACCGACCGGTCGACGACACGCAGCGCATCATCCTGAAGGTGCACTTCGTGTGCACGAGCTCCCCCAGCTCCCCGGGGGCGCGGTGCGCGCGGGCCCACTGTGTCTTCGGCCGGAACACGCGGTCGCTCTTCGAAACAAACAAGCAACGCCTGCTCCCCTCGGGCGTCATGGCGCGCATCTCACTCAAGTATTTCACCCACCGACCCGTCGCACTGACGGCCGCCCTGCTGCTGCTGCTAGTCCGCGTCGGCGGCGGTGTCGCCGGGCGAGCGCGGTGGCGACCGTGCTGCTGTGGGTGTTCGTGGCAATCGAGGCGGCGATCGCGGCGTACACGGCTGGGCACTTGAACGTGCTGTCGCACCCGATGTGCACAGACGTGTCCCATTCCAAGTGATCACTGGTGTATTTCACGCCGACACGGCCTTCACCTCTACGCGGTACTCGGACGTGACGATAACGCCCGCGATACTCGTGATCACCACGGGCTTCGCAAGCTTCACGCGCTTCGCGTCGTACGTGAACTCGCGGTCGGACTGGCACGCAAGCTCTGAAATCTGTGGAATCCTGGAAATCTGAAGTTGGCTGAATTTTATAGAAAGTCGAAGGTTGGACTGAATGTGAAAACCGACATACTTCAAAATCAACGCAACATCTGAGATCTATGGAATCCTGGAAATATCAAGTTGGCTGAATTTTTATAGAAAGTCGAAGGTTGGACTGAATGTGAAAACCGACATACTTCAAAATCAACGCAACATCTGAGATCTATGGAATCCTGGAAATATCAAGTTGGCTGAATTTTATAGAAAGTCGAAGGTTGGACTGAATGTGAAAACCGACATATTTCAAAATCCACGAGAGCTCTGAAATATGTGGAATCCTGGAAATCTGAAGTTGGCTGAATTTTATAGAAAGTCGAATGTTGGACTGAATGTGAAAACCGACATACTTGAGAATCAACGCAACATCTGAGATCTATGGAATCCTGGAAATATCAAGTTGGCTGAATTTTATAGAAAGTCGAAGGTTGGACTGAATGTGAAAACCGACATATTTCAAAATCCACGAGAGCTCTGAAATATGTGGAATCCTGGAAATCTGAAGTTGGCTGAATTTTATAGAAAGTCGAATGTTGGACTGAATGTGAAAACCGACATACTTGAGAATCAACGCAACATCTGAGATCTATGGAATCCTGGAAATATCAGGTTGGCTGAATTTTATAGAAAGTCGAAGGTTGGACTGAATGTGAAAACCGACATATTTCAAAATCCACGAGAGCTCTGAAATATGTGGAATCCTGGAAATCTGAAGTTGGCTGAATTTTATAGAAAGTCGAATGTTGGACTGAATGTGAAAACCGACATACTTGAGAATCAACGCAAGCTCTGAAATCTGTGGAATCCTGGAAATCTGAAGCTGGCTGATTTTTTTTATAGAAAGTCGAATATGTTGGACTGAATGTGAAAACCGACATACTTCAAAATCCTTGCAAGCTCTGAAATCTGTGGAATCCTGGAAATCTGAAGTTGGCTGAATTTTATAGAAAGTCGAATGTTGGACTGAATGTGAAAACCGACATACTTGAGAATCAACGCAAGCTATGAAATCTGTGGAATCCTGGAAATCTGAAGTTGGCTGAGTTTTATAGAAAGTCGAATCTTGGACTGAATGTGAAAACCGACCTACTTGAGAATCAACGCAGCCTCTGAAATCTGTGGAAATCTAAAAACCTGGATTTTACAGAGTCTGATTTTGGACCGAATGTGAAAACCGACCTACTTGAGAATCCACGCAGCCTCTGAAATCTGTGGAAATCTAAAAACCTGGATTTTACAGAGAGTCTGATTTTGGACTGAATGTGAAAACCGACATACTTGAGAATCAACGCAGCCTCTGAAATCTGTGGAAATCTAAAAACCTGGAGTTGGCTGAATTTTACAGAGAGTCTGATTTTGGACTGAATGTGAAAACCGACCTACTTGAGAATCCACGCAGCCTCTGAAATCTGTGAAAATCTAAAAACCTGGATTTTACAGAGAGTCTGATTTTGGACTGAATGTGAAAACCGACATACTTGAGAATCTACGCATCCTCTGAAATCTGTGGAAATCTAAAAACCTGAAGTTGGCTGAATTTTACAGAGAGTCTGATTTTGGACTGAATGTGAAAACCGACATACTTGAGAATCTACGCAGCCTCTGAAATCTGTGGAAATCCTAAAAACCTGAAGTCGGCCACGCCATCCTCCCGACGGCGACCGTCCTGAACCTCATCCTGTCGTACCAGGCCAGCATCAAGATGATGCACTGGATGACGTCCACCTACGGGCACCACCGCGCGCTCGACGACCTGCACTCCGCCATCGGCGCCCACGGCGACCGCCTGGCCGAGACGCTCATCGCGGTCGCGCCGCCGGGGCGCCACGCGCACACGCCCAAGGGGTCAGCGGAGCTGCAGGCCAAGTTCGCAAACCTCTACACCCCCCGCCAGACGTGCGTCGTCACGCTCCGGGCGATGCACGACCACCGCGCGACCGAGGTGCGGCCGCGTCTGCCCGACGAGAGCGCGCGGAGCATCCTGGACGACATCATCAACGCCGTCCGCTCGTGCATGTACTTGTGCGCGATGGCGTGATTGGCAACGTATCCACGTCTGCTTACCGTCCTCTTGTCCAGGCGCAGACTTAGACGAATCTGTAAGAGCAGGCGAATGTGCAGAATCATTAGATGGAGATGAAGGCGGCGGAGGAGGTGGAAGTGCATCATCATCATAATAAACCCTAAACCCTAAACCCTAAACCCTAAACCCTAAACCCTCAGCCTCTGCCTCTGACCCGGGCTCTGACACAGCTGGCGCCACCGGAAGGGGCGTTCGAGGAGCCTGCACCCGTCGCTTTCGGGTCCCTTGAAGACCGTCACGTCGGAGCACACGACCGCTTCAAGCGGGTGGATTGGGTAAAAGTCTCTCTGCAGGAGTGTCGAGCTCAGGTTTGTTCGCCTGAACAGGTTTTCCTCTTGTGCACTCGAGCCCGACGCGACGTCGCCGCCTGCGAAGCGGTGGTCTGCCAGGATCAGGACAATGTATATCGTTCACACCATCCACACAACGCCTGAGAGTGTCTTACCACACGAGTCCCCCTCCAGAGTCTCTATCCCTCGCGTGGCTCAGTCCCATCACTTTGTGCAGGTTTCGAGATGCATTCGAACCCAGTGCAGTGACAGGGACAGTACCATCGGGCCCTGAGCGCTATTAGAGGCAAAGGTCACACCGCCATGGGGGGGGCAGCCTCGATCGATGCCTCCAGGCACGCGAAGGCACTCCAGGCCTCGAGCCTTAGGAAGGACACCAATCCTGCGGATGCCGAGGGCGCGGAAGTCGAGCTCGAGGCCCAGCTGCAAGATATCCTCCAAAACATCAACAGCTTCAGTGGTTCCAGCTTCAGTGGTTCCAGCTTCAGTGGTTCCATCGAGCAGCAGTGTAGCAAGTTCAACACGGTGCGCGCGAGAGAGATGCGTGCGCAACAGCGTGCGCGCACCCTCCCTCCTCGCAGAGGACCCTCCATGCACGTGCCTTGCTACTTTCTAACACCCACTTTTCCTCCCACCGCCCCAGTTCATCAACCGGCACCCCGGTGTTGTGGATGGAGGCGCGCTCGTCGCGCAGGGCGTCATCGGCAGCCTGCCCTTCGGTGGGCTCATCGGTGCGCTCATCGGCATCGTCTCTCAGCAGGTCAAGGGCGCTGCCAAGGTCGATGGGGACGCGGCTGACCTGTGGCAATTCAGCGTCACGGTCCAAGCGCAGCTCGTGCAGTTCACCAACTTCGAGAGCATCGAGGAAGCGCTGAAAACGGTGTGCTACACCTCCTCCGCTTTCCGCGCATACCCCGCCGCACTCTGGGTCTTTCTCACGTGCCCCCACGCGCCACGCAGGACATACCGGGGGTGCACAAGGCACTCCAAAGGCTGTTCGACGAGTTCCGCGACGTCGCCAAGCACCTCGCGCTGGCCGCCGAGCTCCTGAGGGGACTGCGGTACGTGTGCGCGGGTGTGGAACAGCGGGGAGGGCAGGCACCCTGTAATCGGCTCCGCCACAGTAACCAATGCGCCTCGTATGCCTTGTGCGCCCGCAGGAAGCGCGGTTCCTTGGCCAAGTTCCTGTCCGTGGATGGCGTGGCGCACAGGCTGGAGGAGATCCGCGGCGGCATGCAGGAGGCCACATGTGCGCTGCACAGTGCCTTCCTGCAGTTGCTTGCCGAAATAAACAGAATCCTGCTGCGCGACCATTTGCGGCGCGCCGCAAGTGTGTGGGAAGCCATCAGTGTTTGGTGGTTCAAGAACTTCGGCGTGCAGGCCTCGGAGGCGCCCGTGTCCAAGTTCATCGCCCAAGTGGAGGCGGAAGTGGACAGGCGCATGGGCCCGGCCTTCATGAACGATCTGGACAAGATGCTCAAGGGTCGGTTCCCCGGGCTGCCAGCCGGGCGCTTCAGCAAGCACTCTTGCCTTGACCCGCTGCTCACCAGGATGCTCGGCGCCACCGTCCAGTACCCCGCGGACGTCGCGAAGCTGCAGAAGGAGGCCGTCGGGGTTGTGGACCGCCTGCAGGACGTGGGGATGCCGTCGGGCTGGGGGACGCTCCTGCGCGTCTTGTGCATGGGCGAGACGCGCAAGGGGGGTGGCGGCGGCGGCGGCGGCGTTCCGGCGGCGGCGGCGTTCCAGCAGGATTCGGC
This sequence comes from Chlamydomonas sp. UWO 241, assembly GCA_016618255.1. NCBI lineage: Eukaryota > Viridiplantae > Chlorophyta > Chlorophyceae > Chlamydomonadales > Chlamydomonadaceae > Chlamydomonas > Chlamydomonas priscui. The sequence continues at coordinate 6,114 of VFSX01000938.1, read as the reverse complement.
GACGGGCCTGACCGCCGTCGCCAAGGACCTTGCGGCCCGCTACCGCCAGCTGGCGAGCACCGAAGAAGTGATACGGTCATACCGCCAGCACGAGCTGCTCGAGCAGTACGTGGACGGCACTCGCCAGTGGCTCCTGGATGACGTGCGCGAGTGGGTCAGGGCGGTCCTGCTGCCTTCCTCCACTGGCCCGAAGTAGCACATGTTCTTACTGCTGGCCGGCCCGGGCATGGGCAAGAGCGTGTTCAGCGCCGTCCTGGCGCAGCGGCTGCCGAAGATGGCGCCCGGCGCCAAGGTGGTGCGCCACTTCTTCAAGGTGGGCGAGGCGCGGTCCCAGGGCAAGGCCATGGTTCTGAGCCTGGCCTACCAGCTGGCGGAGCAGGTCGAGGGCATGGCGGACCAGCTCAAACGTGCCCTGGGTGAGTTCCCCAAGGACGCGGACCTCGTGAAAACCTTTGAAGCGTTCCTCCTCAAGCCGCTGGAGGAGCTGGGCGGCAAGCTGCCGCCGATCGTGGCGCTCGTGGACGCGCTGGACGAGGCGACTGACGGCTCAGGCGACTGGCGCGGGGTCATGGACCTGCTGCAGGTCCACTTTGCCCGGCTGCCCCCAAACGTCAAGGTGGTGCTGACCAGCCGGCTGAAGGCGGACGACGACAGCGACATAGAGGGCGCCTTCGATGTCACTCGACGTCAGGACAGTGCGTGTCGGCGTCTGCCTGTCGCGTGTGCAGGTACGTGGGTGTGTGTACCCGCGCACACACCGAGCCACTTACTGTGTGCAGATGGATGGGCCAGCCGACCGCGCTGTTTTTTCCCCTATCCCATGCATACCTCCCCCCCCCCACCCACCATGCAGCCGCCCACCGTGCGCGAGCGGACAGGGGCACCAGCGTCGGCGACACTAAGGGCGACACTAAGGGCGACACTAAGGGCGACACTAAGGGCAAACATAGGCGACGTCTCCTTAATCACGGGAAGGACGCACTCGCCGCCGGGGGCGCGGGGCGGCAGGACTTTAAGATCGAACACCGCGATGATCACAGCCCTCGGGTCCACTAGCACAGCGGGCGACGAGCGGACAGCGGGTGGGCAGCGAACGGGCAGCGGAGAGGCAGCGAGGGCGGAGGACACAGCGACGAGGGCCGCCATCACGGCGCTCCCCCACCCCACGGGGAGCGCCGCGACCCCCCAGCGCGCAGCCCCCGGCACGTCCAGTGCCGGGATCGCGCCAGCGGGGCCGGCGGCGGCGTCAGGCATCGGCGAGGAGGGGGACGCGGATGGAGAGGGGGCAGCGACAGGGGCTGCCGGCATCACCCCCTCACTCGCTCTGGTCCTGTATCAGGACGAGCCGCTCGCGCCACCCAGCGGCTATGACGAGGGCATGCAAGGCGGGGAGGGCATGAGTGCCCTTGCACGGCAGCATGCGGCCATGCACGAGGTGGCCATGCGCCAAGCGGATGCCATGCGGGCGGACGCCAGGCGCAACCATGCAGCCACGGAGACACGCCTGTCTGGGCTCGAGACGGCGCTTGGCGGGCTCGGCAGCGGGTACGGGCGCATGAATGCAGAGGTGATCAGGCTGGGGCTAGGACTCACGGCCATGGAGGAGCGCACGGCGGGCCACGAGGCCCTCGTGCGAGAGGACACCAAGGCGCGGCAGGTGCAGTACAGCCGCGACCTGGCCAGCAGGGCAAGCAAGGACGAGCTCGGTGCACACGCCGCAGCCCAGCAGAGGGACACGGCTGCTCTGCGGGACGAGATCAGGCAGGCGGCCGGCATGGGCCCAACTGGGAACGTGCGAGCCGCCATCATCGCAGAGCGGCGAGAGACTCGCTGCAACCGCATGTTCAAGGTCATCATCCCTCAACGGGTGACCGACAGACCACTCGAGCTCGCGGACAAGCTGCACACGTGGCTCATCCGGCCGGAGCTGCTGGGGAAGCCACCACCTGCCGCGGGGCCGCTGGTGTTTGAGGACGCGTGGGTGCTGCGGCCGAAGGGAGGGGAGACCAGCAGCCAGGAGGGCACCAAGGCGGCGTTTGTGGTGGCGAGCCCCCTGCTGGCGCGCTGGGTGCACAGCCGCCTCGCGGCGGTGTCCGCGGCGGGGGTCAGCATCAGCGTGGAGCGGACGCCTGCGCAGCAGCAGGCGTGGCTGCCGCTGAAGGCGCTGTTCGCGCAGGCGATGCAGGAGGGGAGGAAGGTGCGCTCTGCCAGGGGTTGCCTGTGGGTTGATGACAAGCAGGTGCTCGCGGGCGGGGTGCTGCCGCCGCGGGAGCCGGCGCAGCAGGGCGGGGGAGAATACCCACCACCACCACCACCAGGGGCGCAGCATGCCGGGGGGGGACAGCCAGTGGACACGGGGCCGGACATGGGGCAGCTGCCGGGAGCGGCGCTGCCGCGGCCGGCCGGGCCGGGGCACCACGGGGGACAGGCACTGACACTGCCACCAACAGGGGCGCAGCAGGCAGGGGGGGCCAGGCGGTGGTCACGGATCCGGGCAGGTTGCAGCTGCCGAGGGTGGCGCAGCAGGCAAGAACGGGGTACCAGGGGGGGCATGCACTAACTCCACCACCACCCGGGGCGCAGCAGGCATCGGGGGGGCAGATTGGGGGCACGGGGGCGGGCATGTGGCAGCCGCCGGGGTCGGGCATGTGGCAGCCGCCGCTAGGAGCAGGGTTCCAGGGGGGGCAGGCACCAACACCAACGGCACAGACCGCAGGTGGGGGGCATCCCTGGGGCATGGGTCCGGGCATGTGGCAGCCAGGGGCAATGCAAGAGGGGGCAGGGACGGCAGCACTGCAGCTTCAGATACACCATCTGCAGCAGCAGCTGCAACAGCTAACGGGCACGGGGCAACAGATGGGCATGGGGCAGCAGCAACAGGCTGCAGGGCTGCAGGCATTGCGCGTGCCGCAGCACACAAACGCAAGGCAGCAGCACATGGGCAATGGCGCGCAAGCACAGGCACAGGCGGCACAGGCACAGCCGGCACAGGCACAGGCACAGGCACAGGCACAGGCACAGGCACAGGCACAGAAGGCACAGGCACTGGCACAGGCACAAGCACTGGCACATGAGGGCATGGGGCAGGCGCAGCAGCAGACGCAGCACCAGATGGCAATTGGGATGCAGCAGCAGCTGCAGCAGCAACATCAGCAGGCGGGGGCACAAACATGGGGGCCGCAACACATGGGCATGTGGCAGCACCAGCAGGCTGGGGGGGGCCAGCATGCGGGGACGGGCGGGGGGGGGACACCACTGGCGGCGGGGCCGCCGCATCAGGTGATGACTGGGCCGCCGGCATGGGACCCCATTGGCGTAGGTCAGCAGCATGCTGGAATGGAACAGCAGCAGGGCATGGGGTCGGCGAGGGGGGGGCAGGGCCACTGGGGGCGCTGGGGGCGCCCCCGGTGGCGGCAATGGGCCCCATGCACGACGCGGAGCACACCGGGATGGCCGGGCACGGCGGGGCCGGGCCCAGCCGGCCGGGCCACGCCCCGGCATCGGGTTACGCGTAATGACGTGGAACGTTAAAGGGCAACACTATCACATAGACCAGAGCGCCGACGTCAGTAACTGGCTCTGGGCCACAACGGACATCATCGCATTCACTGAAACTGGGCATACCGGCGAGGCCCCCGGGGCTATTAGGGGGTTCAAGTGCCTAGCATGCAGCCGACGCCCATACACCGCTAAACACGGGGGGGTGGCGCTTCATGTGCGCTCCACGATCGCGAGCCACGTCAAGGTGGTGGAAGACACCCCAGCGCTGGGGATGCTTTGGTTCAGGATTAGGCTCAAGGGGGGGAGGGACGTGTACGCGTGCGCTGTCTACCTCCCCCCCCCCACCTCCACGTACCTGAAGCGGGAGGGCGGGAGCCTGTCGGCGGAAGCCCACATGCTGGCTCTCGCCCAAGGGATAGCCAAGTACAGGGAGCTGGGGGAGGTGCTAGTTTTGGGGGACCTCAACGCCCGCACCGGCCAAGCGGACGACAGGGGGGGGCACGACGCCGAGGGGGGTGACCCCGCCCTCGCGCTGACCGCTTGGGACATCACACGGGCTGGGCGGGTAGGACAGCGGACGTCTGCCGACCACGGGCCGCAGAACGCGCACGGGAGGGACATGATTAGACTGTGCCGAGACACCGGGATGGTGATTCTGAACGGGCGCTTGCCAGAGGATGAGGGGGGAGCACACACATTCCATGCAACAGGCAGGAATGCGCACAGCGTTGTTGACTACCACGTTGCATCGCCGGCACTCATGTTTAGCGAGACGGGGGCCCCGCGGGAGGGGGCCACGCTCAGGGTGCATACGATCCCCACCCTGCCAGGCTGGAAGGGGTCCTTTGACCACTGCCCAGTTGTGCTGACCATGGGCGAGGCGGCCGGTGAGGCGGTCGCCACGCCACACCCTACCATGCCATGCACCACGCCAACTAGATTTAGGTGGCCTGAGGGGGGGGAGCGTGCCTACGCACGGGAGCTGCAGGGGGTGGCGGCAGAGATCAAGGGGGCGCGGGAGGCCCCCACGGTAGATGAGGAGCAGGCGCTCCTAGAAGGGGCGGTTGAGCGGGCAGCGCGGGCGCTGCACGCGTCAGGGGCGGCTGGGGCGGTGCTGGTAAAACCAGGGGGGGGGGCGCATCAGTGCGACCACACAACACATGGTATGCCCAGGAGTGCAAGGAGGCACGGCAGGCGTATCGAGAGGCCGAGAGGGCGCACGGGGCGCAGTCGACGCTGACCTCAGCAGCGTTCAGGGCGTATAGGCAGACCACGCGACGCGTGCGCCGGGCATGGGAGGCCCAGGAGTACGACGCTATGCTCAAACACATGCATGGCGCCCCCAGGAAATTCTGGCGCAAGGTTAAACCAGGGAGCCAGGGAGGGGGGCTGAGGGATGTAGAGGGGTGGACGACCTACTTTGAGGGCCTGGTTGGGGGCGAGCATGCCCATGGGGAGCTGCAGGAGGGAGGGAACCCGTTTTCGGATGCCTCCGAAGGAAATAAGCAGCGGGCACGAGTACTCAACGCTTGGATCACCGAGGACGAGGTGAGCACAGCCCTCCTGGGCATGGCGGCGGGCAAAGCGCCGGGCGTGGACGGCGTACCGGTAGAATTCTATCAAAGGGCATGGACTGGGGAGGGGGAGACAGGGGGTGGGGGAGAGGGGGAGGGAAGCGAGCCGCGACACGCGCTGCTTGAACCGATCACACATCTCCTCAATCGGGTCTTCCGTGAGGGGTATCCCAAAGCATGGCACATGGGGGCAGTCACGCCGGTGCCGAAGAAAGGCAATCTGGACGAGCGGGACAACTATAGGGGCATCACGGTGGGTGGGGCGCTTGCTAAGCTCTATAGTCTGGTGCTTCTCCGCAGACTAGACGACCTTGCTGAGAAGGGCGGCCATAGAGCCGCCGGGCAGGCAGGGTTCCGGAAAGGGCGGGGGACCCCTGACAATGCCTTCATCCTACAGCACATGATTGAAAGGCGCAGCCACGAGCAAAAATCGCTGTATATTGCCTTCATCGACTTTAGAAAGGCATACAACTGCGTGCATCGGCAGCTCATGTGGGAGTGCCTCAAGAGCCTGGGGGTGGGAGGGGCGTTTTTAACAGCCCTGACATCAATGTACGATGGGGCTAGCATGTGCGTGCGCATAGACGGCACGGTGGGACCAGGCTTCACCACACGCCAGGGGGTCATGCAGGGCGACCCAATGTCGCCGCTTTTGTTTGGGCTGTTTATCGACTCACTAGAAGGGGAGCTTGACGCACAGATGCCAGAGTCGGGGTCCCCCTAGGGACAGGAGCAAACAGGCGGCTCCTACGGTTACTCTTGTATGCAGATGACCTCGTGTTCATGGCAGAGACGCCGGAGGCGCTCCAGCGCTTGCTAGATGCATTTCACGTTTTTTGCAGGATGCACGCTCTCACTGTCAATGTCCGCAAATCTGAGGGGGGGGTGTTTAACGACCAGTACTGCCCGGTCACGAGCGCCAGGGGAAGGGTGACCCTGAAGGACGCTGGTATGGACCTGCCCATGAATCACGAGTTTAAATATCTGGCATGCTTTTTGGGAGCCGTCGGGCAATAGGCGCGGGGCTGGAGCAGAGGCA
>VFSX01000988.1:0-17258 GCA_016618255.1 Chlamydomonas sp. UWO 241 | reverse complement strand
AGGGCGCTGCCAAGGTCGATGGGGACGCGGCTGACCTGTGGCAATTCAGCGTCACGGTCCAAGCGCAGCTCGTGCAGTTCACCAACTTCGAGAGCATCGAGGAAGCGCTGAAAACGGTGTGCTACACCTCCTCCGCTTTCCGCGCATACCCCGCCGCACTCTGGGTCTTTCTCACGTGCCCCCACGCGCCACGCAGGACATACCGGGGGTGCACAAGGCACTCCAAAGGCTGTTCGACGAGTTCCGCGACGTCGCCAAGCACCTCGCGCTGGCCGCCGAGCTCCTGAGGGGACTGCGGTACGTGTGCGCGGGTGTGGAACAGCGGGGAGGGCAGGCACCCTGTAATCGGCTCCGCCACAGTAACCAATGCGCCTCGTATGCCTTGTGCGCCCGCAGGAAGCGCGGTTCCTTGGCCAAGTTCCTGTCCGTGGATGGCGTGGCGCACAGGCTGGAGGAGATCCGCGGCGGCATGCAGGAGGCCACATGTGCGCTGCACAGTGCCTTCCTGCAGTTGCTTGCCGAAATAAACAGAATCCTGCTGCGCGACCATTTGCGGCGCGCCGCAAGTGTGTGGGAAGCCATCAGTGTTTGGTGGTTCAAGAACTTCGGCGTGCAGGCCTCGGAGGCGCCCGTGTCCAAGTTCATCGCCCAAGTGGAGGCGGAAGTGGACAGGCGCATGGGCCCGGCCTTCATGAACGATCTGGACAAGATGCTCAAGGGTCGGTTCCCCGGGCTGCCAGCCGGGCGCTTCAGCAAGCACTCTTGCCTTGACCCGCTGCTCACCAGGATGCTCGGCGCCACCGTCCAGTACCCCGCGGACGTCGCGAAGCTGCAGAAGGAGGCCGTCGGGGTTGTGGACCGCCTGCAGGACGTGGGGATGCCGTCGGGCTGGGGGACGCTCCTGCGCGTCTTGTGCATGGGCGAGACGCGCAAGGGGGGTGGCGGCGGCGGCGGCGGCGTTCCGGCGGCGGCGGCGTTCCAGCAGGATTCGGCGACGGGCCTGACCGCCGTCGCCAAGGACCTTGCGGCCCGCTACCGCCAGCTGGCGAGCACCGAAGAAGTGATACGGTCATACCGCCAGCACGAGCTGCTCGAGCAGTACGTGGACGGCACTCGCCAGTGGCTCCTGGATGACGTGCGCAAGTGGGTCGGGGCGGTCCTGCTGCCTTCCTCCACTGGCCCGAAGTCGCACATGTTCTTACTGCTGGCCGGCCCGGGCATGGGCAAGAGCGTGTTCAGCGCCGTCCTGGCGCAGCGGCTGCCGAAGATGGCGCCCGGCGCCAAGGTGGTGCGCCACTTCTTCAAGGTGGGCGAGGCGCGGTCCCAGGGCAAGGCCATGGTTCTGAGCCTGGCCTACCAGCTGGCGGAGCAGGTCGAGGGCATGGCGGACCAGCTCAAACGTGCCCTGGGTGAGTCCCCCAAGGACGCGGACCTCGTGAAAACGTTTGAAGCGTTCCTCCGCAAGCCGCTGGAGGAGCTGGGCCGGCGTCTGGGCGGCAAGCTGCCGCCGATCGTGGCGCTCGTGGACGCGCTGGACGAGGCGACTGACGGCTCAGGCGACTGGCGCGGGGTCATGGACCTGCTGCAGGTCCACTTTGCCCGGCTGCCCCCAAACGTCAAGGTGGTGCTGACCAGCCGGCTGAAGGCGGACGACGACAGCGACATAGAGGGCGCCTTCGATGTCACTCGACGTCAGGACAGTGCGTGTCTGCCTGTCGCGTGTGCAGGTACGTGGGTGTGTGTACCCGCGCACACACCGAGCCACTTACTGTGTGCAGATGGATGGGCCAGCCGACCGCGCTGTTTTTTCCCCTATCCCATGCATACCTCCCCCCCCCCACCCACCATGCAGCCGCCCACCGTGCGCGAGCGGACAGGGGCACCAGCGTCGGCGACACTAAGGGCGACACTAAGGGCGACACTAAGGGCGACACTAAGGGCAAACATAGGCGACGTCTCCTTAATCACGGGAAGGACGCACTCGCCGCCGGGGGCGCGGGCGGCAGGACTTTAAGATCGAACACCGCGATGATCACAGCCCTCGGGTCCACTAGCACAGCGGGCGACGAGCGGACAGCGGGTGGGCAGCGAACGGGCAGCGGAGAGGAAGCGAGGGCGGAGGACACAGCGACGAGGGCCGCCATCACGGCGCTCCCCCACCCCACGGTGAGCGCCGCGACCCCCCAGCGCGCAGCCCCCGGCACGTCCAGTGCCGGGATCGCGCCAGCGGGGCCGGCGGCGGCGTCAGGCATCGGCGAGGAGGGGACGCGGATGGAGAGGGGGCAGCGACAGGGGCTGCCGGCATCACCCCCTCACTCTCTCTGGTCCTGTATCAGGACGAGCCGCTCGCGCCACCCAGCGGCTATGACGAGGGCATGCAAGGCGGGGAGGGCATGAGTGCCCTTGCACGGCAGCATGCGGCCATGCACGATGTGGCCATGCGCCAAGCGGATGCCATGCGGGCGGACGCCAGGCGCAACCATGCAGCCACGGAGACACGCCTGTCTGGGCTCGAGACGGCGCTTGGCGGGCTCGGCAGCGGGTACGGGCGCATGAATGCAGAGGTGATCAGGCTGGGGCTAGGACTAACGGCCATGGAGGAGCGCACGGCGGGCCACGAGGCCCTCGTGCGAGAGGACACCAAGGCGCGGCAGGTGCAGTACAGCCGCGACCTGGCCAGCTGGGCAAGCAAGGACGAGCTCGGTGCACACGCCGCAGCCCAGCAGAGGGACACGGCTGCTCTGCGGGACGAGATCAGGCAGGCGGCCGGCATGGGCCCAACTGGGAACATGCGAGCCGCCATCATCGCAGAGCGGCGAGAGACTCGCTGCAACCGCATGTTCAAGGTCATCATCCCTCAACGGGTGACCGACAGACCACTCGAGCTCGCGGACAAGCTGCACACGTGGCTCATCCGGCCGGAGCTGCTGGGAAAGCCACCACCTGCCGCGGGGCCGCTGGTGTTTGAGGACGCGTGGGTGCTGCGGCCGAAGGGAGGGGAGACCAGCAGCCAGGAGGGCACCAAGGCGGCGTTTGTGGTGGAGCCCCCTGCTGGCGCGCTGGGTGCACAGCCGCCTCGCGGCGGTGTCCGCGGCGGGGGTCAGCATCAGTGTGGAGCGGACGCCTGCGCAGCAGCAGGCGTGGCTGCCGCTGAAGGCGCTGTTCGCGCAGGCGATGCAGGAGGGGAGGAAGGTGCGCTCTGCCAGGGGTTGCCTGTGGGTTGATGACAAGCAGGTGCTCGCGGGCGGTGTGCTGCCGCCGCGGGAGCCGGCGCAGCAGGGCGGGGGAGAATACCCACCACCACCACCACCAGGGGCGCAGCATGCCGGGGGGGACAGCCAGTGGACACGGGGCCGGACTTGGGGCAGCTGCCGGGAGCGGCGCTGCCGCGGCCGGCCGGGCCGGGGCACCACGGGGGACAGGCACTGACACTGCCACCAACAGGGGCGCAGCAGGCAGGGGGGGGCCAGGCGGTGGTCACGGATCTGGGCAGGTTGCAGCTGCCGAGGGTGGCGCAGCAGGCAAGAACGGGGTACCAGGGGGGCATGCACTAACACCACCACCACCCGGGGCGCAGCAGGCATCGGGGGGGCAGATTGGGGGCACGGGGGCGGGCATGCGGCAGCCGCCGGGGTCGGGCATGTGGCAGCCGCCGCTAGGAGCAGGGTTCCAGGGGGGGCAGGCACCAACACCAACGGCACAGACCGCAGGTGGGGGGCATCCATGGGGCATGGGTCCGGGCATGTGGCAGCCAGGGGCAATGCAAGAGGGGGCAGGGACAGCAGCACTGCAGCTTCAGATACACCATCTGCAGCAGCAGCTGCAACAGCTAACGGGCACGGGGCAACAGATGGGCATTGGGCAGCAGCAACAGGCTGCAGGGCTGCAGGCATTGCGCGTGCCGCAGCACACAAACGCAAGGCAGCAGCACATGGGCAATGGCGCGCAAGCACAGGCACAGGCGTCACAGGCACAGGCACAGGCACAGGCACAGGCACAGGCACAGGCACAGGCACAGGCACAGGCACAGAAGGCACAGAAGGCACAGGCACTGGCACAGGCACAAGCACTGGCACATGAGGGCATGGGGCAGGCGCAGCAGCAGACGCAGCACCAGATGGCAATGGGGATGCAGCAGCAGCTGCAGCAGCAACATCAGCAGGCGGGGGCACAAACATGGGGGCCGCAACACATGGGCATGTGGCAGCACCAGCAGGCTGGGGGGGGCCAGCATGCGGGGACGGGCGGGGGGGGGGACACCACTGGCGGCGGGGCCGCCGCATCAGGTGATGATTGGGCCGCCGGCATGGGACCCCATTGGCGCAGGGCAGCAGCATGCTGGAGTGGAACAGCAGCAGGGCGACGGGGGGGGCAGGGCCACTGGGGGCGCTGGGGGCGCCCCCGGTGGCGGCAATGGGCCCCATGCACGACGCGGAGCACACCGGGATGGCCGGGCACGACGGGGCCGGGCCCAGCCGGCCGGGCCACGCCCCGGCATCGGGTTACGCGTAATGACGTGGAACGTTAAAGGGCAACACTATCACATAGACCAGAGCGCCAACGTCAGTAACTGGCTCTGGGCCACAACGGACATCATCGCATTCACTGAAACTGGGCATACCGGCGAGGCCCCCGGGGCTCTTAGGGGGTTCAAGTGCCTAGCATGCAGCCGACGCCCATACACCGCTAAACACGGGGGGGTGGCGCTTCATGTGCGCTCCACGATCGCGAGCCACGTCAAGGTGGTGGAAGACACCCAAGCGCTGGGGATGCTTTGGTTCAGGATTAGGCTCAAGGGGGGGAGGGACGTGTACGCGTGCGCTGTCTACCTCCCCCCCCACCTCCACGTACCTGAAGCGGGAGGGCGGGAGCCTGTCGGCGGAAGCCCACATGCTGGCTCTCGCCCAAGGGATAGCCAAGTACAGGGAGCTTGGGGAGGTGCTAGTTTTGGGGGACCTCAACGCCCGCACCGGCCAAGCGGACGACAGGGGGGGGCACGACGCCGAGGGGGGTGACCCCGCCCTCGCGCTGACCGCTCGGGACATCACACGGGCTGGGCGGGTAGGACAGCGGACGTCTGCCGACCACGGGCCGCAGAATGCGCACGGGAGGGACATGATTAGACTGTGCCGAGACACCGGGATGGTGATTCTGAACGGGCGCTTGCCAGAGGATGAGGGGGGAGCACACACATTCCATGCACCAGGCAGGAATGCGCACAGCGTTGTTGACTACCACGTTGCATCGCCGGCACTCATGTTTAGCGAGACGGGGGCCCCGCGGGAGGGGGCCACGCTCAGGGTGCATACGATCCCCACCCTGCCAGGCTGGAAGGGGTCCTTGGACCACTGCCCAGTTGTGCTGACCATGGGCGAGGCGGCCGGTGGGGCGGTCGCCACGCCACACCCTACCATGCCATGCACCACGCCAACTAAATTTAGGTGGCCTGAGGGGGGGGGAGCGTGCCTACGCACGGGAGCTGCAGGGGGTGGCGGCAGAGATCAAGGGGCGCGGGAGGCCCCCACGGTAGATGAGGAGCAGGCGCTCCTAGAAGGGGCGGTTGAGCAGGCAGCGCGGGCGCTGCACGCGTCAGGGGCGGCTTGGGCGGTGCTGGTCAAACCAGGGGGGGGGGCGCATCAGTGCGACCACACAACACATGGTATGCCCAGGAGTGCAAGGAGGCGCGGCAGGCTTATCGAGAGGCCGAGAGGGCGCACGGGGGGCAGTCGACGCTGACCTCAGCAGCGTTCAGGGCGTATAGGCAGACCACGCGACGCGTGCGCAGGGCATGGGAGGCCCAGGAGTACGACGCTATGCTCAAACACATGCATGGCGCCCCCAGGAAATTCTGGCGCAAGGTTAAACCAGGGAGCCAGGGAGGGGGGCTGAGGGATGTAGAGGGGTGGACGACCTACTCTGAGGGCCTGGTTGGGGGCGAGCACGCCCATGGGGAGCTGCAGGAGGGGGGAACCCGTTTTCGGATGCCTCCGAGGGAAATAAGCAGCGGGCACGAGTACTCAACGCTTGGCTCACCGAGGACGAGGTGAGCACAGACCTCATGGGCATGGCGGCGGGTAGTAAAGCGCCGGGCGTGGACGGCGTACCGGTAGAATTCTATCAAAGGGCATGGACTGGGGAGGGGGAGACAGGGGGTGGGGGAGAGAGGGAGGGGAGCGAGCCGCGACACGCGCTGCTTGAACCGATCACACATCTACTCAATCGGGTCTTCCGCGAGGGGTATCCCAAAGCATGGCACATGGGGGCAGTCACGCCGGTGCTGAAGAAAGGCAATCTGGACGAGCGGGACAACTACAGGGGCATCACGGTGGGTGAGGCGCTTGCTAAGCTCTATAGTCTGGTGCTACCCCGCAGACTAGACGACCTTGCTGAGAAGGGCGGCCATAGAGCCGCCGGGCAGGCAGGGTTCCGGAAAGGGCGGGGGACCCCTGACAATGCCTTCATCCTACAGCACATGATTGAAAGGCGCAGCCACGAGCAAAAATCGCTGTATATTGCCTTCATCGACTTTAGAAAGGCATACAACTGCGTGCATCGGCAGCTCATGTGGGAGTGCCTCAAGAGCCTGGGGGTGGGAGGGGCGTTTTTAACAGCCCTGACATCAATGTACGATGGGGCTAGCATGTGCGTGCGCATAGACGGCACGGTGGGACCAGGCTTCACCACACGCCAGAGGGTCATGCAGGGCGACCCAATGTCGCCGCTTTTGTTTGGGCTGTTTATCGACTCACTAGAAGGGGAGCTTGACGCACAGATGCCAGAGGTCGGGGTCCGCCTAGGGACAGGAGCAAACAGGCGGCTCCTACGGTTACTCTTGTATGCAGATGACCTCGTGTTCATGGCAGAGACGCCGGAGGCGCTCCAGCGCTTGCTAGATGCATTTCACGTTTTTTGCAGGATGCACGCTCTCACTGTCAATGTCCGCAAATCTGAGGGGGGGGTGTTTAACGACCAGTACTGCCCGGTCACGAGCGCCAGGGGAAGGGTGACCCTGAAGTACGCTGGTATGGACCTGCCCATGAATCACGAGTTTAAATATCTGGGCATGATTTTTGGGAGCCGTCGGGCAATAGGCGCGGGGCTGGAGCAGAGGCAGGGGGGGGGCCAGCGTGCACGCTTCGCCCTAGCGCGCAGATACGATGCCATGGGCCTCCACAACGTGGGAGTCAAGGCGCACCTGTTCAACGCACTGGTGCGACCTGTAATTAACTATGGGTGCAAGATCTGGGGTAGCCTGCTTAGCTGGAAGAGTAGCCTGGAAGAGTAGCCTGGAAGAGTAGCCTGCTTAGCTGGAAACCCCGTGTTACTTGTTACTTGCAAGATCTGGGGCCCAGGGTTGATGGCGGGGGCGGGCATGGGGGTACAGGGGATCTTCTCGGGGGCAGCCGACAAGTGGGGGTTGGCTGGAGGGGACGGGGGCGCCTCCAAGGCGGCGCGCCGCAAGTGGCGCGCCATGGAAGCCCTGCACTTGCAATCTGTGCGCGAGGCCCTCCGTATTCTCAGGTGTGGGCAACAGCTATCGCTGCTGGCGACGGAGGTGGGCTGGCGACCGCTGTCGACCGACTGGCTGCGGCAGGCGGCGCGCTTCTGGGCGAAAGCGCTACGGCGGCCGGATGGCGATCTGCTGAAGGCGGCAATGCGGGAGAGCTGGGAGCTAGCGGCGGGTGGCGTGCGAGAGAGCTGGGTGGCACAGCTGAGCGAGTGCCTCAGCACAGTGGGGCACACGCTGGTGTGGGGCCAGGAGGCGGGGGGCATCGCCCGCCTGCTAGAGACAGCAGCGGCAGGTTGGCTGGCATCAGAGACCAGCACACCAGAGCTGCCAGAGGACGCCAACCAGCTCAGCGTCGTCCGCTCAGTGCCTGACTCATGGTCACACCGCTTCAAGATGCTTACTTACTTGCGGTGGATGGCAAACGACTGTGGCGGCGCACCAATGCTCTGGACGGGGCTGAACAGCGCCGCCCAGATCACGACACTCGCACGCTTTAGAATGGGGCTGCATGAACTGCAGATAGAGAAGGGGCGCCACACGGCGCAGGCAGAGCCACGCAGCCAGAGGCTCTGTCGCCTTTGTGGCATGCGGGAGGATGAGGCACACGTGATTTTTGAGTGTCCAGCGTATACGGAGACACGCGTACAGTTCCACACCCTTTTCCTGAGCGTCCCTGGGGACGATAAAGGCTTGGATGCGAAGATGCGGGCGTTTATGAACCCCAGCCCGGGGCTACTTTACCCTTGTTTTTGGCGTGACATGGCCAACTTTCTGGTCTCGTGCCTTGATATACGTAACACAAGCCTGGAGATGGTAGAGGATCGGGAGGAATAATTGACCTGAAGCGAACGATGTTTTGAATTAGGAGTCAATGAGGCAGCCACGATAGTGGCGGGGACCCAAGCGTGGGTTCCCGAGGAGCTGCGGTGGACTGTGCCGTTTGCAGTGCACCGCAGCTGGCGCACCTGAGAAATGCCCACGCTGGGTCTCACACGTGAAAGCTGCCTCAAAGATGACGACCTCAAAACGGAGTATGCAGAAGGAACATATTTATCCGCTATAACCGGGGGGCAAGCTTGCTTTCTAACCTATCACCAAATCCCACACTGTTGGTCACTACTGACCGCCTTTTCCAGCCCCTTTCTAGGTAGTTAGGCTTAGGGATGTGCCCTCTCACCGAGTCCTTCTGTGCCTCCCCCCTTCAGCAGGGGGGGGGCCTGCGGCACGTCCAATGTCGTGCTCGGTGAAACTACAAGGGGTCAGCTTCTGCTCAGAGCCGGGTTAAGGGTAACAGTTTGAGAATCCTGTGAATGCTGGTTGAAATCCCAGTTAGAAAACCCCTTAACACGTTAGAGGTTGCGGCCCGGCTGGATATCCTTTTCGGCCACGTCTTGGCCTTTCTCCCCACGGGGGGATGTCTCTTCTGGCAATTGGCGACGAACCCGCCTTGCGTTTTCCGTTTCCCAACATGCGCTCACCTACTTCTACACGCGTTTGCTGCCGCTGCGGTAGGGGACCGAGGGGTGCGCCCACGCTCTTTACAGAGTTGGGGTTCCCTACCACCAACAGCCAGCCATCTCAGTAAGGTGCTCGGGCCATACGCGCCGAGCACCGTCTTATACGCCTTTAGAGGTGTCCCTGACTGTAACATCCATCATCATGTGGGCTCCTTGCCAGACATGTCTCTCAGAGACCGCTGTTTGGGGTAGTCTAGCCGGCGGGAGCGGTAGTATATTGGCCAGGAGCTGGCGGTTCTCTAGTACACTCAAGTGGGCTGGAGTATCGGCGGGGGATCTCTAGTAGAAGAGTAGCCTGCTTAGCTGGAAAACCCGTGTTACTTGTTACTGTTACTTGCTTTGGCATCAGGTTAGACACCGGTTTGAGTTTGCTGCTTTCCCAGTTAGGCGTGCTTTTTAGTCCTCTCTGTGCCCCTCCTTTCATTCCTGCCCATCTGCCCTCTGGCTCAAGCCGGTGGGCAGGGGGGGGGGGGGGCTGGCGGAGGATTCCCTCCGCTAGTCCTCCCCATTCCCTGTGCACCTGCCTCACCATCTGCCTTCCAGTTCCCCCCCCTTCCCTTTTCCTCCCTCTCCCTATTCGTCTCCTCTGCCTCTCGCCCCCTTCATTCTTCCTCCCACTCCCTGTTCCTCTCCTCTGCCTCTTGCCCTCTCCTCAGCCACCACGCCCGCCTCCCGGTTCTTCCACTCTTCCTATCCCTACCCCCTCCTCCCTCTCTCCTCCCCCCAATCTGGTCCGTCTCCCCCTCTCTCTGCTCTGTTTGCTCGTCCCACGCTCCCCGGTCTTCACCTCCCACAAACCCCCCACGCTCCTTCCCACTCTCCCACGCCTCCTTGCTTTCCCTGCCCTCTTCTCTCCCCCGTGCTCCCCGCTCATCCTGGCTGTTTCTCACTCCATTCACTGTTCTTATTGGCCCCCCGCATCTCCCTGTCTTAACCTCTCCCTCCCATCCCTGCCTGTCCCCTCCCCTGCATCTCCCTGTCTTTCTCTCCCCCCCATACCTGCCTGCCCCTTCCCGCCCTGCCTGCACCACCATCCCTTCTTGTCTGCCATTCCCCCCTTCCCGCTCCCTGCCTGCCCACTCCCTGCTTGTTCCCCTTCCCTGCCATCCCTCCCCTCCTTGCGTGCACCGCCTCCGCCCCCCACCCCCGTGCCCCCCCTCCCTCCCCCTCCGCACAGGTATTCTTTCGTCATCCTTTGTTTCTACGTCTCCCTCTCCCCTCAAGTCCTTTCAGCTTTCTTCCAGTCGTTCCCTCATCGTTCCATTGTCCCACGTGCCTCGAGTTTTCTGACTTCCATTCCCTCGTGTCCGTGTCCTTCGTCTTCCTTATCCTCAAGTCCCGTTTCCCCGAGTCCAAGTTCCTTTAGTCCTGTCGGCTCTGGTGCTCTCGATGGATTGGCTTGCGTGTCCCTGTGTTTTCAGGGTCCGCCACGGCTCCGGCCGTGCCTTCGGGAGTCTCCGTTCCAACACCAGGGTCTCTTTGTTTCCTCTTCGTTTCCTGTGTTGCTGTCGCTTAGGTGTCAGCATGGCTGCGTTGCTTGAGTGTAACGTTGGCCTCTGAAAAAAAACAAAAAAAAACGTGCCTCGAGTATCCTGACTTCCATTCCCTCGTGTCCGTGTCCTTCGTCTTCCTTCTCCTCAAGTCCCGTTCCCCCGAGTCAAAGTTCCTGTAGTCCTGTCGGCTCTGGTGCTCTAGATGGATTGGCTTGCGTGTCCCTGTGTTTGCAGGGGCCGCCACGGTTCCGGCCGTGCCTTCGGGAGTCTCCGTTCCAACACCAGGGTCTCTTGTTTTCTCTTTGTTTCCTGTGTTGCTGTCGCTTAGGTGTCGGCATGGCTGAGTTGCTTGAGTGTAACGTTGGCCTCTGAAAAAAAAAAAAAAAAAAAATTCCGCGCGAATGCAGCGGCGTACCTTGGTTTCTGCGCCCGCCGTCACCAGCCGCGCACCATCTGAAAATTGTGAAAGACTTCATCACGAAGCAGACCTGCCCCAAAATCCTGAAAACCGGCTCCAGAAAGGCCTCCCACGATTTATTTATGCAAGGCGCTCATCTGCGTGAACCCAGCGCAGTGCCGTGTCTTTTGTCATGTAGGCACAGGCGCGAGCCACCAAACAACTGAAATAACTCGTTGACGAAGCAGAGCTGCTCGCGTTTTTTCTTGCGCGAACCCGCCCAGTGGGGCCGACGATTTTTGTCGCCCGTCGGCACAAGTCGGACCAATTAAAAAAAATGAAAGACTCCACGACGAAGCAGAGCTGCTCCGAAGTCCTGAAGTTGGGCTCCAGGCACGCCTGCAGCGCATTTTTTTCGCAACGAGCACTCCCGCGCGAATGCAGCGGCGTACCTTGGTTTCTGCTCCCGCCGTCACCAGCCGCGCACCATCTGAAAATTGTGAAAGACTTCATCACGAAGCAGAGCTGCGCCAAAATCCTGAAAACCGGCTCCAGAAAGGCCTCCCACGATTTATTTATGCAAGGCGCTCATCTGCGTGAACCCAGCGCAGTGCCGTGTCTTTTGTACAAGTAGGCACAGACGGCGAGCCCTCACCAAACAACTGAAAGACTCGTTGACGAAGCAGAGCTGCTCCGTTTTTTTTCTTGCGCGAACCCAGCCCAGTGCCACGATTTTTGTCGCCGTCAGCAAAAGTGGCGGACCATGTAAAAAAATGAAAGACTCCACGACGAAGCAGAGTTGCTCCGAAGTCCTGAAGTTGGGCTCCAGGCACGCCTGCAGCAAACATTTTCGCAACGAGCACTCCCGCGCGAATGCAGCCGCGTACCTTGGTTTCTGCGCCCGCCGTCACCAGCCGCGCACCATCTGAAAATTGTGAAAGACATCATCACGAAGCAGAGCTGCTCCAAAATCCTGAAGACCGGCTCCAGAAAGGCCTGCCACGATATATTTATCAAGGCGCTCATCTGCGTGAACCCAGCGCAGTGCCGTGTCTTTTGTTCATGTAGGCACAGGCGGCGAGCCCTCACCAAACAACTGAAAGACTCGTTGACGAAGCAGAGCTGCTCCGTTTTTTTATCTTGCGCGAACCCAGCCCAGTGCCACGATTTTTGTCGCCGTCGGCACAGGTGGCGGACCATGTAAAAAAAATGAAAGACTCCACGACGAAGCAGAGCTGCTCCGAAGTCCTGAAGTTGGGCTCTAGGCACGCCTGCAGCAAACATTTTCGCAACGAGCACTCCGCGCGAATGCAGCGCCGTACCCCGGTATCTTCGCTTGCCGTCACCAGCCGCGCACCATCTGAAAATTGTGAAAGACTTCATCACGAAGCAGAGCTGCTCCAAAATGCTGAAGACCGGCTCCAGAAAGGCCTGCCACGATATATTTATGCAAGGCGCTCATCTGCGTGAACCCAGCGCAGTGCCGTGTCTTTTGTACATGTAGGCACAGGCGGCGAGCCCTTACCAAACAACTGAAAGACTCGTTGACGAAGCAGAGCTGCTCCGTTTTTTTTCTTGCGCGAACCCAGCCCAGTGCCACGATTTTTGTCGCCGTCGGCACAGGTGGCGGACCATGTAAAAAAAATGAAAGACTCCACGACGAAGCAGAGCTGCTCCGAAGTCCTGAAGTTGGGCTCCAGGCACGCCTGCAGCGAATTTTTTTCGCAACGAGCACTCCCGCGCGAATGCAGCGGCGTACCTTGGTTTCTGCGCCCGCCGTCACCAGCCGCGCACCATCTGAAAATTGTGAAAGACTTCATCACGAAGCAGAGCTGCTCCAAAATCCTGAAGACCGGCTCCAGAAAGGCCTCCCACGATTTATTTATGCAAGGCGCCCATCTGCGTGAACCCAGCGCAGTGCCGTGTCTTTTCTACATGTAGGCACAGGCGGCGAGCCCTTACCAAACAACTGAAAGACTCCATGACGAAGCAGAGCTGCTCTGTTTTTTTTTGCGCGAACCCAGCCCTGTGCCACGATTTTTGTCGCCGTCGGCACAGGTGGCGGACCATGTAAAAAACTGAAAGACTCCACGACGAAGCAGAGCTGCTCCGAAGTCCTGAAGTTGGGCTCCAGGCACGCCTGCAGCGATTTTTTTTCGCAACGAGCACTCCCGCACGAATGCAGCGCCGTACCTTGGTTTCTGCGCCCGCTGTCACCAGCCGCGCACCATTAGAAAATTGTGAAAGACTTCATCACGAAGCAGAGCTGCTCAAAAATCCTAAAGACCAGCTCCAGAAAGGCCTGCCACGATATATTTATGCAAGGCGCTCATCTGCCGTGAACCCAGCGCGGCCGTGTCTTTTTGTTCATGTAGCACAGGCGGCATCAGCCTCACCAAACAACTGAAAGACTCGTTGACGAAGCAGAGCTCCTATTTTTTTCTTGCGCGAACCCAGCCCAGTGCCACGATTTTTGTCGCCGTCGGCACAGGTGGCAGACTATCTAAAAAATGAAAGACTCCACGACGAAGCAGAGCTGCTCCGAAGTCCTGAACTTGGGCTCCAGGCACGCCTGCAGCGATTTTATTTCGCAACGAGCACTCCCGCGCGAATGCAGCGGCGTACCTTGGTTTCTGCGCCCGCCGTCACCAGCCGCGCACCATCTGAAAATTGTGAAAGACTTCATCACGAAGCAGAGCTGCCCCAAAATCCTGAAAACCGGCTCCAGAAAGGCCTCCCACGATATATTTATGCAAGGCGCTCATCTGCGTGAACCCAGCGCGTGCCGTGTCTTTTGTTCATGTAGGCAAGCAGGCGGCGACCCTTACCAAACAACTTGGAAGACCTCCATGACGAAGCAGAGCTGCTCCGATTTGTTTTTTGCGCGAACCCAGCGCAGAGCCACGATTTTTGTCGCCGTCGGTATAGGTGGCAGACTATCTAAAAAATGAAAGACTCCACGACGAAGCAGAGCTGCTCCGAAGTCCTGAAGTTCGGCTCCAGGCACGCCTGCAGCGAATTTTTTTCGCAACGAGCACTCCCGCGCGAATGCAGCTGTCTCCGTTCCAACCCCTAATACCTTAAAAAAAAAAAAAAAGGGTCTCTTGTTTCCTCATTGTTTCTTGTGTTGCTGTCGCTTAGGTGTCGGCATGGCTGCGTTGCTTGAGTGTAACGTTGGCCTCTGAAAAAAAAAAAAAAAAATCTGCACGCGCTGGCACGCACGCTCGCTCTCTTGCGTGCATGCCTTGTTTTGAACCTAGAACTAGTGGTGGCTCCTGTGAGTGCTCCTTGCCTTTCCCGGAGCCTAGGCACTACTAGTGTCCCTTACTCTAGTTTTTTTTTTTTTTTTTGCTAAAAGGTATTACATGAATGCAACACCTTATGCCGAAGCCTAGGCTACAGCAACACGGGAACTGAGGAGGGCAGCCCCCCAACAGCCTGGCGGTCACAGCGCACACGCCAGATGGCGCCGATGACCGTGACACGGAGGCGCGTCCACGCGCGCAGCTCCTTCTTCTTAGCTTTCTCCACGGGCGCGCCACTCCCCCCGGACATGTCATCGGCAAGCATAACACGGCTCGCCGTCCGACCCCCGATGATCCATGTTCAGGCAGGGGATGGTTCCACCTTTGGGCTAGTGGTTAAACGATGTTACTTCAATCTAAAGGGCTTCCAGGTCGATTCCTAAGGTCGCTCACCGGTTTCGCGCGTTCCGCGTTTACCAAAAATACCAATACCGTTTCTCTTTCCTCATTCCCGTGTTGCTGTAGCCAGGCGCGATAGTGTTGCTTTGAGTGTAATACCTTTAAAAAAAAAAAAAAAAAAAAACGCAGCCATGCCGACACGTAAGCGACATTTTTTTTTTTTTTTAAAAGGTATTACATCAAAGCAACACCTTATGCCGACGCCTAGGCTACAGCAACACGGGAACTGATGAACAGAGAAACTGGTTAATAAAAAAAAACCTGATAACCTGGACGCCGTCGTTGCCGCTGCGTACGGCACCATGGCGGGTTCCATGCTTGGAAAAAAATAAAAAAATAAATGCTTGCTGCCACTAGGCGGTGGGCAGGCGTCGCGCCCACGCTCATCGGCCGTGCTCACGTCGCCACGCAGTGCATCGCGGCCAAGCTCGTCTACTAGGCGGGTTTCACCATGACCGTACGTGCCCTGCTTCAGGCCATGCAACAGGTCACAAACCGCTACGTTGCAGCCTCTGCGCGTGCGGAGGAGGTCACTCCAAACGCGGGGTGCCTCTTCCCGTGCGCTGCTGTGTCCCACCTGCCCCGGGGCATGGGGGGCATTGGCCTGCCCGACCTCGATTCGCACGCGACGGCCATGCGGTTGCCAGTTGCCGCGGGCGAAGGCCATCTGGCAGCTGTTCGGCTTCAACTCACACCCGTGGGCAGCACTGTACGCGTCGGAAGTCGCCAAGCCTGCTGCTGCCGTCCCCCATCTCCCGCCTGGGCCGCTCTGGGTCGCTACGCAGCCGGGGGCGGTTTCCAGCCTCAGCATGGATGCGACGTCTATTGTGCGGGAAGGCGTCAAGGCGTTCATGCAGCTGCGCATAACGCGCATCATGCCTCCGGACTCGCTGTCTTTTGAGTCTGTCATTCGCGAGGCCACTTTTGGCAACGACGCCGTGCCGGGCATCGATTTCCAGGGCCTCCGCACCGATGCGGCACGGCGGTGGAAGCGCCTCTGCGACGTGCGTGATGCATGGTGCCAGCGCGCCGCCCTGTCAGCGGCCGCTCTCTCTGACCTTGACCTCATCATCGCGGCATTGCCTGCCGCGTGGCGCATCAATGTGCAATGCAGCGCTGCGCCGACTGCCCCCTGGTCGCTTGTTGGCACTGACGCAGCAACAGGTTGGGCAATCATCCGCGGTGCTGACCCGATGGCGCCAGAGGATGCAGGCTCGGCAGCAGTGCGCCGGTGGTTGGTTTGGCCGTCTGGTAGGCTGCACCCGCTGCCCGGAGGCGCGGGGCGGCCTGGTCAGGCGGCGATGGTCGTCATCCGCCCAAAGCCGCGTCAGCGCTGGCTCCGCGCTGACTACAACTTCTACGCGGCCGAAATGGTCAAGGTTGACCCCGACGATCGCCGCGCTGTCGCTGAGCCATGGCTGGTGGGTGTGTGGAACACCATGCAGCTTGACCCGTGTGCCTGGGGCATCCCGGCCGTCGCAGGGATCGGCCAAGATACCGTCTCTCTCCTCGAAATGACCGTTCGTGCTGCGCGGCTGCGCCTGCGCTACACCACGGCAGCCAGAGAGGACATGGGCTTCGGCTCCAACGTTTTTGGGGTCCGAACAGACGGTGCTGTCTTTCCCCCAGCGTGGCGCCTCCCGAGCGAGGCTGGCATCAGCGCGGGCGCCCTCCGCAACCGCGCAACGATCCCTACTGGGCAGCTCGATCGCCACGGGCTTGTTGGGCATGACGAGCGCTGGTGCCGCACGCTCGAGGTGGTCAAGAACGGTTTCCCGCCGGAGGACGTTGACAACCCCGTGGCGTGGGTGCGCAGGATCCAGTCAGGTGCCGGCCCCTCCGCGCCTCGGCAGCCCAACCGCCTGCAGGTGCGTCGCTCCGAGGGGGAGGCTGCTGCTCAGGCCCAGCCTCCTCCCAGCGGGGCGCCGAGCAGCGACCCCGACCTACCAGAGGGGTTTGCTCAGGTCTGGACCCGCCTCCTCGACCCGACCATCCACTGGCCTTTTGTAATCACCGCTTGGCGCATCCTCCACTGCTGCCTTGGCTGCAACGCCTTCAGCGCGGTCAAGCTCCTCGACCCGGACACCGCGCCGGCTGATGCGGACGGTAACCCGGACGTGTCAACTGCGTGTTGCGGTCACCCGTTCTGTGCCTCTCTCACCGACCCGCCTTTCGAGACCCTCGCTCACACGTTTCTCGACTGCGCGGCGGCACGACCAGCCATGCAATGGCTTTGTGACACGTGGGCGGCGCTGACGGGTGGCGCGCCGCCGCCGCTCACCGCCGCCATTATGCTTGCCGATGACATGTCCGGGTGGAGTGGCGCGCCCGTGGCGAAAGCTAAGAAGAAGGAGCTGTGCGCGTGGACGCGCCTCCGTGTCACGGTCATCGGCGCCATCTGGCGTGTGCGCTGTGACCGCCAGGCGAGTGGGCTGTTGGGGGACAGCCTTGCCCTTCGCGCCGTCCGCCTGGCCCTCGACTCTGTCACCAGTGCCATCCGGCGGGATTGGCAGCGTACCGAGGAGGACATCACCATGGTGGATGATGGCTTCTTCTGCGTGGACTGGTGGCGTGGCTTTGACGCAGAGCGAGACAAGGACTGGTTCTGCAGCCAATGGGCGACACCGCCGCTCCTTT
>VFSX01000987.1:0-17333 GCA_016618255.1 Chlamydomonas sp. UWO 241 | reverse complement strand
CCTTGACGGCGAGGAATGCGGGTGCCTGGTGCTGCGCCTCCTCGCGGTCACTGAGCACGTCGAAGACGGCCGTCGACGGTCCAGACCAGTACTGTCGGTTGCGCAGCGGAAAAATCAAATTCAACACTCGGCGTGATATGAAAGAATATGCTATGAGGCCTACTTTTGGTGACAAGTGTTGGCAATCACTCTTAAAGTTTGTCAAATGTACGCCACTTACAAGGTCAGCAAGTGCGTGACGGTGTCGGCCACGGCGTCAGACGTCACGGTGAAGAGCACACGCAGCACGGGGGGTTGTGGTCGCTCGGTTCCGAGGCTTGAGAGGCTTTAATAACAGATACAGGCTTGGCTACAGGCCGTGTGCAGTGTAGTGAGGCTGGCTGGCATCCGTGAGTGTGCGTAACACAGCCACGGCCCTTTTGCTGCCCAGCTGCTGCGGTTTCTACGAGCTGTGCTGTTACTCTCCCTTCCTCCCACGACAAACAGCAGCAGCCGCGAGGCTGCTAGTGATCCCCCCCCTCATCGCGCGCACTGACGCATACAAAGAGGCACCCGTAACGCCTCGGTAACACCTGGCGCGAAAACTCGAATTCGATTTTTTGGTTTGGAGTAACGTCGAGGCGTATTTTCGCGTGCTTGAGCCAGCGCGCCTCTCTTCCTTAATTCTTCCCCCCTTCTACCACCGCCAAGAGTCGACCGACCCAGCCTTTGCGCAACCCATCGCATCGGCCCCACAACAGTCCTCTACCACCAACATGGCAGTGCCCGGCTGCAAGCGCGGCCTCCTCCCCATGGCCGGCGTCGCGCCGCGCCAGATCGCCCTCAAGCGCTGCAAGTACGCGGACGCCGCTGACGTCGCCGTGGCGCGCACCAGCATGGACGGAGGCGCCGACACAAGCGACTACGAGTGCTCAGTGTGCTTGTCGCTCCTGGTCGACCCCGTCGTCGGTGAGCACCTCTGCACGCATGCATGCCCTGCACGCATGCCCTGCACGCGATGGCTGTGCGTGTGATGGCTGCGCATGCGCGCGCGGCACATGCATGCATGCGTGCAACAGGCCATAACCCCCACCCGCTCACCCCGTGTCCACCTTCCCCTTCAATCCGCAGGTCAGTGCGGCCACGACTTCTGCAAGTCCTGCCTTGACGAGTGGCGCGCCTCATTCAGCCCGCGCGGCTGCGTCTCGTGCCCCATCTGCCGCCAACCCGCAATGGCGCCCGGCGTGACTTCGCTTGGTGAGTGCACCCCCGCCCTCTGCGTGCCCCCACGCGAGTCAAACGCAAAGCAGCAGATCTGATTGAACCGCGCACGGGGCGCCATGGCCACCCGGCGCGCCCCTCCACCTTCTAATCCGGAACCACCGTCCATTTGAAACATTTGACTGACCCCTCCCCTTCCCTTCTCCCCCCCTCCCTCTCTCAGGCATCTGCGTCCGCATCCAGAAGCAGATCCAGGCCCATTTCCCCGAGCAGCTGGAGGCACGGCGGCAGGAGCTCGAGGTCGCGGCCGCTGAGCGCGAGGCGCAGCGCGCGCGCCAGATCGAGGGCCAGGTCGCGAGCGTGCAGCAGCTCATGCGCGCGCGCTTCCACGCCATCTCAGGCGTGCTGCGCTCGAGCGTCCCCGTGAGCACGTCCGCACAGGCGTCGCCCTTCTCCGCCCAGCAGCAGCAGCAACAGCAGCCGGTGGCAGCCCCCGCCTCTGCTGCCCAGGCGACCGTGTGGGCAATGTCCGCGCGCCCTGCCCCCGTCCCCGCCCCCTCCTCGTTGGGGCGCGCCGTGTCTGCACCCACGTCGCCTTCCCACGCGTCCCCCGACGACTCGTTCTCGCCCACCACAAGCACGTTCATGCTGCGGCTGTACCCTGCCCCCGTGGCGTCCACAAGCCTCCCCTCCACCACTTCCAACGAGGCATCGACAATGCCCCAGGCATCTGCACCGAGCACGGCCACCCCCACGTGGCAGGCCCCCGAGTCCGACATTGCGCTGCGCCAGTCGACAGCAGAGCAGCTGGTGCACGTGCTGCACCGGCTGCGGCCCGACATGGAGACCACGTTCCGCCACCGCCTGCCCAACCTGGTGCGCAAGCTCGAGGAGGGGCTGTACTGCACGGCCGGCAGCAGGGAGGCGTACGCCGACGTGACAACGCTTGAGGCGCGGCTTCAGAACCTCGTGCGCCGCCTCACCGTGCCTCGCCAGCAGCTGTGACCGCCGCGACCGACCACGCAGGCTGAAACGACGGAGACCGCAGTGCTTTTGTTGCGGGGCCGGCCTGCGACCAGCTGAAAGCGCTGGCCAGGGCTAGTTTGGTTCCCCTTCTTTTCTAGACCAAGAACGCAGTTTTAACAACTGAAGTTCATGCTCCACACGAGCACGCTTACTCGTTTTGATGTTTCATTATAAGTTGAGGACTTGCTCGACACGAGCGCAGTTCTTTATTTTGTAGGACGCACGCACTCGTGCACGCAGTGGATGTGGCTCGGCATTCGAGCTTGAACTTGTAAACTACGTGATGGTGGCATTGGTGTCTTGCTCTCGGACGAATGCAGCGGACGCAGATGGATGCCGAGCGTGCGTGTGTGTCTGTTTCTTGCGTCGTGCGCGCACGCCTGTGTGAGACGTGTGTCCCTCCCTGCTCAGTCTCGTGCATGCATTGCCAGCCCGGAGGACTCTGGCCACTGCGCCTTCTTCCACCACCTGATCTCCAGCCAGGGGAGCACTGCGTGACACACATTGCCCCTCTCTCACACACACACACACACATACACACACACGCCCCCCCCTGCCCACACACACAGATGGGCAGCAGGCCAACGCCGCGGGAGTATTGTTACCGGTGATCCTTGCTATGGCAGTATACCGCTCGGAGCGGAATTTGAGCGGTAACAAGCAAGTAACACGGGGTTTCCAGCTAAGCAGGCTACTCTTCTACTAGAGACACCCGCCGATACTCCAGCACACTTAAGTACTAGAGTACCGCCGGCTCCCGGCCGGCTAGACTACCCCAAACAGCGGTCTCTGAGAGACATGTCTGGCAAGGAGCATGTAGGAGAGACCTTCCTCAGGGTCACAGTAGTGGCCTTGTGGCCAGTCAAGCCGGCAGAGCCGACTGGCGCTGACTGGAACGGTCCCCGCCTGGCAGTGCATGGCTGTCTAGCTCTCGTTTGCATGGGGCTCAGCCGGCGCCCCATGCCTCATGCATGGCCAAGTCCCACCCTCCAGGGGTGCATGGACGACAGAGTTGTCATGGAGGCTGCCTGAAGACCTTCCAACGCCAGTCACCGGCAGACGAGCGACCCCGAGGATGAGCGCGGTGACGAACGCTGCGATTGGTGAAGCGGATTTACTCTCTGTTGCCTCGGCGGTCACCACCGCTGAAGCCGTGATGGTAGCCCGCCTCCACGGGCAGCCATCTTGACCAATGTCCAGCATGCATTGACGGGCGCCCGCTCTTCCGCTCGTCGATCAACTCGTCGAGATCGGTGCCGCATGGCATCCTGCATGGGGGGAGGATAAGGGCCGTCTCCCAGCACGGGCCGCGGCAGCGCCGCGGCTACTCGCCAAGCCATGGCAGCGCCGGGCAAGCCGCTCCTGAAGTGTTCCACCGAGGGGCAGTCTAGCAGGAGCCAGGCCAGTCATATTTTACCCCGCTCGTCAGCGGAACGGAGATCCTCGTCACCAGCAGCGCCGCATTGCTGGGTCCAATTTGAGCGGAGTTTTGATTAATTGCTTTGTAGGCTATTGCGCTTTCCGCTTTTCCGCCCGGGGAATAAATTAATTGTGCAAGGAAAAAGCGGGGAAAAAATTATTGTGTCGGGAAAAAGCTGGGAAAAAGCGGAATAATAAATAATTGCTCAATTCTTCCTGGGAAGAATTTAGCCTTGGGCAAGGATCACTGATTGTTACACACCCACTGCCGGCGTCACAATCAGTTCCAAAGTTCCAGCGGGCCTATCAGACAGCAGGCACAAGGCCCACCAAAAGGTCAAGCTACACAAGTAGCCCACAGTAGCGGCACCCACACTAGGTGGTGGGCGCCAAGCAGCAGCACAGGCCACAGGCACCTCACCAAAGCCCCTTCGGTGGGTGGAGGACAGCCCAAGGTATAAAACAGTTAAGGGACCAGAGGCTTTCCCCCAAACCACCAGAAGCGGGGCTGGTAGCACACCCGCCGCAGCGCTCTACCCAGCGACCACACTGCACACGCCACCGCGCGCGTGTGGCGCCACCACCCTCCCCTTTATACACACCCCTACAGGGGATGCAACTTAGCAAGCAGGTGCAGCCACCCGCTCGCCGTCAACCACGAGGCGCGCGCGGTGGAACTGCACCCGCTCCCCCGAGCCTTGACGGCGAGGAATGCGGGTGCCTGGTGCTGCGCCTCCTCGCGGTCACTGAGCACGTCGAAGACGGCCGTCGACGGTCCAGTACTGTCGGTTGCGCAGCGGAAAAATCAAATTCAACACTCGGCGTGATATGAAAGAATATGCTATGAGGCCTACTTTTGGTGACAAGTGTTGGCAATCACTCTTAAAGTTTGTCAAATGTACGCCACTTACAAGGTCAGCAAGTGCGTGACGGTGTCGGCCACGGCGTCAGACGTCACGGTGAAGAGCACACGCAGCACGGGGGGTTGTGGTCGCTCGGTTCCGAGGCTTGAGAGGCTTTAATAACAGATACAGGCTTGGCTACAGGCCGTGTGCAGTGTAGTGAGGCTGGCTGGCATCCGTGAGTGTGCGTAACACAGCCACGGCCCTTTTGCTGCCCAGCTGCTGCGGTTTCTACGAGCTGTGCTGTTACTCTCCCTTCCTCCCACGACAAACAGCAGCAGCCGCGAGGCTGCTAGTGATCCCCCCCCTCATCGCGCGCACTGACGCATACAAAGAGGCACCCGTAACGCCTCGGTAACACCTGGCGCGAAAACTCGAATTCGATTTTTTGGTTTGGAGTAACGTCGAGGCGTATTTTCGCGTGCTTGAGCCAGCGCGCCTCTCTTCCTTAATTCTTCCCCCCTTCTACCACCGCCAAGAGTCGACCGACCCAGCCTTTGCGCAACCCATCGCATCGGCCCCACAACAGTCCTCTACCACCAACATGGCAGTGCCCGGCTGCAAGCGCGGCCTCCTCCCCAGGCCGGCGTCGCTGCGCGCCAAGATCGCCTAAGCGCTGCAAGTACGCCGGACGGCCGCTGACGTCGCGTGGCGCGCACGCAGCATGGAGTCGGAGGCGCCGACACAACGCTACGAGTGCTCAGTGTGCTTGTCGCTCCTGTCGACCCGTCGTCGGTGCACCTGCACGCATGCATGCCGCACGCCATTCCTGCACGCGATGGCTGTGGCGTGTGATGGCTGCGCATGCGCCGCGCGCCACATGCATGCATGCCGTGCAACAGGCACATAACCCCCACCCGCTACCCCGTGTTCCACCCTTTCCCCCTTCAATCCGCAGGTCGTGCGTGCCACGACTTCCTGCAATCCGCCTTGACGATGGCGCGCTCATTCAGCCCGCGGCGGCTGCGTCCTCGGAGCCCATCTGCCGCCAACTCCGCATGGGCGCCCGGCGTGACTCCGCTTGTGAGTGCACCCCGCCCTCTGCGTGCCCCACGCGAGTCCAAACGCAAAGCAGCAGATTGATTGAACCGCGCAACGGGCGCCATGGCCACCCGGCGCGCCCCTCCACCTTCTAATCCGGATAACCACCGTCCATTTTGAAATTTGACTGACCCCTCCCTTCCCTTCTCCCCCCTCCCTCTCTCAGGCATCTGCGTCCGCATCGCAGAGCAGATCTAGGCCCATTTCCCGAGCAGTCTGGAAGGCACGGCGGGCAGGAGCTCGAGGTCGCGGCCGCTGAGCGCGAGCGCAGCGCGCCGCCGCCAGATCGAAGGGCCAAGGTCCGCGAGCGTGCAGCTCATTGCGCGCGCGCTTCCACAACGCCATCCAAGGCGTGCTGCGCTCGAGCGGCCCCGTGAGCACGTCGCACAGGCGTCGGCCCTTTCCGCCCCAGCAGCAGCAGCAACACAAGCCGGTGGCAAGCCCCGCCTTCTGCTGCCCAGGCGAACCGTGGTGGCAATGCCGCGCCCTGCCCCCGCCCCGCCCCTCCCGTGGGCGCGCCGTGTCTCACCACGTCGCCTTCCCACGCGTCCCCGAGACTCGTTCTCGCCCACCACAACACGTTCATGCTGGCGGGGGGCTGTACCCTGCCCGCCGTGGCGTCCGGACGAGAGCCTCGGCCGCTCGCACGCCACTTTAACGAGGCATCGACCAATGCCCCAGGCATCTGCACCGAGCACGCCACCCCACGTGCAAGGCCCCCCGAGTCCGACATTGCGGAGAGAGCAGAGCAGCTGGTCACGTGCTGCACCGGCTGCGGCCGACATGGGAACCACGTCGCCACCGCCTCCCAACCTGGTGCGCAAGCTCGAGGAGGGGCGTACTTCAGCCGACAGCAGGAGCGACGCCGACGTGACAACGCTTGAAGGCGCGCTTCAGAACCTCGTGGCGCCGCCTCACTGCCTCGCCAAGCAGCTGTGACCGCCGCCGCGACCGACCAGCATGCCTGAAACGACGGAGACCGCATGCTTTTGGTGCGGGGCCGGCTGCGACCAGTCTGAAGCGCTGGCCATGGCTAGTTTGGTTCCCCTCTTTTTCTAGACCTAAGAAACGCAGTTTTAACAACTGAAGTTCATGCTCCACACGAGCACGCTTACTCGTTTTGATGTTTCATTATAAGTTGAGGACTTGCTCGACACGAGCGCAGTTCTTTATTTTGTAGGACGCACGCACTCGTGCACGCAGTGGATGTGGCTCGGCATTCGAGCTTGAACTTGTAAACTACGTGATGGTGGCATTGGTGTCTTGCTCTCGGACGAATGCAGCGGACGCAGATGGATGCCGAGCGTGCGTGTGTGTCTGTTTCTTGCGTCGTGCGCGCACGCCTGTGTGAGACGTGTGTCCCTCCCTGCTCAGTCTCGTGCATGCATTGCCAGCCCGGAGGACTCTGGCCACTGCGCCTTCTTCCACCACCTGATCTCCAGCCAGGGGAGCACTGCGTGACACACATTGCCCCTCTCTCACACACACACACACATACACACACACGCCCCCCCCTGCCCACACACACAGATGGGCAGCAGGCCAACGCCGCGGGAGTATTGTTACCGGTGATCCTTGCTATGGCAGTATACCGCTCGGAGCGGAATTTGAGCGGTAACAAGCAAGTAACACGGGGTTTCCAGCTAAGCAGGCTACTCTTCTACTAGAGACACCGGCCGATACTCCAGCACACTTAAGTACTAGAGTACCGCCGGCTCCCGGCCGATAGACTACCGCTCCCGCCGGCTAGACTACACCAAACAGCGGTCTCTGAGAGACATGTCTGGCAAGGAGCATATAGGAGAGGACCTTTCTCAACGTCACAGTAGTGGCCTTGTGGCCAGTCAAGCCGGCAGAGCCGACTTGCGCTGACTGGAACGGTCCCCGCCTGGCAGTGCATGGCTGTCCAGCTCTCGTTTGCATGGGGCTCAGCCCGCGCCCCATGCCTCATGCATGGCCAGGTCCCACCCTCCAGGGGGGCATGGACAACAGAGTTGACATGGAGGCTGCCTGAAGACCTTCCAACGCCAGTCACCGGCAGACGAGCAACCCCGAGGATGAGCGCTGTGACGAACGCTGCGATTGGTTAAGCGGATTTACTCTGTGTTGCCTCGGCGGTCGCCACCGCTGAAGCCGTGATGGTAGCCCGCCTCCACGGGCAGCCATCTTGACCAATGTCCAGCATGCATTGACGGGCGCCCGCTCTTCCGCTCGTCGATCAACTCGTCGAGATCGGTGCCGCATGGCGTCCTGCATGGGAGGAGGATAACGGCCGTCTCCCAGCACGGGCCGCGGCAGCGCCGCGGCTACTCTCCAAGCCATGGCAGCGCCGGGCAAGCCGCTCCTGAAGTGTTCCACCGAGGGGCAGTCTAGCAGGAGCCAGGCCAGTCATATTTTACCCCGCTCGTCAGCGGAACGGAGATCCTCGTCACCAGCAGCGCCGCATTGCTGGTCATTTGAAGCGAGTTGCCTATATTGCTTTGTAGCTATTCGGCGCTTTCCCTTTTCCGCCCGCGGGAATAAATTATTGTGCAAAGAGAAAAGCCGGGGAAAAAATATTGGTCGGGAAAGAAAGCTGGGAAAAAGCGGAATAATGAAATAATTGCTCAATTCTCCTGGGAAGAATTAGCCTTGGGCAAGGAGTCACTGATTGTTACACACCCACTGCCGGCGTCCATCAAGTTCCAAAGTTCCAGCGGGCCCTATCAGACAGGCAGGCACAGTTCTCTCTAACCTTAATTAAGTGTCAAGTCTAACAGCAGTAGCACATAGTAGCGGGCACCTCACACTAGGGTGGGGGCGCCAACAGCAGCACAGGCCACAGGCACCTCAACCAAAAGCCCCTTCGGTGTGGACGCCCAAGGTATAAACAGTTAAGGGACCAGAGGCTTTTCCCCCAAACCACCAGAAGCGGGGCTGTAGCACACCCCGCCGCAGCGCTCTCCAGCGACCACTGCACCGCCACCCCGCAGCGCAGTGTGGCGCCACTACCCTCCCTTATACACACCCCTACAGGATTGCAACTTAGCAAGCCAGTGAGCCACCGCTCGCCGTCATACCAACGAGGCTGCGCGGGTGGAACTGCACCCGCTCCCCCGAGCCTTGACGGCGAGGAATGCGGGTGCCTGGTGCTGCGCCTCCTCGCGGTCACTGAGCACGTCGAAGACGGCCGTCGACGGTCCAGACCAGTACTGTCGGTTGCGCAGCGGAAAAATCAAATTCAACACTCGGCGTGATATGAAAGAATATGCTATGAGGCCTACTTTTGGTGACAAGTGTTGGCAATCACTCTTAAAGTTTGTCAAATGTACGCCACTTACAAGGTCAGCAAGTGCGTGACGGTGTCGGCCACGGCGTCAGACGTCACGGTGAAGAGCACACGCAGCACGGGGGGTTGTGGTCGCTCGGCTCCGAGGCTTGAGAGGCTTTAATAACAGATACAGGCTTGGCTACAGGCCGTGTGCAGTGTAGTGAGGCTGGCTGGCATCCGTGAGTGTGCGTAACACAGCCACGGCCCTTTTGCTGCCCAGCTGCTGCGGTTTCTACGAGCTGTGCTGTTACTCTCCCTTCCTCCCACGACAAACAGCAGCAGCCGCGAGGCTGCTAGTGATCCCCCCCCTCATCGCGCGCACTGACGCATACAAAGAGGCACCCGTAACGCCTCGGTAACACCTGGCGCGAAAACTCGAATTCGATTTTTTGGTTTGGAGTAACGTCGAGGCGTATTTTCGCGTGCTTGAGCCAGCGCGCCTCTCTTCCTTAATTCTTCCCCCCTTCTACCACCGCCAAGAGTCGACCGACCCAGCCTTTGCGCAACCCATCGCATCGGCCCCACAACAGTCCTCTACCACCAACATGGCAGTGCCCGGCTGCAAGCGCGGCCTCCTCCCCATGGCCGGCGTCGCGCCGCGCCAGATCGCCCTCAAGCGCTGCAAGTACGCGGACGCCGCTGACGTCGCCGTGGCGCGCACCAGCATGGACGGAGGCGCCGACACAAGCGACTACGAGTGCTCAGTGTGCTTGTCGCTCCTGGTCGACCCCGTCGTCGGTGAGCACCTCTGCACGCATGCATGCCCTGCACGCATGCCCTGCACGCGATGGCTGTGCGTGTGATGGCTGCGCATGCGCGCGCGGCACATGCATGCATGCGTGCAACAGGCCATAACCCCCCCCCGCTCACCCCGTGTCCACCTTCCCCTTCAATCCGCAGGTCAGTGCGGCCACGACTTCTGCAAGTCCTGCCTTGACGAGTGGCGCGCCTCATTCAGCCCGCGCGGCTGCGTCTCGTGCCCCATCTGCCGCCAACCCGCAATGGCGCCCGGCGTGACTTCGCTTGGTGAGTGCACCCCCGCCCTCTGCGTGCCCCCACGCGAGTCAAACGCAAAGCAGCAGATCTGATTGAACCGCGCACGGGGCGCCATGGCCACCCGGCGCGCCCCTCCACCTTCTAATCCGGAACCACCGTCCATTTGAAACATTTGACTGACCCCTCCCCTTCCCTTCTCCCCCCCTCCCTCTCTCAGGCATCTGCGTCCGCATCCAGAAGCAGATCCAGGCCCATTTCCCCGAGCAGCTGGAGGCACGGCGGCAGGAGCTCGAGGTCGCGGCCGCTGAGCGCGAGGCGCAGCGCGCACGCCAGATCGAGGGCCAGGTCGCGAGCGTGCAGCAGCTCATGCGCGCGCGCTTCCACGCCATCTCAGGCGTGCTGCGCTCGAGCGTCCCCGTGAGCACGTCCGCACAGGCGTCGCCCTTCTCCGCCCAGCAGCAGCAGCAACAGCAGCCGGTGGCAGCCCCCGCCTCTGCTGCCCAGGCGACCGTGTGGGCAATGTCCGCGCGCCCTGCCCCCGTCCCCGCCCCCTCCTCGTTGGGGCGCGCCGTGTCTGCACCCACGTCGCCTTCCCACGCGTCCCCCGACGACTCGTTCTCGCCCACCACAAGCACGTTCATGCTGCGGCTGTACCCTGCCCCCGTGGCGTCCACAAGCCTCCCCTCCACCACTTCCAATCGACAATGCCCCAGGCATCTGCACCGAGCACGGCCACCCCCACGTGGCAGGCCCCCGAGTCCGACATTGCGCTGCGCCAGTCGACAGCAGAGCAGCTGGTGCACGTGCTGCACCGGCTGCGGCCCGACATGGAGACCACGTTCCGCCACCGCCTGCCCAACCTGGTGCGCAAGCTCGAGGAGGGGCTGTACTGCACGGCCGGCAGCAGGGAGGCGTACGCCGACGTGACAACGCTTGAGGCGCGGCTTCAGAACCTCGTGCGCCGCCTCACCGTGCCTCGCCAGCAGCTGTGACCGCCGCGACCGACCACGCAGGCTGAAACGACGGAGACCGCAGTGCTTTTGTTGCGGGGCCGGCCTGCGACCAGCTGAAAGCGCTGGCCAGGGCTAGTTTGGTTCCCCTTCTTTTCTAGACCAAGAACGCAGTTTTAACAACTGAAGTTCATGCTCCACACGAGCACGCTTACTCGTTTTGATGTTTCATTATAAGTTGAGGACTTGCTCGACACGAGCGCAGTTCTTTATTTTGTAGG
The DNA here is from genome assembly GCA_016618255.1 of Chlamydomonas sp. UWO 241. Taxonomy (NCBI): domain Eukaryota; kingdom Viridiplantae; phylum Chlorophyta; class Chlorophyceae; order Chlamydomonadales; family Chlamydomonadaceae; genus Chlamydomonas; species Chlamydomonas priscui. The sequence goes on along the minus strand of VFSX01000987.1, from coordinate 6,208 downwards.
ACGCACGCACTCGTGCACGCAGTGGATGTGGCTCGGCATTCGAGCTTGAACTTGTAAACTACGTGATGGTGGCATTGGTGTCTTGCTCTCGGACGAATGCAGCGGACGCAGATGGATGCCGAGCGTGCGTGTGTGTCTGTTTCTTGCGTCGTGCGCGCACGCCTGTGTGAGACGTGTGTCCCTCCCTGCTCAGTCTCGTGCATGCATTGCCAGCCCGGAGGACTCTGGCCACTGCGCCTTCTTCCACCACCTGATCTCCAGCCAGGGGAGCACTGCGTGACACACATTGCCCCTCTCTCACACACACACACACATACACACACACGCCCCCCCCTGCCCACACACACAGATGGGCAGCAGGCCAACGCCGCGGGAGTATTGTTACCGGTGATCCTTGCTATGGCAGTATACCGCTCGGAGCGGAATTTGAGCGGTAACAAGCAAGTAACACGGGGTTTCCAGCTAAGCAGGCTACTCTTCTACTAGAGACACCCGCCGATATTCCAGCACACTAGAGTAACCGCCGGCTCCCGGCCGATAGACTACCGCTCCCGCCGGCTAGACTACCCCAAACAGCGGTCTCTGAGAGACATGTCTGGCAAGGAGCATATAGGAGAGGACCTTCCTCAGGGTCACAGTAGTTGCCTTGTGGCCAGTCAAGCCGGCAGAGGCGACTGGCGCTGACTGGAACGGTCCCCGCCTGGCAGTGCATGGCTGTCCAGCTCTCGTATGCATGGGGCTCAGCCGGCGCCCCCTGCCTCATGCATGGCCAGGTCCCACCCTCCAGGGGTGCATGGACGTCAGAGTTGTCATGGAGGCTGCCTGAAGACCTTCCAACGCCAGTCACCGGCAGACGAGCGACCCCGAGGATGAGCGCGGTGACGAACGCTGCGCTTGGTGAAGCGGATTTACTCTGTGTTGCCTCGGCGGTCGCCACCGCTGAAGCCGTGATGGTAGCCCGCCTCCACGGGCAGCCATCTTGACCATGTCCAGCATGCATTGACGGGCGCCAGCTCCTCCGCTCGTCGATCAACTCGTCGAGATCGGTGCCGCATGGCGTCCTGCATGGGGGGAAGGATAAGGGCCGTCTCCCAGCACGGGCCGCGGCAGCACCGCGGCTACTCGCCAAGCCATGGCAGCGCCGGGCAAGCCGCTCCTGAAGTGTTCCACCGAGGGGCAGTCTAGCAGGAGCCAGGCCAGTCATATTTTACCCCGCTCGTCAGCGGAACGGAGATCCTCGTCACCAGCAGCGCCGCATTGCTGGGTCCAATTTGAGCGGAGTTTTGATTAATTGCTTTGTAGGCTATTGCGCTTTCCGCTTTTCCGCCCGGGGAATAAATTAATTGTGCAAGGAAAAAGCGGGGAAAAAATTATTGTGTCGGGAAAAAGCTGGGAAAAAGCGGAATAATAAATAATTGCTCAATTCTTCCTGGGAAGAATTTAGCCTTGGGCAAGGATCACTGATTGTTACACACCCACTGCCGGCGGTCACAATCAGTTCCAAAGTTCCAGGGGCCTATCAGACAGCAGGCACAAGCCCAAATCCAAAGTGTCACAGGCACACAAGTCCCCACCACGCTCTACCAGTAGGCGGCACCCACACTTAGGTCGAGTGGAGCGGGGCTAGCTCATAGCAGCACGCACAGGCCACAGGAGCCTCTACCAAAAGCGCTCCTTTCGGTGGGTTGGGAGGACAGCCCAATGGCGCTCATAAAGACCAACAAGTTAAGCGGACCAGAGCTTTCCCCAAACCACCAGAAGCGGGGCTGGGTATGGCTCACCTCGTCCGGCCGCAAGCGCTCTTACCAGCGACGCACTACTGCGCACCACGCCAACGCGCGTGTGGCGTCGCCTCCCCTTCAAACACACCCCCAGAGGGAATGCAACTTAGCAAGCAGGTGCAGCCACCCGCTCGCCGTCAACCACGAGGCGCGCGCGGTGGAACTGCACCCGCTTGCCCGCAGCCTTGGCGGCGACGAAAGCGGGCCACAGTGCCTGGTGCTGCGCCTCCTCGCGGTCACTGAGGACGTCGAACGACGGCATTCGGACGGTTTCCAGATTACTGTCGGTTCGGCAGCGGAAAAAATCCAATAATTTGCAACACTCGGTTGTGACTATGAGAGTAATATTTGCTATGAGGCCTACTTTGGTGACAAGTTGTTGGGCGGTGACAATTTCACCTTTAAAGTTTTTGCTCCACCATTGGTAGCCACATATACAAGCAGCAAGTGCGTGAAGCGTGTCGGCCACGGCTGTTACCAGACGATTCACCACTGGTGAAGAGCACACGCAGCACGGGGGGTTGTGGTCGCTCGGTTCCGAGGCTTGAGAGGCTTTAATAACAGATACAGGCTTGGCTACAAGCCGTGTGCAGTGTAGTGAGGCTGGCTGGCATCCGTGAGTGTGCGTAACACAGCCACGGCCCTTTTGCTGCCCAGCTGCTGCGGTTTCTACGAGCTGTGCTGTTACTCTCCCTTCCTCCCACGACAAACAGCAGCAGCCGCGAGGCTGCTAGTGATCCCCCCCCTCATCGCGCGCACTGACGCATACAAAGAGGCACCCGTAACGCCTCGGTAACACCTGGCGCGAAAACTCGAATTCGATTTTTTGGTTTGGAGTAACGTCGAGGCGTATTTTCGCGTGCTTGAGCCAGCGCTCCTCTCTTCCTTAATTCTTCCCCCCTTCTACCACCGCCAAGAGTCGACCGACCCAGCCTTTGCGCAACCCATCGCATCGGCCCCACAACAGTCCTCTACCACCAACATGGCAGTGCCCGGCTGCAAGCGCGGCCTCCTCCCCATGGCCGGCGTCGCGCCGCGCCAGATCGCCCTCAAGCGCTGCAAGTACGCGGACGCCGCTGACGTCGCCGTGGCGCGCACCAGCATGGACGGAGGCGCCGACACAAGCGACTACGAGTGCTCAGTGTGCTTGTCGCTCCTGGTCGACCCCGTCGTCGGTGAGCACCTCTGCACGCATGCATGCCCTGCACGCATGCCCTGCACGCGATGGCTGTGCGTGTGATGGCTGCGCATGCGCGCGCGGCACATGCATGCATGCGTGCAACAGGCCATAACCCCCCCCCGCTCACCCCGTGTCCACCTTCCCCTTCAATCCGCAGGTCAGTGCGGCCACGACTTCTGCAAGTCCTGCCTTGACGAGTGGCGCGCCTCATTCAGCCCGCGCGGCTGCGTCTCGTGCCCCATCTGCCGCCAACCCGCAATGGCGCCCGGCGTGACTTCGCTTGGTGAGTGCACCCCCGCCCTCTGCGTGCCCCCACGCGAGTCAAACGCAAAGCAGCAGATCTGATTGAACCGCGCACGGGGCGCCATGGCCACCCGGCGCGCCCCTCCACCTTCTAATCCGGAACCACCGTCCATTTGAAACATTTGACTGACCCCTCCCCTTCCCTTCTCCCCCCCTCCCTCTCTCAGGCATCTGCGTCCGCATCCAGAAGCAGATCCAGGCCCATTTCCCCGAGCAGCTGGAGGCACGGCGGCAGGAGCTCGAGGTCGCGGCCGCTGAGCGCGAGGCGCAGCGCGCACGCCAGATCGAGGGCCAGGTCGCGAGCGTGCAGCAGCTCATGCGCGCGCGCTTCCACGCCATCTCAGGCGTGCTGCGCTCGAGCGTCCCCGTGAGCACGTCCGCACAGGCGTCGCCCTTCTCCGCCCAGCAGCAGCAGCAACAGCAGCCGGTGGCAGCCCCCGCCTCTGCTGCCCAGGCGACCGTGTGGGCAATGTCCGCGCGCCCTGCCCCCGTCCCCGCCCCCTCCTCGTTGGGGCGCGCCGTGTCTGCACCCACGTCGCCTTCCCACGCGTCCCCCGACGACTCGTTCTCGCCCACCACAAGCACGTTCATGCTGCGGCTGTACCCTGCCCCCGTGGCGTCCACAAGCCTCCCCTCCACCACTTCCAACGAGGCATCGACAATGCCCCAGGCATCTGCACCGAGCACGGCCACCCCCACGTGGCAGGCCCCCGAGTCCGACATTGCGCTGCGCCAGTCGACAGCAGAGCAGCTGGTGCACGTGCTGCACCGGCTGCGGCCCGACATGGAGACCACGTTCCGCCACCGCCTGCCCAACCTGGTGCGCAAGCTCGAGGAGGGGCTGTACTGCACGGCCGGCAGCAGGGAGGCGTACGCCGACGTGACAACGCTTGAGGCGCGGCTTCAGAACCTCGTGCGCCGCCTCACCGTGCCTCGCCAGCAGCTGTGACCGCCGCGACCGACCACGCAGGCTGAAACGACGGAGACCGCAGTGCTTTTGTTGCGGGGCCGGCCTGCGACCAGCTGAAAGCGCTGGCCAGGGCTAGTTTGGTTCCCCTTCTTTTCTAGACCAAGAACGCAGTTTTAACAACTGAAGTTCATGCTCCACACGAGCACACTTACTCGTTTTGATGTTTCATTATAAGTTGAGGACTTGCTCGACACGAGCGCAGTTCTTTATTTTGTAGGACGCACGCACTCGTGCACGCAGTGGATGTGGCTCGGCATTCGAGCTTGAACTTGTAAACTACGTGATGGTGGCATTGGTGTCTTGCTCTCGGACGAATGCAGCGGACGCAGATGGATGCCGAGCGTGCGTGTGTGTCTGTTTCTTGCGTCGTGCGCGCACGCCTGTGTGAGACGTGTGTCCCTCCCTGCTCAGTCTCGTGCATGCATTGCCAGCCCGGAGGACTCTGGCCACTGCGCCTTCTTCCACCACCTGATCTCCAGCCAGGGGAGCACTGCGTGACACACATTGCCCCTCTCTCACACACACACACACATACACACACACGCCCCCCCCTGCCCACACACACAGATGGGCAGCAGGCCAACGCCGCGGGAGTATTGTTACCGGTGATCCTTGCTATGGCAGTATACCGCTCGGAGCGGAATTTGAGCGGTAACAAGCAAGTAACACGGGGTTTCCAGCTAAGCAGGCTACTCTTCTACTAGAGACACCGGCCGATACTCCAGCACACTTAAGTACTAGAGTACCGCCGGCTCCCGGCCGATAGACTACCGCTCCCGCCGGCTAGACTACCCTAAACAGCGGTCTCTGAGAGACATGTCTGGCAAGGAGCATATATGAGAGGACCTTCCTCAACGTCACAGTAGTGGCCTTGTGGCCAGTCAAGCCGGCAGAGCCGAATGGCGCTGACTGGACGGTCCCCGCCTGGCAGTGCATGGCTGTCCAGCTCTCGTTTGCATGGGGCTCAGCCGGCGCCCCATGCCTCATGCATGGCCAGGTCCCACCCTCCAGGGGTGCATGGACGACAGAGTTGTCATGAGGGCTGCCTGAAGACCTTCCAACGCCAGTCACCGGCAGACGAGCGACCCCGAGGAGGAGCGCGGTGACGAACGCTGCGATTGGTGAAGCGGATTTACTCTGTGTTGCCTCGGCGGTCACCACGGCTGAAGCCGTGATGGTAGCCCGCCTCCACGGGCAGCCATCTTGACCAATGCCCAGCATGCATTGACGGGCGCCAGCTCCTCCGCTCGTCGATCAACTCGTCGAGATCGGTGCGCATGGCGTCCTGCATGGGGGGAGGATAAGGGCCGTCTCCCAGCACGGGCCGCGGCAGCGCCGCGGCCACTCGCCAAGCCATGGCAGCGCCGGGCAAGCCGCTCCGGAAGTGTTCCACCGAGGGGCAGTCTAGCAGGAGCCGGGCCAGTCGTATTTTACCCCGCTCGTCAGCGGAACGGAGATCCTCGTCACCAGCAGCGCCGCATTGCTGGGTCCAATTTGAGCGGAGTTTTGATTAATTGCTTTGTAGGCTATTGCGCTTTCCGCTTTTCCGCCCGGGGAATAAATTAATTGTGCCAGGAAAAAGCGGGGAAAAAATTATTGTGTCGGGAAAAAGCTGGGAAAAAGCGGAATAATAAATAATTGCTCAATTCTTCCTGGGAAGAATTTAGCCTTGGGCAAGGATCACTGATTGTTACACACCCACTGCCGGCGTCACAATCAGTTCCAAAGTTCCAGCGGGCCTATCAGACAGCAGGCACAAGGCCCACCAAAAGGTCAAGCTACACAAGTAGCCCACAGTAGCGGCACCCACACTAGGTGGTGGGCGCCAAGCAGCAGCACAGGCCACAGGCACCTCACCAAAGCCCCTTCGGTGGGTGGAGGACAGCCCAAGGTATAAAACAGTTAAGGGACCAGAGGCTTTCCCCCAAACCACCAGAAGCGGGGCTGGTAGCACCCCCGCCGCAGCGCTCTACC
>VFSX01000334.1:162500-195344 GCA_016618255.1 Chlamydomonas sp. UWO 241 | reverse complement strand
TTGACCTGTGGATGTGTGTGTGTGTGTGTGTGCGTGCATGTACATGTGTGCGTGTGTGTGTGTGAGAGAGAGAGGATGAAGTCGCGTGGAACCAGGTTGCGGATGTTGACCTGTGGATGTGTGTGTGTGTGTGTGTGCGTGCATGTACATGTGTGCGTGTGTGTGTGTGAGAGAGAGAGGATGAAGTCGCGTGGAACCAGGTTGCGGATGTTGACCTGTGGATGTGTGTGTGTGTGTGTGTGTGCGTGCATGTACATGTGTGCACGTGTGTGCGTATGTGTGTGTGTGAGAGAGAGGATGAAGTCGCGCGGAGCCAGGTCGCGGATGTTGACCTGTGGATGTGTGTGTGTGTGTGTGTGCGTGCATGTACATGTGTGTACGTGTGTGCGTGTGTGTGTGTGAGAGAGAGAGGATGAAGTCGCGCGGAACCAGGTCGCGGATGTTGACCTGTGGCTGTGTGTGTGTGTGTGTGTGGATGTGTGTGCATGTACATGTGTGCGTGTGTGTGCGTGTGTGTGTGTGTGAGAGAGAGGGGATGAAGTCGCGCGGAACCAGATCACGGATGTTGACCTGTGGATGTGTGTGCGTGTGTGTGTGGATGTGTGTGTGCATGCATGTACATGTGTGCGTGTGTGTGCGTGTGTGTGTGTGTGTGTGTGAGAGAGAGAGAGGATGAAGTCGCGCGGAACCAGGTCACGGATGTCGACCTGTGGATGTGTGTGGGGGGGGGGAACGGGGAGCGGGGCATGTGTGTGTGTATGTGTGTGTGTGTGTGTGTGTGTGTTGGTGGTGGGGGGGGCTGGATCATCAGGGTGGACGGATGGGCAGGTGGCATACATGCACACAGACGCACACACACACACGCACATAAACACATACATGCACACACACACGTAAACACACGTTCCCACCTTCATCGGCAAAAACTTTGCCCGCAGCGCCTTGATGGTGCAAACATGCACACACACACACACACACATACACACACACACACCTCCATCAGCGAAAACTTTACCCGCAGTGGCTTGATGATGCACATATGTGCACACACATACACACACACACACACACACAGACACACACGCACACGCACACCTCCATCGGCAAAACTTTGCCCGCAACACCTTGATGATGCACACATACACACACACACACGCACACACACACACACACACACACACACACCTCAATCGGCAAAAACTTTGCCCGCAGCGCCTGGATGATGCACACACACACACACACACACACACACACACCTCCATCAGCAAAACACTTTACCCGCAGCGGCTTGATGATGCATACACACGCACACACACACACACACATGCACACACATACACACAACACACACACACACACGCGCGTGCACACACACACCTCCATCGGCGAATACTTTGCCCGCAGCGCCTTGATGATGCTCGGGCCGTCGGCCTCCTCTGAACAGGGGCGAGAGGTGCGTGGCAGTGTGCGTGTGTGCATGTGAGTGTGTGTGTGAGCATGTGTGTGTGTGAGTGTGCAAGCATGTGTGTGAGTGTGTGTGTGTGTATGCGAGCGTGTGCACACGTGTGTGTGAGCCGTGTGTGAGCATGTGTGCATGTGAGTGTGAAAGCGTGTGCGTGTGTGCGTGTGTGTGGGTGTGTTTGATGGTGAAGTCCATCGGATGTCCGTGTATACTACGTAGACCTGTGTGTGTGTGTGTATGTATGTATTACACCCAGACCTGTGGGAGGTCTCACCCACTCTCTCTTTCTCCCACCCTCTCTCTCTTTCTCCCACCCATCTGTTATGATCTCTCTCTCTCTGTCTCTTTCCCTCTCTCTTTTTTACCAGGCCGGCACGTTATGACGAGGCGGCAGAACGACGGCAGCGCGGGGAAGAGCTTGCGCAGCACCATCAGCATGAGCAGCGACCAAGCTGTATCTGTTGTGATCTCTCTCTCTCTCCCTCTCTCTCTCTCTCTCTCCATCTCTCTCTTTCTTACCAGGCTGACACGTTATGATGAGGCGGCAGAATGATGGCAGCGCAGAGAAGAGCTCGCGCAGCACCATCAGCAGTGATCGATGTCTATGACAATCCTTCTCTTTCTCTCTCTGTCTCCCACCCACACGGCCGACACGTTATGACGAGGCGGCAGAACAACGGCAGCGCAGGGAAGAGCTCGCGCAGCACCATGAGCATGAGCAGCGACCACCATTACATCTGCAACAATCTCTCTCTCTTTCTTACCGGGACGGCTAGTCGTGACGAGGCGGCAGAGCGACGGCAGCGCAGGGAAGAGCTTGCGCAGCACAAGCAGCGATCGGGCTATATCTGTTATGATCTCTCTCTCTCTCTCTCTCACTCTCTCTCTCTCTTACCAGGCCGACACGTTATGACGAGGCGGCAGAACGACGGCAGTGCAGGGAAAAGCTCGCGCAGCACCATGAGCAGCGGGTTGTCGCACCCGGTGAGCGAGTCGGCCTCCTCAAGGCCATCCACCTGTGTGTGTATGTATGTGTGTGTGTGTGTTTGTAGCACGCCGCCGATTACAATCAATCGCGGGATTCACTCACAAAAACAATCACAAACAATCTACGTCGAGGCCACCCACCACGAAGATGGTTTCATTTCGTGGCGCACAGGCATCGCGTGCGAGCCTCTTCTGCGGCATGAATCAGCTTTAACCCTTAACCCTTATGCTCTGCGGCAGAATCAGCCTAAACCCTAAACCCTAAACCCTTAAATGCCGCATGGTTCAAACACAACCTATAAACTGAACCTGCGCACAACCCCTGTCGAGGCCACCCACCACGAAGATGGCATCACTTGGTGGCACGCATGCATCGTGCGTGAGCCTCCTCTGCGGCATGAATCATGCCGCATGATTCAAACACAACCACTACAAACTCAACCACCGCACATGTGCACACACTCTGCTGACGGCCACCCACCTCGAAGATGGCGTCGTTTGGCTTCCCCGTTGCGTGCGGGCCTGTTCAGCCACATCTGCTTCACAACACAACAACACCCAAACACCACACAACGCATGTCGACGACGACTCGCCACGAATATGATGCCTCTTAGTGTGGCGCGCCCGTCGCAACCATTCAAAACTTAAATGGTTTGAATTCCATCCCCAACCAACTGCCCACTCACCATGAAGATGATGCCGTTTTGCGGAGCTTTTCCGTCGCGTGTGGGCTTGTTCAGCATGCGGCATGATTCAAACGCAACAAAACACAACCAACCTAAACCAAAAACACAACCAAAACACAACCCAGCCACCGCGCAGCCACTGTCGATGACCACTCACAACAAAGATTATGCCATTTGGCGGCGCTTTCCCGTCGCGTGCAAGCCTGTTCAGCGGCGCGCGCAGCAGCATTTGAAACGCGGCATCGACGCTCGTCAGCTTGGCAACCTGTATTGAAGGGGCAGGGTTTAGTTTAGAGGATTGAAGCGCAGTTGGCTGAAGGGTTCGAGTGAAACCTGTTCAGCGGCGTGCGCAGCAGCATCTGGAACGCGGCGTCGGCGCTCACGAGCTTGGCCACCTGCGGGTAGTACGCAGATAGTGCGGGGGGCAGGGTCTGGGGTTTTGATGCATTCTGTAGCAAACTCGCCATTCTGCTAGTCGTGAGGGACAACAGGGATATTTTGACCTATCGCTACACGTTCAGGGGGTTGGAGCTGACTCAGCGGCATGCAAAGTAGCATCTGGAACGCTGTGTCGACGCTCGTCAGCTTGACAACCTGTATTGAAGGGGCAGGGTTTAGTTAAGAAGATCGTTTAACCCCTTCAAAAGGGTCGAGTAAAACCTGTTCAGCGGCGCGCGCAGCAGTATTTGGAACGCGGCGTCGATACTCGTGAGCCTGGCAACCTGTGCCGATCTTGGGAAAGGTCAGCAAAAGTGCGGCTTTGCTTGTCGAATAAGGGGCGGCGGTGACCGAGTCGGGTGGCAGCCAAGGCGGTCTGAGGTGTGTGTGTGTAGAGAACCACATACACACGCACGCACGCACGCACGCACGCACGCACGCACACGCACACATACACACACAAACACAAACACACACAAGCTGCTTGTGACAAGCATGCACGCACACACCTTGGTTGCATCCAGTCGCGTGAGATACACCTGCAGGTCAGGTACACTCGCCAGCTGCCATGCAAACGCCTTGAGCATACCAACCGCAGCCACACACACACACACACACACACACACACACACACACCTTGGTCGCATCCAGCCCCGTCAGATACACCTGCAGGTCTGGCACGCTCGTCGCCAGCTGCCATGCACACGCCTTGAGCATACCAACCGCAGCCACGGTCGCACACTCAGTCTGGACCGCAAAGTGGTGCGCATGCGGGCGGAGGTCGAGGCCAGAGGCTGGCACGACGGTCACGAGGCCTGTGACGATTTTCGGGCGTGTGATTGTGCGGGTTTAGAGGTCGGGGAACACAAATGAGGTTTGATGTCTAACTCAGGGCATTTTTACTGGGCGTGTGGTCTAGGTGAGGCACTGTGGCGTGTGTATGGGGGCAGGTCGAGTCCAGAGGCAGGCAAGATGGTCACGAGGCCTGCGGCGATGGGTGCGAGTGTGGTGTTGAAGGTTTAGGGCTTCGGGCCCGGGGTTCAAGGCTAGTATGGGGTCGGTTGTAACTAGGCTTGTAGCCTAGGTGAGGCACTGCGGTGCGCGTGCGGGCGCAAGTTGAGGCCAGAGGCAGGCACGACGGTGACGAGGCCTGCAGCGATGGTTGCGAGTTTGGTTATAGGGTTTGGGGCTTGGGGCCCAGGGTTTAAGGCTAGTCCGGGGCGTGGTCCGGGGCCTTTTATAAATGGAATTATGCTCTGTGTGAGACAATTGGTGTGTGCACGCGAACGCAGGTCGAGGCCAGAGGCAGGCACGACGGTGACCAGGCCTGTGACGAGTGTAGGTCATATGATTGTCAGGGTTGATGTAGAGGTCGGGGTTGAGGTTGGGGTTGAGGGTTTGGTGCTTATGAGGTTCGAGATCTGGACCAGACAACTGGGGTCGGTTGTTACTGGACGTGTGGTCTAGATGCGGCACTGCGGTGCGCGTGTGGGCGGAGGCTGAGGCCAGAGGCAGGCACGACGGTCTCTAGGCCTGCAGCGATTGTTGCGGGTGTGGTGTTTAGGGTTCAGGGCTTGGGGCCCAGGGTTTAGGGCTGATCTGGGGTCGGTTGTAACTGCACACTCAGTCTGGACCGCGAAGTGGTGCGCGTGCGGGCGGAAGTCGAGGCCAGAGGCAGGCACGACGGTAACCAGGCCTGTGACGATTGTAGTTCGTGTGATTGTCAGGGTTTAGAGGTGGGGGTTGAGGGTTTGGTGCTAACGAGGTTTGAGGTCGAACTCAGGGCCAATTTAAATGGACTTGTGGTCTAGGTGGGGCACTGTGGTGTGTGTATGGGGGCGCAGGTCCAGGTCAGAGGCAGGAACGACGGTCACGAGGCCTGCAGCGATGGTTGCGAGTGTGGTGTGTAGGGTTTAGGGCTATGGGTTTAGGGCTCATCTGGGGTCGGTTGTAACTGCACACTCAGTCTGGACCGCAAAGTGGTGCGAGTGCGGGTGCAGGTCGGGGCCAGAGGCAGGCACGACGGTCACCAGGCCTGTGACGATTGTAGGTCGTGTGATTGTCAGGGTTTAGAGGTGGGGGTTGAGGGTTTGGTGCCTATAAATGAGGTTTTAAATCTAAGTCAGGGCCATTTTAACTGGACGTGTGGTCTCAGTGCGGCACTCGTGGTGCGCGTGCAAGTGCGGGACCAGGCCACAGGCAGGCACGACAGTCACAAGGCCTGTGGAGAGTGTTGTGAGTGTGGTGTTTAGGGTTAGGGGCTTGGGGCCTAGGGTTTGGGGTTTACCCGGGGCCTGGTATAAATAGGTTTGTGGTCTAGGTGGGCACTGTGGCGTGTGCGCGGGCGCAGGTTGAGGCTCGAGGCAGGGACGACGGTGACCAGGCATGTGACGACTGTAGGTCATGTGGGTGATGTGGTTGTGTAAGGGTCGTAAATGGTTGCAGGTTCCAGCTCAAGTTGAGGTGGCAGTACTAGACTAGTAGGAGAATCCTACGTTGAGGAAGTACTAGCGTTGGTGGTTGTACAAGAAATAGCCTAGAAGTGACAGTGCTAGCTTAGGATCACCAAGTATAAGCAGTAGGGGTTGTCTCTGCTGTTACATGCCCGCAGCGAGTGTGGACTTGCTTAGTAGGAGTGCTAGTACTAGCCCAGTAGTACTAGCCTAGAATGAGTACAAGCCTAGTAGGAGCTCACCTGCAGCGAGTGTGGACTTGCCGCTGCCGGGAGAGCCCACGATGGAGAAGCACTTATAGTTTGGGTGGGAGCTGCGTGTGTGTGCGTGTGTGTGTGTGTGTGTGTGTGTGAGTGCGATGCAGATACACGTTTAGTTCAGGTTGAGTCAGAGTTCAGGTTGAGTCAACGTAGGGGTCCATCCACCGGTGCATTTGGCGCGCCACAGGACCGTGCTGACCAGACTAGCACCTTAACTCTACGCTAAAGCCGCAAGCCCTGACCCCTGACCCCTGACTCCTGATGACACTCACACTGGCAGTTGAAGCCAGCCCACGTAGGGGTCCACCCTCCGGTGCATGTGGCGCCTCCATGCCCGCGTTGAGATAACCGACAGCTTGACTTCACGCTAAAGCCGCAAGCCCTGACCCCTGGTAATGACACTAGTTTGATTAAAGAGTACTCACACTGGCAGGTTGAGCCAGTCGACGTAGGGGTCCATCCACCGATGCATGCCCCCCCCCCCCCCCCCCCCCATGACCGTGTTGACCAAGAAGCACCTTAACTAAACGCTTAAGCCTCAAGCCCTGACCCCTGACCCCTGACTCCTGATGAAACTCACACCGGCAGGTTGAGTCAGTCTACGTAGGGGTCCATCCACCGGTGCATGTCGGTGCATGTGGCGCCCCCCCCCCCCCCATGACCGTGTTGACACGAGTAGCACCTTAACGCGTAAGCCTCAAGCCCTGACCCCTGACCCCTGACTCCTGATGACACTCACAATGGCAGGTTGAGCCCACTCAACCCAGTCCAACCTCAACCTCAACCTCAGTCCATGTAGGGGTCCATTCACCGGTGCATGTGCCACATGACCGTGCAGATGACATGCACCTTGACTTCACGCTAAAGCCGCAAGCCCCTGATAACAACACTAATGTTCGTAAAGTACTCACACTGGCAGGTTGAGCCAGTCAACATAGGGGTCCATCCACCGGTGCATGTGGCGCCTACATGACCGTGTTGAGATGATCAGCACCTTGACTTTACGCTAAAGCCGCAAGCCCTAACCCCTGATGATCAATAATAACACTTGTGTTTTTAGAGTGCTCACATTGGGAGGTTGAGCCAGTCCACGTAGAGGGGTCCACCCAGCGGTGCATGTGACACCCGCACATGACAGTGTTGACACGACTCGCACCTTCACTTTACGCTGAAGCCTCAAGCCCCGACCCCTGACTCCTGATGACACTGGCAGGTTGAGCCAGTCCACATAGGGGTCCACCGGTGCATGTGGCGCCTACATGACCGTGTTGAGATGACCAGCACCTTACTGGCACTGGCAGATCGAGCCGCAAGCCCTAACCCCTGATAACAGCACTAGTGTTATTAACGTACTCACACTGGCAGGTTGAGCCAGTCCACGTATGGGTCCATCCACCGGTGCATGTGGCGCGCCATGCCCGCGCGGAAGCTCCAGCCGTTGAGCAGGCGCGAGAGGCGCATCTTTGAACCGAGGATGGGGTTCAAATTGTAGAGCATCTTGAGCTGTGAGGTGGGAGGGTTTGATGACGGAATTTGGGGTTTAGGGTTTTAGGGTTTAGGGCTTAGGGTTTACAATCTGGGAGCTACCGCTTATGTTGAGCCGCGCAGGGGGGGCAGGGGGGGGGGCGTGAGGTGCGTCTTTGAACCGAGGATGGGGTGTAGGTTGAAGAGCAGCTTGAGCTGATAGGTGGGAGGGTGTAGGGTGTCGGGATACGGGTTGGTGTGAGGGTGGTGGAGGATGAGTCATGCAGGGGGGGGAGGAGGAGGGGGAGAGGGAGGGTCTTTGAACCGAGGATGGGGTTCAGTTGTAGAGCATCTGGAGCTGTTGTTGAATGTCAGGGTGGTAGGGGTGACGTACAAGGGGGGGGCAGTGGGCACGGAAGCTCTAGCCATCTAGCAGGCACGACAGTTGCATCTTTGAACCGAGGATGGGGCTGAGGCTGAAGAGCCTTTTGAGCTACCCAAGTGCCGGTGTGGGGTCTGGGGTTTCGGGTTGAGGGTTTAGTTTTTAGGGGAAAGCTAGGGTTTAGGGTACAGGGATGAAGTGAGGGTAGTATAGGATTAGACATGCAAGGCAGAGAGATGGGAGGGGGAAAGAGATTTCCCCTGTTAAGGAGGGGGGGCAGTTGCGTCTTTGAGCCAAGGAAGGGGCTGCTCAAGTTGACAGAGTCAAAAGTGTGGAGGCTGGAATGCATAAGCGAGGCCCCTTCTACATGATGCAATGGGGGACTGTGCTGGGGGGGGGGGGGGGGCGCCTCGCTGGCTTTAGCCTTTTGGGGTGTTGTATTTTTACTCAGGGTCTCTAGAGGCGCTCCCGCTGTGTTAGGCTTTCGACGACAACGCATGCTTGTGGCCTGTACTAAAAAGAGTACAGAAATCCCCATATTCCCCAAAGCGTGCCATGGGAGCTGTGCTGATCCGGTGCAGACTTGGGGTGGCTCGTTGCAAAGCCCCCTCTGCCTGCTGCTTCCCGGCGTTCTCGTGGAGTGAATTTTGAGTTCTTGCGGCCGAAAAAATGGGTTAGCACAAATGGGTTCGAACAAAACGGGTTCAAACGGGTTCGAACAAACGGGTCCGCACACACACCCATGCCATGCACACCTGCATGTTGAGGTCCCTATGCCCGATTCCCTTGGGCCCGCCGATTCTGTCGAGGATCTTGGTGCGGTCTGGGGAGCGACGCGCGTTGGAGCTGCGGATGTCGGCCACGAGGAACGCGGCGGCGCACTCGCGCAGCACAAAGCCTGCGTGTGTGAGGGGGGGTGCATGTGTGTGTGTGTGTGTGTGTGTGTGTGTCGAAGGAGAGGCAGATAGAGAGAGAGAGAGCGTATGTGTGTGTGTGTGTGGGAGAGAGAGAGAGAGAGAGAGAGAGGGAGGGAGAGGAAGTCTGTACGTGCGTATGTGTGCTGTTTGCGGGTCAGGAGAGCGGTGCGCGTTGGAGCCGCGGGCGTCGGCCACGAGGAATGCTGCAGCACCTTCGCGCAGCACAAAGCCTGTGTAAAACAGGG
Source organism: Chlamydomonas sp. UWO 241 (assembly GCA_016618255.1). Taxonomy (NCBI): domain Eukaryota; kingdom Viridiplantae; phylum Chlorophyta; class Chlorophyceae; order Chlamydomonadales; family Chlamydomonadaceae; genus Chlamydomonas; species Chlamydomonas priscui. The sequence continues at coordinate 186,049 of VFSX01000334.1, read as the reverse complement.
AGAGAGAGTGCAGGCGTGCGTGCGAGTGTGTGTGTGTGTGTGTGTGCGTCTGAGAGAGAGCGAGAGAGAGGGAGAGAGGGAGAGAGGGATAGAAAGTCTGAACGTGCGTGTTTGTGCTGGTGTGCAGTCAGGAGAGCGGCGCGCATCGGAGCTGCGGTCGTCTGCCACGAGGAACGCGGCAGCGCACTCGCGTAGCACAAAGCCTGCGTGTGTGTGGGGCGGGGCATGTGCGTGTGTGTGTGTATGTGTGTGTGTGTGTGTGTGTCGAGGGGTAGACAGATATAGAGCACGTGTGTGTAAGAGAGAGAGTACAGGCATGCGTGCGAGTGTGTGTGTGAGTAAGTGTGTGGGCGTGTGTGTGTGTGTGTGTGTGTGTGTGTGTGTGTGCTGTCAGGAGAGCGGTGCACGTTGGAGCTCCGGGCGTCAGCCACGAGGAATGCAGCAGAGCATGTGTGCAGCACAAAGCCTGCGTGGCGGAGGGAGGGAGAGAGAGAGAGGATCAGAGTTTGTACGCGCGTGCGTTCATGCGCTTGTGTGTGTGCTTGTGTGTGCCGATGTGTGTTGGTGTGTGCGTCGGTGTGTGTGTGCGTTGGAACCATGGGCATTGGGGCATTTGAAGCCTCTGTGTGGGGAGGAAGAGCGGTGGGCAGTGGAGGGGGGGGGGGCATGCCGGCTTCTACCCAGGTGGCTTCCCATCATGCGCACACATACGCACACGCACACGCACACACCATCTGTGTCATGCCTTTCTGCACCACTGACACACACACGCACATGCACACACACACACACGCATGCATGCATGCACACACACACACATGCACACACACACACACACACGCACACACACACATGCACATGCACACGCACACACCTGGTGTAAGCAGGAGCAGGTCGTCCGGGCCCCTGTGCTTCAGCGTTGCCCCTCCCCCCTCCCCGGCCACACACACACACACGCACACACACACACACACACCAGGCGTGAGCAGGTGCAGGTCCTCCGGGCCCCGGTGCTTCAGCGTTGCCCACATCTCAAACAGGCACCAAGAGCGCGCGAGAGCTGATGCCTGAAAATGTGTGTGTGTGTGTGTGTGTGTGTGTGTGTGTGTGTGTGTGCTGTGTTGTGTGTATGTGTGTGTGTGTGTGTGTGTGTGTCTGATGGGTGTGGTGATGGTGATGAGCCCCCATGCTTCTCTCTCCCTCTCTCTCTCTCTCTTTTTCTTTCTCTCTCTCTGTCTCTCCCTATTTCTCTTCTCTCTCTCCGTATCTCTCTGCATCTGGTGATATTGGTGAGCACAGGGGCATGCTTCTATCTATCTCCCTCTCTCTCTCTCTCTCTCTCTCTCTCTCTGTCTCTTTCTCTCTCCCCCTGTCTCTCTCCCCCTCTCTCTCTCTGTCTCTGTGTCTCTCCCTCTCTCTCCCCCTGTCCCTCTCCCTCTATTTCTCTCTCTCTGTCTCTCTCCCTCTCTCTCCCCCTGGCCCTCTCCCTCTATCTGTCTCTGTCTCTGTCTCTGTCTCTCCCTCTCTCTCCCCTGACTCTCTCTCTCCCTACATCTCTCTATGTTGCGATTTTACACATCAGCTTACTGCCCCTGCATGCATGCTCGCAAGTCCCCAACACGTTCAGCACGCTGTGCTTCTCCCCTCCCACCCACCCCTCCCACCCCCTTGTGTGCTGCCTCTCTCTACCCCCACCCCCCACACACAAAAAAAAAATCTCTCTCTGGCGGTATTGTTCCAGAGGTCTGCATGAGGGCGCCTGTCAAGAGCGGGTGACCATTCGTTTCTATGACACACACACACACACACACACACACACACTCACACACACGTGCACACACGCACACACGCACACACGCACCGCTGGGTCAAGCACTCGCAGCGTGCCACCACACACACCTGCGAGGAGACTTACCACCATGCACAAACACACACACACACACACACACACACACCTCTGGGTTAAGCACCAGCAGCGTGCCACCACACACACCTGCAATGAGACCCACCACCATGCACACACACACACACACATATACACACACACACGCACACACACCTCTGGGTCAAGCACCAGCAGCGTGCCACCACGCACGCCCGCGATGAGACCCTCCATCATGTCGAGGTCCTCGGTGGTCGCGTCCGCCTTGGCGTGGAGGTTCATCTAAATGTGTGTGTGTGAGAGAATGTGTGCGTGTGTGTGTGGTTAAACACACGGCATGTGTCCAGGGTGTCCCGTATTCCCATGCACGCACGTGATGGTTCGCGAGGGCACAGTGAGAGGGCGCATGCGGAGGAGGGTTTCGGCATCTCCGAGCGCCATGCATGGCTGTTGCATGGCATGTTGCGTGCATGCATGGGGGCCAAAAACCGACTCCCGCTCGCATACGACCCAGAGACCCGTGTTGCATGCGTCTGATGCGTGCTCGACGGTGCATGGTTGTACGCACCGAGAAGAGGTCCACCCAGATAAACAGGCTGGCGTGGTCTGCATCCTGAAAGAACCCCAGCAGCGCTTCCACGATACAGCTGAACTTGCATGCACTTGTGTGCGACACCACGAAAGAGGGCTCGCCGACGTGTGCGGTTGGAAGTCCAGTGACTAGTGAAGATTGCCGAATGAGTGTTTGCGGCAGAACGACGCCCAACGCCAGTTGCTCCGTCGTTACATCCGGACCACTAGCATGCTCTCTGGCGAACTGCAGGAGCCATGCGAGGGACACGCCCGAGGTGCGCCAGCTCTCCGCCATCGCTCGCTGGTAACTCCACAACCCAGTGGAGTGCGCCTCAATCAGCCAGCGTTGTGTGCATCGGATGCGAGGGCGATTCAGGGGGTTCCTTGCACTAGTGGGTCCTAGTAGGGTCACTCGCAGACACACAAAACTCCTACCCGGTTTTAAAACCGTGTTTGTTTTGTTTTTTGCCTTGTCAGCGCGCCCTCCTCAGGCGAGCATCCTGCCCGGCAGTAAAGAGGGGTGAAACGGCGTCTAGTGCAGATCTTGGTGGCAGTAGAAAATATTCGATTTGGAATTGATGAACTCTTAAATAGAATAGGAGAATCAGGGATGATGATGAGAGTTTTACAATCCACTTCTGGCGGTCACACGTACGGTTCCAAAGCTCCAGTGGGACTTAGAGAATCAAGGCTCAAGGCCCACAAAAGGTCAAGCTACAAGTAGCCCACGGTAACGCCATCCACACTTGGTGGCGGGCGCCAAGCAAGCAGCACCACTGTGCAGGCTGCACACCCAGCCCCTCAAATGGCCAGAGGGCGGACCCAAGGTATAAAACCATGAAGGGACCAAAAAGCCCTCCCCCAGACCACCTGAAGCGGGGCTAGTAGCACACCCGCCGCAGCACTCTACTCAGCGACCACACCGCACCCGCCACCGCACGCGTGTGGCGCCACCTCCCCTTCAAAAACACCCCCAGAGGGAATGCCATCTAGCAAGCAGGTGCAGGCACCCGCTCGCCGTCAACCGCTCGCCGTCAGGGAGATCAGAGCGATCCAGCTGCAGCCGGGTGGCGGTGCCATCAACCACGGTGCAGCATGCGTGCAGCTATGCTATACTATGTGCACGCAATCGTTCTGGCATCGCAGAGCAAGTACTTCAAGGTGAGGAGGGATGGCGTGCATGCAAATGCAGGCAGGCACAACCGTGTGTGTGCTCACATGCGGTTGTGCGTGCAGCGGCCACCGCACCGCCTGCCTGCCTGCCCTACGTCTGTGCAGCACCTCGGCACCACACAGGGGCATCTTGGTGAGGACAGCAACCGGTTCAAGCCCGATGTTGTCGAGAGTGGCGGCAGTGGCAGCCGCATTGTGTTTGAGATAGTGGAGGTCGTGGAGCAGGAGGAAGTTGTGGAGGCGATGGATGCGCTGCTGCGCACGATGTGCGGCGCGCACGTCAGTACCTCTCATGAGTATGCGTCTATTCAGCAGGGTCCGTGTATTGATTTGCTCATTTAATGTAGCCTGCAAGTAGCCTGGTATCATACAAGTCTTGACTTACACGAGTGGTAACGTAGCGGCACCACTGGCGCTGCAGGTGGCGCCCGCCACGGACGTGCTCGTGCTGCTGAGGGCGACGCGCTGGTGGACCGCTTCTTGGTGAGCTCCTGGTGAGCTCGAGCCAGCCAGTCAAGCAGCCGCTTGGCGTTGCGTCTGGCAGATGTCCCCATCAACGCGATCACCAATGATGTGCTGGCACTGGCATTTGATAAGCTCTTGGCCTCGCTTGCACTCGAGCTCAATAAGTGGACTAGTGCCAGATATTGTGAGACAGCCTGACCTGCTAGCAGTGATCCCCCTGCGAGCCGTATACCGCTCGAGGCCGGATGTCCCATTTGCCATAAGTGACCCCACATTTGGTGGGAGAGGGCGCGGAGGGGTGCGCTGGAAAGATCTCGCCGAGAGCAGCACAACGGCATGCGTTGCGTGAGCACCCACTATGTGTCACGCCTGGTATGAGCGGTCAAAGCTGCTCGAGCCGGGAAAAAAAATGACTAAAATTATTGCCAGGGGCCACTGCCTGCTAGCACGCTTCTTTCCGCTGCTTTACGCAGCCGCGATGGCGTGAGCCAGGTCCGACTCCGCCCAAGCCAATCACAATTTTACAACCCCACCAACCTGTGCCTGTGAGAGCACAGTGTCACTCCCGACTCAATGCCAATAGAGCGTCGCTTCTATCACGCACACGGGTCGCGCCTGCCACGATGCGACCGCGCACCAGCAAAGCGGCAGGTCCCTCGCATCCCCCATCTTTATCCCTGCCCTGTCCCCCACTCTATCCATCCATTCCCTCCCGCCTCCCCCCCTCGGCCCTCCAACTACTGCCACAGGAGCAACTGCGGCGCCATCGTCAGCCGATGTCGTCAGCCGACACCTGCACCTTAAAACGGTTTAGTCTAAACCCCAACCCGTGGCCCAGGCAGCGTAGACGTAGGCAGCGTGTAGAGGAGGTACACGGGGGCATGTCTGTAACAGCAATTGCTCCAACGCTGAAGTCCATGCCGTCGTTGTGTCGCGCTCAGTCAGGGAGCCAAGCGGGTGGTAAAGGTCGCTGATCCTTGGAGCTCAGTCCTCTCCCCTCCCCTCCCCATTTGAAATTATGCCCTGGGCCTCCTCGCACCGGCGAATAACCACGAGGCATGGATGATCACGATGGATGTTGCCGTGAAACGACCGTGCGCTCAATCAAGCAGCTCCCACCTTGTCATCCGTCTGTTCAGCTTGCGCACGTGCGTCCCCTTCCCCCTTCACACCCCACCCCACCCCCCACACACACACACGGTTGCTTTATGCAGTGCCCTGTCATCTGGCCCCAGGTCTGCCTTGACTGAGTGTAGGTGTTGGGACTTGAATGCTTGATGAGTGCAGTAGACCGACAGTAGAGCTAGTGTAGCTGGATCCCAGTGGGGCAACGCCACCACCTCCTTGATGCTGGCCCGCCTGACTGGTCGCCCCCGCCCTCACTCCTGCGCCGTCGCCCCTGTCAGTCGGAGTGCGCCGAGGCCTCGCCTGGCAGTGGCGACATCGTGTGCGCCTGCTGGACGGCCCAGTGAGGGCGTGCCACCACGGGATCGCAGTGGGGGGCGAGGGCGTGGGGAAGCGGGGCCAGGAGGCGAGGGAGGAGGCAGGGGTGAGGGAGGGGGGTGAGCAGGGCGTGGGCGCAGCGCAGATTCCAGCGGCAGGCATTCAGGAGGGAGGGGGCGCAGCAGCCCTGGTGCCGGTGGCCGTGGGCTGGGAGCGAGCAGGGGGCGTTCAGCGGGCGGGCGGCACCAGGTGAGCAGTGCATGCCCCATGCGTGCTTGCCATGCGAGTGAGCATGCCCATGCGCCTCGTACGCCATGCGACAACCACGCGTTGCAGCATAGCGATCGACACATGCATTGGAACCGTCGCTCTACACTTGGCCTGCTGCATGCTGACACCTAATGCATGTCCGCACGCGCACATGCAGCCCGGGCGCGGCGCATCGAGCGTTGGCGCAGGTGCCGTGGATGCCCGTCTTCTGACCTCCTTGATCAAAGGCTGCACCTCCCCGGACGAGCTCCTGCCCCTGGTGGAGCAGCACGGCCAGGCTTTCAACTACATCCACTCGGCCGCTGCTCTCAATCAAGCAGCACAGATGTTTGCGCGCACGGAGTGTGTCTTCCCACGCAGCGATACTGAGCGCCATCCATGGAAGCGCTGCAACTGGCCAACACGGTGTATTCGCTTGCAAAGCTGGGCCACAGAGACAATGACTTCATGGCCGCGCTGCTGAGGGAGGCTATGCCACGGGTGCGCGACTTCGAGCCACAGGCCCTGGCCAACACGGTGTGGGCGCTCGGAACGTTGGGTCACACAGACGATGACTTCATGGCCGCGCTGCTGAAGGAGGCCGAGCCGCGGCTTTGCAACTTCACGCCTCAAGACCAATCCAACACGGCCTTGGCGCTTGCCAAGCTTCAGCACTACGATGCGGCCTTCATGGTCGCTCTTCTCAAGGAGGCCATGCCGCAGCTGCGCGACTTCAAACCACAGGAGCTGTCCGACACGCTGTGGGCGCTGGCGACGTTGGGTCACACAGACGGGCCATTTGTGGCCGCGCTCCTCAAGGAGGCCATGCCACGGCTGCGCGACTTCAAACCACAGGAGCTGTCCAACACACTGTGGGCGCTGGCAACGTTGGGCCACACAGACAGGGCCTTCGTGGCCGCGCTCCTCAAGGAGGCCACGCTGATAGAAATCAGCGGGCGCTGGGGGGGGGCACGGGAGGGGCAGAGACACGGAGTACTCTGCCCACTGCCTTCCGGGACCTATAAGAAAGTCCACACCTGCTACAATCAGGGGGGGTCGGCACGAAGCCACTGACTGGAGCAGTAACTCATTCGGCACGCCAGCCGTGCATGGCCCTAGTTGATTAGGGTTCTCCGCCCCCCAGTTGTGGCTGCAGCTCTCCCCCCCTGATTGTAGCAGGTGTGAACTTTCTCTAGGTCCCGGAAGGCAGTGGGCAGAGTACTCCGTGTCTCTGCCCCTCCCGTGCCCCCCCCCCAGGTTGCAGAGAGTTTGACCTTGCAGTCTGGTGCCTGCATGCCCCAGCCTTACATAAGCCCGAGGGGCTCGCTCTGCACCCCACCCGCAACACCAAGATATCGCACCGAACGATCCATTGTAACACTCCGTGTCTCTGCCCCTCCCGTGCCTCCCCCCAGCGTCCGCTGATTCCTATCACACGCCGCGGCTGCGCGACTTCAACCCTCAGAACTTGACCAACACACTGTGGGCGCTCGCGACGCTGGGTCACACAGACGGTGCCTTCATGGCCGCGCTCCTCAAGGAGGCCATGCCGCGGCTGCGCGACTTCAAACCACAGGCCCTGTCCAACACACTGTGGGCGCTCGCGACGTTGGGTCACACAGACGGTGCCTTTATGTCCGTGCTCCTCAAGGAGGCTGCGCCGCGGCTGCGCGACTTCAACCCACAGGAGCTGGCCAACACAGTGTGGGCGCTCGCTGCGTTGGACCACGCGGCCGGCACCCTGATGTCCGTCCTGCTTCAGCAGGCAGCAAGCATGCTGCTCAGGTTTGGCGCTGAAGAGCTCAACCAACTGTTCCTGTGCGAGCTCTGGCTCAAGGACCAGCACTCTGACGTCGCCGTGCCTGCGCTGCTGGCCGCCGCATGCAAGAGGGCGTGGATGGAAGAGCGTGACGATCCGCAGCCCTCGCCCATTCAGCTGGTTGTGCTTGCTGCGGTGCGCCGGCTGCCTGGCTGCTCTGGTGCCGCCAGCGAGCAGGCGACGGACGATGGGCTCTTCATCATCGACATCGCTGTGCAGCTGCCGGATGGCAGCAAGCTGGCGGTGGAGGTCGACGGCCCGAGCCACTTCCTGAGCAGCCCACTGGGCAGGCTCAACGAAGCAACGCTGCTGTGCAACCGGATGCTCAAGGCGCGCGGATGGGTGGTGAGTGTGCCGGTGATGACTGGCTGGGTCCCGCACGCAACGCAGGGCCAGCAGACGGCGCGGGACTACCTGCTCAGCCTCGGCGTGGGCTCGTTCTAGATCTGCAGGGGGCGGCCTTGGCAGGCCTGGGGAAACGGATGGTCTCATGTAGAAGGAGGGACGGATTTAGAAGGAGTGTTACAGGAGAAAAACGTCCTACTCGCGCACTTGGATGGCCCCCTCGCCTCACAGCCCCTCCATCTCCTGCAGCAGCCCCGCCCACGTCTTCCGCCACAGCACCTCGTCCTTGGCCCACGTTGTGAGCAGCGCGCGTGCCGACCCCAGCCCAGCGCGCATCGACGCCTCGCCCTGTGCGTGTGTGTAAGGGGTGGGTGGGTAAATGGGGGTGTTAGTTGTGTAGACATGCCTCTGTGAGACCCAATAGTAGCAGCGGCAATGTGTGCGCGACTGCTGTGCGTGCTCGCCGAGCCGTCCTCCCGGAACATGCCCGGAACATTAACCCACATTGAGTAAGTGAGCTGGCGCTGCGCGTCCTCCGACCCTTCCTGACTGCGATTCACACAGGGCGGACGCCCGCCCGGCAGCACGACGCGCGTCGAGCCCTCCCGCCCACCCGCCCGCCCCCGTCCCACATCACACTGCTACGCACCCCACTCTCCCTGGAGCTAGCACCAAGTCGCTCTGCCCCCCGCTCACCTGTGCGAGGCATGCGCGGTACGCGCGGATGCCCGCCCGGTGGCACGGCGTGTCGAGCCCTGACACTGTCGTCCCGGGGGCGGGCTTTGCCGACGGCTCGACTGCGGGCACGCCCGGCGCGGGGCTGCCGTCGGGCTCCACCCACCCGAGCGACACCATGTCGAAGTTGCCGGCGGGCAGGCTCCACGTGAGCGGCGAGAACGGGCGGCCACCGGCGTCCGGCGCTGCGGCCGCTGCCGCCGCCGCAGCCCCCTTCCCGCCCTTTGCGCCCTTCCCGGCCTCCACTGCCGGGAGCTGCACCCCCTGTGCCTCTGCGTTTGCGAGCATGAGGCGGTGCAGCTGCTTGTCGTCCTTGCGGCCCGGAAGGCTGTACACATACTGCTCGTCCGCGCCGATCGGGGGGAGGTCGTCGGGGTACAGGAAGCTGTCCAGCAGCTGAGCGGCAGGTGTGCGGCAGGCGGGGTGGCTGGGGTCAGAACAACAGGCTGGGTGAGAGAAGCGAGAGCGTGTGTGCGGCAGGTATGCAGCGGGCAGGGTAGGCAGTGTCCGGCACGTGCGGTGTGCGGCAGGCAGGGTGGAGGGAGTCGGAGCAGGCTGGGTGAGACAAGCAAGAGCGTGTGTGCGTGTAGGGGTCGACAAGGAAGGAGCTGCACCCTTTCACGCCGCGTTGCTCCCGCCCATGCCTCAATGCCCCCCCCCACACACACGCGCACAAGTGTGCCCACACGCACCGCACCAGTGTGGCCACCAAGTGCGCGAGTCTCAGCTGCAGCGCCTGCCTTTCCTCCTCTGACACACACACACACATACACACACGCACCTGCACCAGTATGGCCACCAAGTGCGCGAGCCTCCGCTGCAGCGCCTGCCCCTCCTCCTCTGTTGCATGTACGCTCGCCCCAGCGAACGCAGTCACCATGGCGCCAAACTTCTCAGACCGGGACGCCTCGGTCACGAGTAAGCTGTCGAGCTCCTTGATGGTCGAAAATATGTTGGTGAAGGACCGAGGTAGAGTGGCGTGTCAGAGCTAGTGAGAGTGAGGAAGAGAGGGAGAGGGAGAGAGAGAGAGCGAAAGAGAGAGAGAGCGAAAGAGAGTGACATAAAGAGATATAGAGAGAGGGAGGGAGGGACAGGGAGCGTACACGTGCTGATGTGTCAGCGTGTGTGCATGCGTGCGCATGTGAGGATATCCACCCTCTTTCTGGCACACGGTTAGCCACCTGCCTTCAACAGAATTTCCCCAATGATGACCAGAGACAGCCTATCTAGGTCTGCCGTTCAGAGGTATCTGTAATGATCCCTCTCTCTCTCTCTCATGCGTGAGTGTCTGTACACCTTGCGCATCGGGTTGATCATGCACGGGTGCAGTGAACATGTTATTGAGAGTGAGAAGAAGAGAGAGAGGGAGAGGGAGCGTTCAGGTGCGTGCATGTGCATGCATGCGTGTGCATGCGAGCGTGTCCCCACACCTTGCGCAGCATCGGGTTGATCATGCGCGGGTGCAGCCCGCTGCGCACGACGTCGACCTCGGCAAGCAGCTCGTCGTGCTGCTTCATGAACTGCGTGTATGGTGTGGCAGTGTGATGGTGTGGAGGTGTGGAGGTGTGGCGGTGTGGAGGGAGCTGGTGTGCGCGTTTTTTTTTGTGTGTGTGTGTGGCGGTGTGAACTGTGCGCACAGCATTTGTGGCGAGGTGGCTGTGTGTGTGCATATGTATGTGTGTTTGTGTGTGTGTGTGGAGTGTGAACCGTGCATCACGGTGGAGCGTGTGCATGGATAAGCGTGCGCATGGATAAGCGTGCGCACGACGTCGACCTCGGTGAGCAGCTCATCGTGCTGCTTCATGGACGCGGTGCATGCACATCATGGCGATGTGTGTGTGTGTGTGTGTGTGTGTGTGTCAACCAACCCGCGCTCTGGGAAACCCTCCGCCACCGCGGAGTACCCTCTGACCTCCTCGACCACATCAAGAGCCTCTACTCTGATGCCACAGCCCGTGCCCGCATCGGCGACGCACTCTCTGCCCCCTTCCCTCTGGAAACCGGTGTCAAGCAAGGCTGCCCCATCTCCCCCCTACTCTTGAACGTATACATCGACACCGTAATCAGATTCCTGATTGCCCAGATCCCCAACGTTGGCATCCAAATCGGCTACGTTGTTGACGGCGTCCTCCGCACCCCCGCGTCCCGCAAAGACTACGACACCACCGTCCTCTCCCTCCTACTCTATGCCGACAACATCGCCCTGCTCTCCCTCTCCGAGGACGCCCTCCGCACCGTGCCCACCCTCCTCGACGGCACCTGCTCTGACCTCGCGCTTGAGATCAACTACAGCAAAACCGTTGCACAATCCCTCGGCCACCCGTCTGCCCACACCGGCCCCACCACCACCCCCATCGCCATCCCCTCCAACTCCTCCCCTACCCCCCACCTGGTCCACCACACCTCCAGCTTCAAATACCTCGGCAGCATCATGGCCTCACCCCCCACCTACCCCCCTTTCGACGACCCTGACCCCCCACCGCCCACCAACATCCTCGACGAAGAAATATCACGCCGGATCAGCTCCGCATGGTACGCCTTCACCCGCCTCACCCCACGGTTTTGGAAATCAGATGAGATCACCCTCACCACCAAGATCAACCTGTACAATGCCTTTGTTGTATCCGCCCTCTTGTACGGCTGCCAAACCTGGACGCTAAACAAAACTCACATCCACCGCCTCGAGGTAACCCACAACCGCTTTCTCCGCCGCCTGAAAGCCCCCTCCCGCCACACCTTGGAGCAAATCTCCACTGCCAAGCTACATGCCGCGCACCCTCCCACCACTCCTATCATCGTCACGATCAACAAACACCGACTGTTGTTCATTGGATCCCTCGTCCGCCGCCTCCCACCTCCACTCCTCCGCCCCCCACCCCTGCCAACCCCCCTCCCTCTCCCCCCTTGCCTCCCACGCCTCCTCCGATCCCTCCCACGCCCCCTCCGATCCCTCCCAATCCCGCTCCCTCTCCCCCCCTTGCCTCCCACGCCTCCTCCGATCCCTCCGACGCCTCCTCCGATCCCTCCCACGCCTCCTCCGATCCCTCCCAACCCCCCTCCCTCTCCCCTTTTGCCCACCACGCCTCCTTTGATCCCCCCCATGCCTCCTCCGATTCCTCCCAACCCCCATCCTTCTCCCCCCTTGCCTCCTCCAACCCCCCCCCTTCCCCGCCCGCCGAACCCATGTTCCCAGCCACCGCCGCCCTCTTCATGCACCGAGGACCAGACGTGATACCCTACCAAGGTGGGGTCATCACCTCCTACCGTGAGAATGTCCAAGACATTTTCGACTCCTACGTGTTCAAGACTGCCGTCACAACGCAGTTTGACAAGGCCAAGAAGGAGTACGCCGAGTCCCCACCGGAGTCCCAGCTGAAGACCGTCCCCGAGCTTGCTGTGATACTAGCCCGCAGGCGGCCTCCCGGGTGGCTCACCCTCGCGAGGTTCCCACGCCTGTGGAATGGTATTTGCAGAGAGATGGCAGCCAATGTGGGAGCAGCCAGCCAACAAAGTAGATAATGATGATGATGGTGGTCACAGTCAGCAAGCCTTTAGTCAGCAAGTCTTTAGTTAGATGCGAGTGCCTGAGAGGCACCCCCCCGACCCCCCCAAACCAAGGATACTATCCACTAGATTCAGGCGCTGGTCGGTCACCCACTATTCGAAAGACATCCCAGTGCACGGGTCAGACCTCGTAACAATTGCCGGGGCGTACTGCTGTTAGAAGTACAGGCATTGCCGGTGCATGCGGACGGCCTCATGTAACGCTTGGTTGGTTGGTTGGTTGGTTGTGTGTGTGTGTGTGTGTGAGTGAGCTCCGCCCCCTCTCCCTCGCCGCCCACCCACAAAAGCCCACCCACTTTTCGGACTGTAGAGCGGCGCCGCGCCTCTGTCGCATGCAACTCGTGTGACAGCAGCTGTGCGAGAGCGACCGCGGGTGTGCGCTCTACCAGGCGGTATGCCCGGATGACCTGCGTGCGTTTAGTGGTTGTTTGTGTGTGTGTGTGTGTGTGTGTGTGACGGTGGTGGTGGTGAGTGTGTGTGTGCGTGGGGGTGGGGGTGGTGGTGGTGGTGACTGTGTGTGTATGGTGGTGGTGGTGAGTGGTGTGTGTGTGTGTGTTTGTGCGGCCACAGCGACAGTTGCAGTTACAGTTACATCGGCTTTCCAGCAAAGACTACCTCTAGTCCTAGTACCACCGCCTAGACCCAAGTCCAGTTCTGGCCCTAACAATTACTTGTGAGGGGCGGTAGCCACCAGCCGGCTGCCTGCCAACGTGTAGTCCCAGAGCAAAAAGGAGAGCTATTGTGCGACGCCTCCAAAATAGGTCCTAACTGCTTCTAGGGGATAGGGGGTCAAGTGGCGCTTGCCAATCTACTTGACCGCCGTGGTGGAGGGGCCGGCGCCTGAGGGGCAGCCGGACCGTACACCACGGCTCTCCACCCGACCCTATCCTGAGCACGCTCAAACGCCGTGTCCGAAAAAGTCTTCCAATCAGAACGAGTGCCACTAGTTTCGCCTAGCTGCTGAATCAGTGGCTTAAGAAAATAGTGTCGGGAGGAGGCTGGAGGCCGGCCTTGCTGCCGAGCCACATCCATTGTGCAGTCAAAAGTCGTACGAGGAAGACGAGAAGCCGGCATGCGCATCACATGGCCTAGCCACTGCATTGATCGCTTTGCCACAAGGCCACAGCGACACAACAGCAAAAGAAGCGGGTGCAGTAAATCAGCCGATGCATCTGCACCGACAGACAGCCGTCTGGTGGCTACTGGCTGGCCACTGGGCGTGCAGAACACATTGACGCACCTGCGTGCGCAGCTCCTTGACGCCCGACGACACGTGCGCGCGTAGGCGCTCACGCAGGTCCACCAGCTCCTGTATTGTGTGTGTGTGGGGGGGTGTTTGTGGGGGGTCCAGCCAGGGTTGTCAGGGTTGGGGCTGGCAGGGTTGGCTGTTGGGGGGTCCGGCAAGGATCTGCATTGTCGGTGGGTCCAGCCAGATTTTTGAGGGGAGATGTGTGTGTGTGTGGGGGGGGGGAGCACGGGGTGGCTGAGGCTTGGGGCGATGGGGTTACCGGGAGATTGGGCCTCTCAATATCCTGTCTTGGGTGGGGGCCCAACCAGGGCATAAAATAAGCCCTGGGTGTGGGGGGAGGGGAGGGGGGGCATGGGGTGGCTGGGACTTGGGACGATGGAGGCGCACGAAGGCGCACACGAGGGTCCACAAGCCACTGTGTTTGTGTTACTCCTTCACCCCCCCGGATCCTCCGCCTGCCCAACCTTGTCGGTCTTTCCCAGCTGGTAACAGATGATGAGATGCGCGCCGGGTATCGGGTCGCACCGTTGATGAGTCCGGCCCACACCTCCTACGCCACACATGCTTGCGACGCTCGCACACACACACGCACGCACGCACGCAAACACACACACCTTGTCGGTTTTCCCCAGCAGCTGGTCGACCGACGACGGGATGCGTGCGGGGTACCGAATCGCGCGGTCCGGCACCGGCCCCTCTGACTTCTTGCCCTTGGCCGACGGCGGCTTCATCTTGCCGCCCTTGTAGAGCATAGCGTAGTAGGCACGGGCGACCTCGCCCACTTCTGCTAAGCTTGCGTCGATGACGGCCTCGATGTCCTGTGTGTGTGGTGGTGGGGGTGGTGGGGGTGGGTGAGTGGATGAGGGTGCATGGGTGTGCATGTGTGCATGTGTGTGTTTGTGTGTGGTGGTCGATTTTACAGTCCGTCGGACGCGCGGGCGACCTCCCCCACTTCTGCTAGGCTTGCGTCGATGACGGCTTCGATGTCCTGTGTGTGTGGTGGTGGTGGTGGTGTGTGTGTGGGGGAGTGGGGAGGTGCGAGTGTGTGCGTGTGTGCTCATGTGTGCGTGGGTGTGTCCCTGTGTGTGTGGTGCACGGGCAAGCCGCAGGCCCCTCTTCTCCCCCCCCCCCAGAGGCTCCACTTAAAGCTAAGTAGGTTTTGTAAACAAGACTGATGATGGATGTTACAGTCAGGGACACCTCTAAAGGCGTATAAGACCGTGCTCGGCGCGTATGGCCCGAGCACCTCACTGAGATGGCTGGCTGTTGGTGGTAGGGAACCCCAACTCTGTAAAGAGCGTGAGCGCACCCGTAGGTCCCCTACCGCAGCGGCAGCAAACGCTTGTTGAAGTAGGTGAGCGCATGTTGGGAAACGGAAACGCAAGGCAGGTTCGTCGCCAAGGGGTTTTCTGACTGGAATTTCAACCAGCATACACAGGATTCTCAACCTGTTACCCTTAACCCGGCTCCGAGCAAAAGCCGACCCCTTGTTGTTGCACCGAGCACGACATTGAACGTGTCGCAGGCCCCCCCCCTGCTGTAGGGGGGAGGCACAGAAGGACTTGGTGAGGGGCACATCCCTAAGCCTAACTACCTAAAAAGGGGCTGGAAAAGGCGGTCAGTAGTGACCAACTATGTGGGATTTGGTAAAAGGTTAGAGAGCAAGCTTGTCCCCCCGGTTATAGCCGATCAATATGTTCCTTCTGCATAATCCGTTTTGAGGTCATCATCTTTGAGGCAGCTTTCACGTGTGAGACCCAGCGTGGGCATTTCTCAGGTGTGCCAGCAGCGGCGCACTGCAAACGGCACAGTCCACCGCAGCTCCTCGGGGACCTACGCTTGGGTCCCCGCCACTATCGTGGCTGCCTCATTGACTCCTAATTCAAAACATCGTTCGCTTCAGGTCAATTATTCCTCCCGATCCTCTACCATCTCCAGGCTTGTGTTACGTATATCAAGGCACAAAACCAGAAAGTTGGTCATGTCGCGCCATGAACAAGGGTAAAGTAGCCTCAGGCTGGGGTTCATAAACGCCCGCATCTTCGCATCCAAGCCTTTATCGTCCCCAGGGATGCTCAGGAAAAGGGTGTGGAACTGTACGTGTGTCCGTATACGCTGGGCACTCAAAAATCACGTGTGCCTCATCCTCCCGCGTGCCACAAAGGCGACAGAGCCTCTGCCTGCGTGGCTCTGCCTGCCCCGTGTGGCGCCCCTTCTCTATCTGCAGTTCAAGCAGCCCCATTCTAAAGCATGCGGGTGTCGTGATCTGGGCGGCGCTGTTCAGCCCCGTCCAGAGCATTGGTGCGCCGCCAGAGTCGTCCGCCATCCACCCCATGTAAGTAAGCATCTTGAAGCGGTGTGACCATGAGTCAGGCACTGAGCGGACGATGCTGAGCTGGTTGGCGTCCTCTGGCAGCTCTGGTGTGCTGGTCTCTGATGCCAGCCACCCCGCCGCTGCTGTCTCTAGCAGGCGGGCGATGCCCCCCACCTATGACTACGCAACACAACACTGTATTCCAGTCAGCTCGTAGAGTCAAGAAGCTATGTGGAAGCTGGGGTCCCCTGTTCCCCTCCCCTTGTATTATTACAATCATCTCCCAACGCACCTTGGCCAGTGGCTCCACGGGCGGCGGCATGTTTGTCGGCGGCGGCACCGTCCTGAGCCCCCGCTTCTTCGCATCTGCCGCCGCCTTCGCCCCGGCTTCCGATGCCGCCGCCGCGGCCGCGCTTGGCGACGGCTCTCCGTCGGCGTCCAGGAGCAGCGCCACGGGGGCGGGGGAGAGGCCGGAAGATCCGAGGAACTCGAGGGATTTGGACTGCGGGGGACGAGGGTGGGACCTGGCCATGCATGAGGCATGGGGCGCCGGCTGAGCCCCATGCAAACGAGAGCTGGACAGCCATGCACTGCCAGGCGGGGACCGTTCCAGTCAGCGCCAGTTGGCTCTGCCGGCTTGATTGGCCACAAGGCCACTACTGTGACCCTGAGGAAGGTCCTCTCCTATATGCTCCTTGCCAGACATGTCTCTCAGAGACCGCTGTTTGGGGTAGTCTAGCCGGCGGGAGCGGTAGTCTATCGGCGGGAGCCGGCGGTACTCTAGTACTTAAGTGTGCTGGAGTATCGGCGGGTGTCTCTAGTAGAAGAGTAGCCTGCTTAGCTGGAAACCCCGTGTTACTGTTTACTGTTACTGGACAATGGGGAGGGAAGGGGGCGCGGGGGGGGGGGGGAGTGCACAGACGGCTCTCCGTCGGCGTCCAGGAGCAGCGCCACGGGCGCGGGGGAGAGGCCGGAGGATCTGAGGAATTGGAGAGATTTGGACTGCAGGGGACGATGGGGAGGGAGGGGGGCGCGGAGGGGGGTGGGGTGAGTGCACAGACGTCTCCGTTGGCATCCAGGAGCAGGGCCACGGGCGCGGGGGAGAGGCCGGAGGAGCCGACAAACTCGAGCGACTTTGGCTGTGAGGTGGGCAAGGAGGAGGGGGCGCGAGTGTTTGCGTACACACGTTTCTGCGTACACACATGTTTGCACAAAGCTAATGACACCAACAGCTCAACCAAAAGCTGACAACACTAATGACGATGACAACAAGCTTCAGTTCCATGGCGCACCTGTTTGAAGAGTATGTTGCGCAGCCGGTCAAGTGACCCCATCAACTCGCAAACACACACACACACACACACACACACACAAGCAGACACAAGCACACACGCACGTGTGCCTTCTGCCCTTGCCGCACGGCGCACCTGCTTGAAGAGCATGTTGCGCAGTCGGTCGAGCGACCCCAGCACTTCCTTGCAGCTCGCGAGCGCGTTGGGGGCTGAGAGGGATGAGCCGCCGCCTGCAGCAGTGTGTGGGTGCTGGCCAGGGTGTGGAATGAGGTTTCTGCACTAGAATGTTCCACTCAGGCTCGCTGAGTCAGATTAAGGCGAGACAAAGAGGCGGCGAAGTTGCAGCAGTCTGTCTTCTCTGTTAGTTTGTCTCGCCCGATCAGAGGGGCTGAGAGTGACGAGCCGCTGCCTGCATCAGTGCGAGCAGCGGTGCCATATGTTGGAAACAGTGGCCCAGCAAGCTGCACACGCACACACATGCCTGGGGGCCTGCCCGACGTGGTGTTTGCGCCAGGAGGGCTGTTACTGTCACACCTACCTGGCGTACGCAGGTGTTTCTGCAGCATGTCTGCCGACTGGAGTAGGCCCTCCAACACATGGCACCCATTGATGCCATATATCCGTACTCGCCATGCTATCCTTACTTTCCATGCATGCGCGACGAGGGCTGCCGAGCCCATCCACCCACCTGGCGTACGCAGGTGCTTTTGCAGCACGTCTGCGGACTGGAGCAGGCCCTCGAGGGAGTCGAGCTCGCGCGCGATCAAGGCGCGGTCCTGAGGGAAGCGGGGTGGGGTGGGATTTGTTTGGATGGTGGTTACCAAAGAGTTTCTGGACCTAATCTCGGTACCGTATTCGCGCCTTCTTCAAAGTCACAGACAGAAATAGCGAACAGCCTCACCCACCTCGCTCGACCGTCCCAGCTCTGCCCACGCCTTCTTTCGTGCCGCATCCATCGCTGCATTGACCCGCTCGATGAGCGCCATGTCATCGTGTTCGATTTCCTTCTACAAACCGCAGACCCGACTCCACCCACCTCGCTTGACCGCCCCAGCTCCGCCCCCGCCTTTTTCCGCGCCGCGTCCATCGCGGCGTCGACCCGCTCAATGAGCGCCATGTCCTCCTTGTGGCTCGGGAGAAGGCTCTGGATGTGCTCGAGCGCAGAGTCAACCTGGGGTGGGTGGGTGCGGTGCGTATGCAAATGCGGTGCACATGCGTGTCAGCTTTGGTGCATACCATGGCATATTGCAACACTGTGGCTTGGGTTTACAACACTTTCGTGCTGCCCCACTTTCTGTACGGCTGCGAAACATGGGCCCCTACTAAAACACAACTGACTCTATTGGAGGTTGCCCACTCTAACTGCCTTCGTCGCATTCTGGGTGTGCGCCTGGTCGACCGGCACAGATTAACTTATATTCGGCAGGCGTGCGACACTGAGCCAATTGAGAGCCTTGTGGCAAAGCGATCAATGCAGTGGCTAGGCCATGTGATGAGCATGCCGGCTTCTCGTCTTCCTCGTACAACCTTTGACTGCACATTGGATGTGGCTCGGCAACAAGGTCGGCCTCCAGCCTCCTCCCGACACTATTTTCTTAAGCTACTGATTCAGCAGCTAGGCGAAACTAGTGGCACTCGTTCTGATTGGAAGACTTTTTCGGACACGGCGTTTGAGCATGCTCAGGATAGGGTCGGGTGGAGAGCCGTGGTGTACGGTCCGGCTGCCCCTCAGGCGCCGGCCCCTCCACCACGGCGGTCAAGTAGATTGGCAAGCGCCACTTGACCCCCTATCCCCTAGAAGCAGTTAGGACCTATTTTGGAGGCGTCGCACAATAGCTCTCCTTTTTGCTCTGGGACTACACGTTGGCAGGCAGCCGGCTGGTGGCTACCGCCCCTCACAAGTAATTGTTAGGGCCAGAACTGGACTTGGGTCTAGGCGGTGGTACTAGGACTAGAGGTAGTCTTTGCTGGAAAGCCGATGCAACTGCAACTGTGGCTTGGGAGAAGGCTCTCGATGTACTTGAGCACTAAGTCAACCTGTGTGGGAGTGCAGTGTGTGTGTGTGTGTGTGTGTGCGCATGTGTGTGTACTCTGTGTGTGTGTGTGAGCGCCATGTCCTTCTTGTGGCTTGGGAGGAGGCTCTCGATGTGCTTGAGCGCTGAGTCAACCTGCGAGGGAGCGCAGAATGTGTGTGTGTGTGTGTGCGTGTGCACGTGTGTGTACTCTGGGCGCGAGTCGCGGCGGTCGGTGTACTCTGGGCGCGAGTCGCGGCGGTCGGCCCATGTGAGTCGCCGTCGCCCATCCCCCCTCATCGCCCCGCCCCCCCCCGTCGACTGCCGCCTATGTACTGCGGCCCACCCTGGACTATCCACCATCGTCACCGCCCGAAGGGGGCAGCCTCAGCGAGCCGAGCAACCTCTTCCACAGTCCCAATCCTTATCCTGTCGCAGAGCCAGTCCCATGCCCTCGCCAGCGCCGAACAGCTCCTCGGCAGACTGTCGACCGCATCATGGACCGCCCCGCCACCGCCTGACGCCGAGCAGATTCTTGGCCGCGACCCACTGCGGCGCCACGACACCATGCACCACAGAGAACCTCACATTGCCATGATCCCCCCCTTCAGCACCCTTCACTCCCCCTGACACGCTCCAAACTACACTGTCCAACTCTTCCCCACCGTCACCCACCCACAGTCGACCACCCACCCACGCTTTCACCCCCACATGGAGCTCGCCGTCCCATGTGCGCGCCATGCAGGCCCATGCACCCTCGCCCCATGCACCTCCCCAGCCCCCCCGCGCACGCTGTCCCCATGCTGGCAATCCAGGCTGGCACTCCCTCCTCACCCCCCCCCATCCGTGAGCGCACACGCGCACGCGCACGCGCACTCCCCCCTAGCCTCCCACGCCTCCTCCGACCCATCCCAACCCCCCTCCCTCTCCCCCCCTCGCCTCCCACGCCTCCTCCGATCCCTCCCACGCCTCCTTTGATCCCCCCACGCCCCCCCTGATCCCTCCCACGCCTCCCCTGATCCTTCCCACGTCTCCTCCGATACCCCTGATGCCTCACCTGACCCCCCCCCGATGCCTCATCTGACCCCTCCCACGCCCCTTCCAACCCCCCCTTTCCCGTCTACCGAGCCCCTATCCCAGGCCCGCCTGCCTTCGTCCGTCGCGCATCGAGTTCATCGGTCCAAGGAGCTGATCCGACGTCCTCATGGCCTGCCCAACGAAAACTCAGTCTAGTAGGCCGCGGCCGAACGGATCTAGTAGTTGCGGCGACGTATACATTGCACGACGGACAACCCCGACTATCGCCCATGGAATTAATCGGCCCATGGGGAGATGATACGCTGCGATTGAAGTTGAAGTTGGTTGGCCAGAGTGGCAACCCTAGTTGAAGTTGGTTGGCCAGAGTGGCAGCCCCCCCCAGACCCCCCCAAACCAAGGATACTATCCACTCGATTCAGGCGCTGGTCGGTCACCCGCTATTCGAAAGACATCCCAGTGCACGGGTCAGACTTCGTAACAATTGCCGGGGTGTATTGCTGTTAGTAGTACAGGCATTGCCGGTGCATGCGGACGGCCTCATGTAACGCTTGGTTGGTTGGTTGGTTGTACTCTGTGTGTGTGTGTGTGTGAGCGTCATGTCTTCCTTGTGGCTTGGGAAGAGGCTCTCGATGTGCTCGAGCGCTGAGTCAACCTGCAAGGGAGTTCAGAATGTGTGTGTTCGTGCGTGTGTATGTGCACGTGTGTGTACTTTGTGTGTGTGTGTGTATGTGTGTGTTTGAGCGCCATGTCCTCCTTGTGGCTCGGGAGGAGGCTCTGGATGTGCTCGAGCACTGAGTCAACCTGGGGGTGGCATGTGTGTGTGTGTGTGTGTCAGTAGTTTTGCTAAGGATCTCGGGGAAATTATGGCTTAATTACAGGCCTAACGGCTCACTCCCCAGTCTCAACCCGCCGGCGATTTTTGCGAAAAAAAAGTGAAAATGTCGATTTTTACACTCTTCGTGTCCAAATTCGCGCGATTTCAACCCACGTACAAGCCCGAATCTGCCAATCTCAACCCACTGTTGCAGGTTTGCGGGTTGTGGGTTGGCTAACGGAAACACTGGTGTGTGTGTGTGTGTGTGTGTATGTGTGCACTCAGTCGCTCTCTGATCAAGCCATCAGCCCTCATCTCACCTGCGTGGTCAGCTCCCCAACGAGTGTGTCCAGCTTGAGTACCTGCGACGTCCTTGCCGCATTGACGTGCGCATCAATCGCCGACAGGCTCTTGCGGTACGCCGCCGCGTTGGCCTCTGCGTACGCGCCGCCATCCTGGAAGCTCTTGAGCTCGCTGGCGGTGAATGCTGCGTTGGCCTGAAACGCAGGAGGTGACAGGAGTTCAGGTTTTGGTTGGTTTGCTGGTACAGAGGTTGCGGGTTGCATGGCCTCTGCGTACACGCCGCCATCCCGGAAGCTCTTGAGCTCGCTGGCGGTGAACACGGCATTGGCCTGCGATGTTTTTAGGGTTGTAGGGTTGAGGGTAAAGCTTAGGGTAAATCGTAAACCCCCTCAGCCGGTGATGAGAGTTTGGGTTGGTTGCTTTGTTTGAGGGTTGCTAGGGCATGGCCTGCCCGCGACCGACCGGTCATGGTGATGATGGATGTTGCAGCCTGTGAGACAGCACTTATGAGTGGGAACGGGCGGTGACAGCGCCCCCACGCACCTCCACAAGCCTGTGTGACAACACTCATCAGTGGAAACAGGCGGTGACCATGAGCACCGCCACTCGCCTGTGAGACAGCACTAATGAGTGGAAACTGGTGGTGACAGCACTGGCACGCACCTACACCAGCCTGTGTGACAGCACTTATGAGTGGAAACGGGCGGTGACCATGAGCACCGCGACTCACCTCCACCAGCCGCGTGCACGAGGACGCGATGCGCTCCTCAATCTCGTCCACCTGCGCCGCCATGTCCCGCGTGATGCGCTGCTGCAGCGCCTCGGCCTCGCGCTTCCGGATGTCGAGCGTCTTGAGGGAGAGGCACTGGCCGAGGAATGCCTCGTAGCCACGCAGGCGGCCGACCAACTTCTCGACCTGTGGGTGGAGGTGTGGATGGAAGTGTGGATGGTACGAATTTAATAATGAAAAATAGACGAAAACGATTAAAGCCAACAGACGGGGCGTGGAGAGGCAATGGCCTCGTAGGAATGGACACGCCACCAGGAGTGGACTGAAAACCATCATCACCACACACACACACACACACACACACGCGCACGCACCTGTGCTTTCATCGCAGCCACCCACTCGCCGTCTGCCTGCGCCTGCAATGCCTTGCCATGCGTGCGCACGTGTGTTTCTTCATACTGCCAGGAGTGAACTGTTTTAATACACCATCACCACCCATCCACGCACACGCACGCACCTGTGCCTTCATCGCAGCCACCCACTCGTCGCATGCGTCCGCCTGCGCCTGAACCGCCTTGCCATGCGCGCGCTCGTGCGTCTCAACACACCACCAGGACTGGACTGCAAAACTCACTGTTTTAATACACCATCACCATACACACACTCAAACACGCACCCACCCACCCACACAAACCTGTGCTTTCATCGCAGCCACCCACTCATCACACGCGTCCGCCTGCGCCTGCACCTTGTTGTCATACTCTCCACACACTGCCAGGAGTGGAGGGTAAACACACCATCACCACCCACCCACACACATGCACACGCACCTGTGCCTTCATCGCAGCCACTCACTCGTCGCACCCGTCCGCCTGCGCCTGCACCCCCTAGTTGTGCATGCGCACGCACATCTCGACACGCCACCAGGAGTGGACTTCCAACTCACCATCATCACCACCACCACAAGCACGCACACAAGCATGCACACACGCACACACACACACACACACACACACATGTGCCTTCATCGCCGCCACCCACTTGTCGCACGCGTCTGCCTGCGCCTGCACCCCCTTGCCATGCGCGCGCACGTATGTCTCTTCACACTGCCAGGAGTGTGGACTGTAAACACACCATCAACCAACCAACCACACGCACGCATGCGCACGTGTCTTCATTGCTGCCACCCACTCGTCGCACGCGTCCGCCTGCGCCTGAACCGCCTTGCCATGCGCGCGCACGTGCGTCTCAACACGCCACCAGGAGTGTGGACTGTAAATACACCATCAACTAACCAACCACACGCACGCACCTGTGCCTTCATCGCCGCCACCCACTCATCACACGCATCTGCCTGCGCCTGGACTGCCTTGCCGCGTGCGCGCACGTTTGTCTCGGTGCTACGCCAGGAGTGGGCTTTCAACTCATCATCACCACCACCACACGCACGCACACATGCACGCACACGCACGCACACACACACACACACACACACACACACACACACACACACACACACGCACGCACCAACCTGTGCCTTCATCGCAGC
>VFSX01000334.1:102500-157500 GCA_016618255.1 Chlamydomonas sp. UWO 241 | reverse complement strand
TGGTGCTGCAGCTGCCGGTGCTGCCTTGCCTTGTGCAGCTGCCACCGCAGCCTGTGGTGTGGGATGTGGGAGAGTGTGGGAGAGTGTGGGAAAGTGTGGACCTCGGTGCAGGTGGTGTGGCAGGGGTGTGGAAGAGTGTGGGCCTCAACAGGTTTGTGTCAGACGGTCAGTAGCGGCATGATACATGCAAACACACACGCGCACAAGCACACAAGCACACAAGCACAGGTCATGCAGGAATGAGACAGAGACCACGCTAGACTACGCACACACACCTTTGCCTCTTCTGCCGCTGCAATCGCCGCAGCTGCCGCCTCCCTCTTGGCAGCTTCCAGCAGTTTCTCTCCAAGTGCGGCTGCACCCTCGTTGATAAGCACACTGAGAAGCTCCTGTGTGTGTGTGTGTGTGTGCGCGCGTGCATGTGTGTATGTCCGTGTGTGCGCGTGTGTGCGCACGGCCGCACCCTCGTTGATTAGCACACTGAGTAGCTCCTGTCTGTGTGTGTGCATGTGTGCGCGCGTGTGCGTGTGTGTGCATGTGTGTGTGTGCATGTGTGTGTGTGCGTGTGCATGTGTGCGTCAGTGATGCCTACAATAGATACATACGTGCGTCACATGAGGGCGCGAGCTCACACACGCAAACACGCATACGCATGCACAAGCTCTCGCAGGCACGAATAAACACACGCACACACACACACACACACCTTGTATGACAGTAACACAAGGCCGCTCGGCAGCGCGAGCTTGCACACACGCACATGCACACACACACACACACACACACACAAACACACACACACACACACCGTGTACGACAGAAACACGAGGCCGCTCGGCAGCGCGAGCTCGTGCACAAATGGCGGCTTGGCCTCCTCTGCCTCTTCTCCCTCTTCAGGGGCTGGCTCTGCAACCTCTGGCGCTGGGGGTGGTGGTGGTGCAGCTGCCTGTGCGGGGAGGTGTGTGTGTGTGTGTGTGCGTGCGTGTGTGGAGGGGTTCTTGGTGGGATTATCTAGCTGAGGAGATTTTCAAGGCTGCTTAGCTGGAGACCCCTATGCAGGGGCTCTGCGGCCTGGGGGTGGTGGCGCTCCAGCTGCCTGTGTCTGTGTGTGTGTGTGTGGGGCTATGTGGGTTTCTCTGGCGCGTGTGTGGGCGTGGCCCGGGGGGGGGGGCGCATGGGGAGGTTGAGCTGCCCCATACCGGACCCATGCCGGACCACTCGCCATCTCTCCGCGCTTTGCCACTGCTGCTGCCGCTGCCGCTGCCGCTGTCGCTGCTGCTGCGGCTGCCGCTGTGACCTCCGCTTCCAATCCTGCTACAACTGCCCGAGAGACCTCCCCACACATGCACAAAAAAAATGTACACACACACACACACACACACGCCGGACCACTCGCCTTCTTTCCGCCCTTTGCCGCTGCTGCTGCCGCCGCTGCGGCTGCTGCTGTTTCTGATTCTGCCGCTGCTGCTGCCTCTGCTGCCGCTACTGCTGCTGCCTGCTCCGCCTCTGCCTGAGCAGCAAGCTCTTCCGGAGATGGTGGTGGGGGTTCGACCTGGGGCTGGACCTGCAAGCGGTGTGTGTGTGTGCATGTGTGTGTGTGTGTGTGTGTGTGTACACACTGTGTGTGTGTGTGTGCGTGGTGTGTGTGTGTGTGTGTGTGCGTGTGTGTGTGTGAACGCGCTGTTGCTTGCTCTGCCGCTGCATATGCAGCAAGCTCTGGTACCGATGGGAGGTGGTGGTTCGACCTGAGGCTGGACCTGCAAGTGCGTGTGAGTGTGCGTGTGAGTGTGCATGTGCATGTGCATGTGCATGTGCATGTGTATGTGTGTGTGTGTGTGTGTGTGTGCATGTGCTCGTGAATGTGTGCTGCAAGTGCAGTGCCAGACGAAATCAAGCACGCGGATGGATCGCGAGAGACAAGGAATCAAGCGAGAGGGCGGGCATGCTTCGAGCATACGACGGGCGCCGACCACCTGGTGAGCCTTCACCCCCCCCCCCCTCTCACACACACACACACACACTACCCCTCCCCCCCCCACACACAGACACCTGCAGCAGCCCGCACAGCTGTATGTGGTAGGCCGATGCCGAGTGATGCACACACACACTCACACAAAAACACACACACACACACACACACATACACGCACACACACACACCTGCAGAAGCCTGCACAGCTGTATGTGGTAGGCCGATGCCGAGTGCATGACCGTGCGTGGGAAGTCCTTCACGATTGTCGTCATGTGGGTGTGGAATGCGCGGTAGCCCGCGTCGATGTCATCCAGGCGCTGTGTGTGTGTGTGTGTGTGAGAGAGAGGGAGTGTGTGTGTGTGGGGGGGAGTTTTCTATTGAATCACAGATGATAGAAACCGCAAGTTTCTGTTAATGCTGAGATTTATAAGTGTGAAGGAGAAGTACAGAACTAAGAGCGGCGCTTGGCACCTAAGCTTCCATTCCGTCAGCTTGGGTCGCTAGCACCGCTCCAATTCTCAATCCTTTTGTGGCTCAGAGGTTTTCCCTGTAAGCTGTACCACCCACCCACCATTCTCAGTTGTAGTATTTTGGAGTGCTAGCTAGAACAGGGTCCGGCCGCTTGACATTGGTTGTGGGCAGTGATATCACAAGCCGGGTTTGGCATGGTCACTGTCTGCGGCCGGTGGAGGTCAGACTCTGCCCGAGCCGTGACCTCCGTGGTCACGCGTGACTGTAAGGACAAACTGAACACTATGAAGACAGCTGAGACAGAAATGTGTCTGCACGTGTGTGTGTGTGTGTGTGTGTGGACGGCACGGCAGCCGGCATCGATGTCATTGCGATGCTGCAGAGAAAATAGTATGTATGTGTGTGTGGTTGTATATGTGTGCATTTGTGTGCGTGTGTGTGTGTGTGTGTGTGTGTAGAGTCAGTGTCGATGTGCTTATGTCTGGTGTGTGTGTGAAGGGGGCACAATTTTTGCCAGGTGTGTAAAAGGTGTGGTCATCCAGGCACTGCAGAACAAAGAGAGTGTGTGTGTGTGCGTGTGCGTGCGCATGTGTGTGTGTATGTACGTGTGAGTGTGTGTGTGTGTGGTTGTTGTCATGTGTGTGTCATGTGTGTGTGTGTGTGTGTGTGTGTGGAGTGTGTTTGGAGTGTGTGTGTGTGTGTCATGTGTGTGTGTGTGTGTGTGTGTGTGTGTGGAATGCGCGGTAGCCCGCGTCGATGTCATCGAGGAGCTGTGTGTGTGTGGGGGGGTGCGCGTGTGCATGTGCATGTGTATGTACGTGTGTGCTGTGTTTGTGGTCGTCATGTGGGTGTGGAAGGCAAGGTAGCCATGCACCCAAACTATCCGACTGCCTTACCAACTTACCAAATAACTTACCAACCACTTTACAAACTGCTAAGAAACCAACATATTGCCCCCTCCCACACACACCTGCAGCGCATTCGATACCAGCCCATCAAGTGCCTTTTTGCTGTGCCCGGCAGACACTGCGGCCACTGCAGCCTCTAGAAGCCTCCTAGCCTGCAACAAAACTTGGCTGTGCACCTCCATGGGGCCAAACAACTAACCAGCTACCTCTAGGGGACTATGGAACTACTCACTACTACTTAGGGGACTCTGGAACTATGTAACCAGCCAACTAACTAACCGACCAACTAAGTAGCCAACCAAGCACACACCCCACCTGTAGTGCATTCGACACCAGCCCGTCCAGCGCCTTTTCGCTGTGGCCGGCTGACACCGCGGCCACTGCAGCCTCTAGCGCGGCCTCCCGTGCAGAGTCCTCTTCGTTGTACAGATCACGGTGAGACTGCGGTTCAAAGGACAAAGGTGTGTGTGTGTGTGAGAGAGAGAGAGAGAGAGAGAGAGGGCACGTTGTGTGCTTGTGCTCGTGTGTGTGCACACGTGAGTGTGTGAGTGAGATAGAGAGTCGATGGCAGCCTCCCTCAGCACACCCTCCTCATGTCACCGTCTTTGTGTACACCCAACTCCACCCCCCCAACTTCAGCGTCATGCACGCGCTCATGGT
Source organism: Chlamydomonas sp. UWO 241 (assembly GCA_016618255.1). Lineage (NCBI taxonomy): Eukaryota > Viridiplantae > Chlorophyta > Chlorophyceae > Chlamydomonadales > Chlamydomonadaceae > Chlamydomonas > Chlamydomonas priscui. The sequence goes on along the minus strand of VFSX01000334.1, from coordinate 153,489 downwards.
GTTTGCCCCCGTCTTTGTCTTGCAGTCCTTGTGCAGCCCGCACACACACACACACACACACACACACACACACATACAACCCCCTCCACGCACCATCCCCCCTCCACACACCTTCAGCGTTGTGCGCACGCTCGCATCATTAGCCCCCGTCTTTGTCTTGTAGTCCTCGTGCAACCCGCACACGCGCGCCAGCCACGCGCCGAGGCTCTCCACAAAGTGTGACCAGTCGTCGGCCTGCCACTCTAGGAACTTGCGCGCGGCACTGACCATTGCGACTGCATCAGCCCTGCAGGATGATTAGGAGGATTGAGTGTGTGAGGGAGAGTGTGGATGGGAGGGTGGGTTGATGGGGGTCATGATGGCCAGACTCTCCACAAAGTGCGACCAGTCGTCGGCCTGCCACTCTAGGAACTTTCGTGCGGCGCTGACCATTGCAACTGCATCCGACCTGCAGATTAGGAGGATTGTGTGTGTGTGAGAGAGTGGGGCAGTGTGGGTGGGTAGTCATGGAGTAATGATGCCGAGGTTGTCCACAACGTGTGACCAGTCGTCAGCTGCCACTCTAGGTACTTGCGCGCGGCGCCGACCATGGCAACAGCATCAGCCCTGCAGATTAGGAGGATTGTGTGTGTGTGTGTGAGAGAGTAGGGGCTCGATTAACGGAGGCGCGTTCTCGTCGCCGAGCCCTGGACCCAGCAATGCGGCGCTGCTGGTGACGAGGATCTCCGTGCCGCTGACGAGCGGGGTAAAATACGACTGGCCTGGCTCCTGCTAGACTGTCCCTCGGTGGAAACTTCAGGAGCGGCTTGCCCGGCGCTGCCATGGCTTGGCGAGTAGCCGCGGCGCTGCCGCGGCCCGTGCTGGGAGACGGCCCTTATCCTCCCCCCATGCAGGACGCCATGCGGCACCGATCTCGACGAGTTGATCGACGGGCGGAGGAGCTGGCGCCCGTCAATGCATGCTGGACATCGGTCAAGATGGCTGCTCGTGGGGGCGAGCTACCATCAGGGCTTCAGCGGTGGTGACCGCCGAGGCAACAACAGAGTTTATCCGCTTCACCATCGCAGCGTTTGTCACCGCGCTCACCCTCGGGGGCACTCGTCTGCCGGTGACTGGCGTCGGCATTGGTCTTCAGGCAGCCTGCCATGACGACTCTGTTTGCCCAGGCCCCCCTGGAGGGTGGGACCTGGCCATGCATGACGCATGGGGCGCAGGCAGAGCCCCATGCATGGAGTTGGACAACCATGCACCATGCCATGCGGGGACTTTTCTGCTTCAGCGCCGCCAGTCGGCACAGCCGGCGTGGTTGGCCTCAAAGGCCAGGAGGAGGACGGTCCTTTCCTATACGCTCCTTGCCAGACATGTCCCTCAGGGACTTGTTTGGGTCTAAACTAGCCGGCGGGAGCGGTAGTCTAGACGGCAGGTAACCGGCTGGTGGCTATCGTCCTTCACAGGGCGGTGGCACTAGGACTAGTGTTGTCTTAGCTGGAATGCCATGTAACTGAATGCCATGTAGCTGTGTGAGAGAGTGTGGGAGTGTGGGTGGGAAGTCATGATGATGGATTGTACAGTCGTCATGGAGTAATGATGCCAAGGTTGCCCACAAAGTCGTCGGCGAGCCACTCTAGGAACTTGCGCATGGCGCCAACCGTTGCGACTGCAACAGACCTGCAGGATAAGTAGGGGGATTGTGTGCGGATGTGGGCGGTTGGCAGGGGCGGTTCACGGCAGGGTCGTCGCATGATGCTGGGCAGACTCTCCACAAGGTGGAACCAGTCGTCGGCCTGCCACTCCAGGAACTTGCGTGTGGCGCCGACCATTGCGACTGTTGGGCTAAACGGGGGTAAAGGGTTTAGAAAACCTCAGCCCTAAACCCTAAACTAGAACCCTAAACCCTAAAACCCCAAACCCTAAAACCGTAAACCCTAAAATCTTAACCCTTAAACCGCCCTGCAGATTGTGAGGATTGTGTGTGGATGTGGGTGGGTGGGGGAGCGGGGCATACAATCTTCCATGTTTTCTAGTGTCAGGTAACAGTAACACGGGGTTTCCAGCTAAGCAGGCTACTCTTCTACTAGAGACACCCGCCGATACTCCAGCACACTTGTACTAGAGTACCGCCGGCTCCCGGCCGATAAACTACCGCTCCCGCCGGCTAGACTACCCCAAACAGCGGTCTCTGAGAGACATGTCTGGCAAAGAGCATATAGGAGAGGACCTTCCTCAGGTTCACAGTAGTGGCCTTGTGGCCAGTCAAGCCGGCAGAGCCGACTGGCGCTGACTGGAACGGTCCCCGCCTGGCAGTGCATGGCTGTCCAGCTCTCGTTTGCATGGGGCTCAGCCGGCGCCCCATGCCTCATGCATGGCCAGGTCCCACCCTCCAGGGGTGCATGGACGACAGAGTTGTCATGGAGGCTGCCTGAAGACCTTCCAACGCCAGTCACCGGCAGACGAGCGACCCCGAGGATGAGCGCGGTGACGAACGCTGCGATTGGTGAAGCGGATTTACTCTGTGTTGCCTCGGCGGTCGCCACCGCTGAAGCCGTGATGGTAGCCCGCCTCCACGGGCAGCCATCTTGACCAATGTCCAGCATGCATTGACGGGCGCCAGCTCCTCCGCTCGTCGATCAACTCGTCGAGATCGGTGCCGCATGGCGTCCTGCATGGGGGGAGGATAAGGGCCGTCTCCCAGCACGGGCCGCGGCAGCGCCGCGGCTACTCGCCAAGCCATGGCAGCGCCGGGCAAGCCGCTCCTGAAGTGCTCCACCGAGGGGCAGTCTAGCAGGAGCCGGGCCAGTCGTATTTTACCCCGCTCGTCAGCGGCACGGAGATCCTCGTCACCAGCAGCGCCGCATTGCTGGGTCCAGGGCTCGGCGACAAGAATGCGCCTCCGTTAATCGAGCCCCAGTGTCAGGGGTAAAGCAATTTAGGTTGGTCGACGATAGAGCACCGGTTGTGTTACAGAACGAGCAAAAAAATTGCCTCGCGCGGGGTGAGATTGGTCAGTGACCTGTGAGGCCTGGGGTGGGCCATCACTCCCCACGATCCTTAGCGGAACCACTGTTCTCAACCCCAACGGTACCCACTTTGATGTGCCACCACGCTGCGGCAGTCATGTGCGACACACCTGCCCAACCCCCATAAAAACCTTTCTTAAGCCAACCTGACCCCAACCCCAACAACACCCACCTTCGCTGTGCGACCACGCTTCCGCAGTCTTTTGCAACGAGCGCACGCAGCTCCTCCTCCTCGTAGCCACGGTATGCGAGCACCTGTATCATTGCATGTGTGTGCGTGTGTGTCAGTGGTTCCGTTCAGGATCTTGGAAAAATGATGGCTCAACCCGGGCCTCGCGCTCATTTTGCCAATAACCCGACGAAGGCGAATTTTGGCGGAAAAGTGTTTTTCGGGTCAGAATTCACGCAATCTCCCGATGCGCCAGCCAAAATCGGTAAATCTCGACGCGAAAGTGCATTCTGTCGGGCTGCAGGTTGGCTCACGGAAACACTGGTGTGTGTCTGAGTGTCTGTGTGTGTTGGCGATGCAAACAAATATCGTGTGTGCGGGTTGGGTTTGCGCACATCAACTTTTTCCCCCTGCCTGCACGTGCCACCTACCCCACGCATCCCCTACTCCCCCACACAACCACTCCTCCACAGGCTGCCACAAGCTGCCCCTGCACTATCCTCTTCCGCTCGCCCATCCAGCCCGCCACCTCTGCCAGCCAGTCAGCTATCCATCTATCCAGCCATCCAGCCAGCCAGCCAGCCCGGTGATGAAAGAAAATCAGTAACGAACAGAAATGGAGAAGAAACGGAAAAGCAACCCTGTCCTCCAGGACGCTGCAGCTCTCGCCCATGCAGCCAGCCAACTCAGCCAGTCATGCATGCAGCCAGTCAGCCAGCCAGCCAGCCACTTGACAATTAAGGGGGGAAACAAAGAACTGAAACACACCCACCTCTTTGACCAGCTGCCCCAGCGCCTGTTGGAGCACCGTGCCCTCGATCCCGTCCTCCAGGATGCTGCAGCTCTCTTTTGCCCATTCAGCCAGCCAGCTAGTTAACAAAAACGTGGGAAAAGAAAGAACAAACGCACCCACCTCTTTGACCAGCTGCCCCAGCTGCCCCTGCACCGTGCCCTCGATCCCGTCCTCCATGACGCTGAAGCTCTTTCCCATGCACCCCGCAGAAAAAAGAACGTTTGAACAAAACACGAAACACCCACCTCTTCGACCAGCTGCCCCAGCTGCCCCTGCACTGTCCCCTCGATCCGGTCCTCCTGCCGCTGCAGCTCGCCCATCCAGCCAGCCAACTCAGCCAGTCATGCATTCAGCCAGTCAGCCAGCCAGCCAGCCAGCCACTGGACGAAAAGGGGGGAAACAAAGAACCAAAACACACCCACCTCTTCGACCAGCTGCCCCAGCTTATGTTGGGGCACCATGCCCTCAATCCCGTCCTCCCTGACATTGAAGCTGTTTCCCATGCACCCCGCGGAAAAAAAACGAAAAACGAACGAAAAAAACAAGATACACCCACCTCTTCGACCAGCTGCCCCAGCTGCCCGTGCACCATCCCCTCGATCTCGTCCTCCTACCGCTGCAGCTCTTGCCCATGCAGCCAGCCAATTCAGCCAGTCATGCATTTGGCCAGTCAATCAGCCAGCCAGCCAGCCACTTGACAAAAAGGCGGGAAAAAGAACCGAAACACACCCACCTCTTCGACCAGCTGCCCCAGCTGCCCCTGCACTGTGCCCTCGATCCCGTCCTCCTGCCGCTGCAGCTCGCCCATCCAGCCCGCCACCTCGGACAGCCACCTTCCGTGCAGCTTCTCCCCACCGGCACGCCACTCGGACACGCGCGCAAATGACATGTGTGGCGGGGTGAGGCCGGACGCCTGCTGCACGTGCTGTACCACAGAGGCGAATGCAACGCGCTGGCGGTCGCGCAGCGCATCAAACGCCTACGCAGGGTGGGAGGGCGAGGGAAGGGAGAGTGGATGTAAAGGAGGGCACCCGGACGCCATGTGTGGCGGGGTGAGGCCTGACGCCTGCTGGACCACCGTGGCGAATGCAACGCGCTGGCGGTCACGCAGCGCGTCGAATGCCTTTGCAGGGTGGGGGGGGCAAGGGGAGAGGTATTGGAAGGTAAGGAGGGCGCCGGGGCGACATGTGTGGCGGGCTGAGGCCGGATGCCTGCTGCACATGCTGCACGACGGATGCAAATGCAACGCTCTGGCGGTCGCGCTGCGCGTCGAATGCCTGCGAGGGCGAGTGGAAGTAGGCGAGGGCGCGAGGCGCTTGAGGGCGTTGTTATTGTCAGGGTTGACAACTCCCACCTGAAGATTTCCCAAAAGCTTTCCTAGCGCCCCTCCTTTGATCCTCCGTGTTGTCCTTGTTGCTCTCGTCACCCCTCCCAATCCGCCGTTGTCCTCGTTGCCCCGCAAGATCTACAACCTAGCATACCGCTCAGTACTTCACGTCAAATACAGTTTACGGGTTGGCCAAAATGGCGGTTTCCAGCTGTCCAAAGACGCAGAGTTCACGGCGCTCCCGACCCCGAATCCCACATCATGGCATAGGAGCTTGCGGAGCTTGCGGCACATGAAGCAAACCCAGACCACGTGTTTGTCGTGTGATGTTAACTCACATGCAGGCGCGCGGCTGGCTCGGTGTACTCTGAGCTGAGGATGCGCTCGTTGAACACCTTTGGGGATTCAGGGGCAGGGGCAGGGGGTGTGAGAGAGTGTGTGAGAGAAGAGAGAGAGCGACGAAGGTACACGTGTGTGTGTGTGTGTGTGGGGGGTAATCTGAGATGAGGATGCGCTCGTTGTACAGGGTCAGGGGCTGTGTGTATTTGAAGGAACATGTACAATGTGTTTCGGGAGGCAAAGCGATATGAAAAAAGGAGCAGCGCATGGAGGGAGGAAAGAGGGAGGGAAGCACCAGCAGCACCAGGGCAAAAGACCGCACTACCCAGGAGGCAAACGCCCCATGCACGTCCCATTCCCATCTTCATCGCACGGTGCCTGCGCAGGATATGCCAGCGCGACAGCCCACGCTCTTTCTCCCTCTCCCTCTGCCTCTCCCTCTCCCTCTCTCTCTCTCTCTCTCTCTCTCTCCCTCTCCCTCTTCCAGTCCAGGCCCACCCACCCACCCACCTTCATTGCACGGTGCGTGCGCAAGATGCACCAGCGCGACAGCCGCCGCTCCCTCTCCCTCTCTCTCTCTCTCTCCCTGTCCCTCTCCCTGTCCCTCTCCCTGTCCCTCTCCCTCCCCCTTTCCATTTCCCTCTCCCTCTTCCAGCTCAGACCCACCCACCCACCCACCTTCATCGCGTGGTGTGTGCGCAGGATGCACCAGCGCAACAGCCCGCACTCTCTCTCCCTCTCCCTCTCCCAGCCCAGGCCCACCCACCCACCCACCTTCATTGCGTGGTGTGTGCGCAGGATGCGCCAGCGCGACAGCCCGCGCTCCCACTCCTGCCGGTGCGCACGCTCAGCCTCGACCTCCGACAGCTGAAGGCGCTTGACGAGCTCAGCATATGCGCGCCTGCAGGATATGATGATGATGATGATGGTGGTGGATTCACAGTCGTGTGCGACACAAAGGGTTGAGTGGCTTTCGGGTGTAGTGTGGTTTGTGGCCAGCGCTCCGCCTCGACCTCCGACAGCTGAAGGCGCTTGACGAGCTCAGCGTAGGCGCGCCTGCAAGGTGTGATGACGGATATAACAGGTGTAATGACATTCATGTTGTATGAAACTGGCTGGCTATCTGGTAGGGGTCCGCTGCGCTGTGAGGTTTTGGGATTCGGTGGCTTTCGGGTGGTGCGGGCTGTGGTCAGTGCCTTGACGTTTGACAGCTGAAGGCGCTTGACGAGCTCAGCGTAGGCGCGCCTGCAGGGTAGGATGACGATGGACAGTGTACCAGTCGTTTGTGACGCATATTATTTGGTGTGACGATTTGGATGTGGTATGGTCTGGGTTGCCTGCCAGCTGAGCTTGTCTGCCGAGTGGAGAATCCGGCCTCAAGCCGTATATGGCTTGCAGGGGGAGCACTGGGCACTTGACAAGACCACTGGAGGAGCACTGGGCGCTTGCCAAGACCAAGTACATGCACGCCTGCAGGGTGTGGTGTGGGTTGTGGGCTGTGGGCAGCGCTCCGCCTCGACCTCTGACAGCTGAAGGCGCTTGACAAGCTCAGCGTACGCCGCCTGCGGTTTTTGGCAGGGTTGCTTGGTGGGTTGTTAGAGAGGAAGTTGGATCTGGGGGCCGAGTGCCCTGTCTAGGTCCAACCCCGACCCACTAGCCCACCACCACCAATAGCCAGCCACCCGTCTGCAGTGTTTGTGTGCTATACGCCGAGCAGGGTCGAGCACGCTGCCTGTCGGTGCGTCACACACGACTGTTAACTCCATCATCATCAGGGGTTAGCGGGCTGACAAGGATGATGGACGCAATGCAGGGTGTTCATAAGATTGGATGCAGCTAGAGCTCTAGTGAGCGCCCCTGAAGATTTGGGTGGGATAGTCTGGCGGGTCACTAGCTACTAGGGTTTGAAGAGGATGGTGGCGGCCTGCAGGGTGTTCATAAGATTTGATACAGCTGCAGCCCAACTGCGAGCGCCCTCGCTCCCTGCCATTCACCTCCCTCCGTCCTCGGATTTCCTTCCACCTCCAGCCCCTCTGCCCCCCACCCCTCATCCCATAGCTTGCACTCTGAACCCTGCTGGTGCCCCCCCACCCCAAGTTGACGCATCCCTGGATCTCCCTGGGATCTCCCCGTGTTCCACACCTGTTGTTGAGAATGGCCAAATTGAGTGCGAGCGACTCCCGCTCAAGGATGCGCTCCACCTCGCCCTCACTCAGATGCGCAACGCCATTCATGCCGGCAACCTGTGTGCGCATGTGCTCGAGTGTGTGTGTGTGTGTGTGCGTGCGTGTGCGTAGTAGTTCAGGCGTTTCCGGTGCATGCGGATGGCCTCGTGAAACGCTTGGTTGGTTGGTTGTGCGTGCTCGTGTGTGTGTGTGTGTGTGTGTGTGTGTGTGTGCGTGTGTGTGTGTGTGTGTGTGTGTGTGTATGTGTGTGTGTGTGGACGCGCTCCACCTCTCCCTCACTCAGATGAGTAATGGTATGAATGCCGTATTTCCCTGTGGGGGAGTCTATCCAACAACGCCCACTTACCATCGTCACGATCGCCACTTCTGCAATCTCCAATCGCATCTCCTCAGCCCTCCCCCCCCCTACCCTCCTCCCCCCGCCACCACTTTCAGGACGGGCAAGTCTAGCCAGAGTGTATGCCCACGCACCATTGTCACGAGCGCTGCCTCCACAATCTCCCGCCGCATCTCCTCCGCCTCCTCCAGCCCCTGCGCCAGCTCCTCGATCCACGCCGCCCGTTGTGGGATCTGCTGCGCAACTGCATCCCACACCTGCATAGGAGACACATGCGTGCACAAGTGTCGGGAGCTAGCAAGAGGCGCATACAAGGTAGCCAGCCAGTTTCAGCCTGAAACTGAGTTAAGGTGTCTAGCGCTAGCGCCGACACAGGTCGCATACATCATTACTGGTGCCACACAGGTGTAATATCCATCATCATCATCAGAGGCATGCGAGTTGGGGGGCATGCGCATCCACGCTGTCCTCTGGGGGGAACGCTGCGCTTCCCACACATGTATGCGTGGCCATGCCAAGTATGAGAGGCGGTACGCCCTCAAACTTGCGCGCCTCACACATTATAGTCGCCCTTATTGTGCAACCAGCGCGCACCGCAGCGCCCTTGTCGTGACATGGATCATGTGTGTGTGTATCCCCAACCCTAACCGGGGATCCCCACTCATGTTGTACACGTCCGCCTGTGTCAGATTCACAATACAGCCCTCTCCAGCCTGAGCAGGACCCCCCCCCCCCCCCCACACACACCTACGAGGGTCTCTCCAACTATGTAACCAACAGACTGTGTAATCGACCACGCGACCCGCAACCACACCCAGACCCAGCACCTACGTTGTACACGTCAGCCTCTGTCAGGTTCATCACGCAGTCCTCCGCCAGTGCTGACATCTCGTCGTTACACGCTGAGTCGCTCTGCGAAGCATGGTGTGGGTGGGTGTGGGTGGGTGTGGGTGGGGGGGGTTAGGGGGGGGGAGCGGTGGCATGGTGGTGTGCGGGAGGCACACGCTAAGTCGCTCTGCACAGCATGGCGCAGCATGGCATGGCATGGCACGGGGGAGAAAGCGGTGGCGTGGTGTGAGGGAGGGACACGCTGAGTCACTCTGCGCAGCATGGTGCAGCATGGCATGGCATGGCATGAGGGGGGGGGGCGTGGCGTGAGGAATGGACACGCTGAGTCACAGCATGGTGCAGCATGGCATGGCATGGCATGAGGTGTGGGGGGGGGGGGCGTGGCGTGAGGGAGGAACACCCTGAGTCACAGCATGGTGCAGCATGGCATGGCATGGCATGAGGTGGGGGGGGGGGGCGTGGCGTGAGGGATGGACACGCTGAGTCACAGCATGGTGCAGCATGGCATGGCATGGCATGGCACGAGGGAGAGCGGTGGCGTGGTGTGAGGGAGGGACACGCTGAGTCACTCTGCGCAGCATGGTGCAGCATGGCATGGCATGGCATGAGGTGGGGGGGGGGCGTGGCGTGAGGGATGGACACGCTGAGTCACAGCATGGTGCAGCATGGCATGGCATGGCACGAGGGAGAGAGCGGTGGCGTGGTGTGAGGGAGGGACACGCTGAGTCACAGCATGGTGCAGCATGGCATGGCATGGCATGAGATGGTGGAAGCGATGGCGTGGTGGTGTGAGGGACACGCTGAGTCACTCAGCGCAGCATGGTGCAATACGGCATGGCATGGCGTGAGGTGGTGGGAGTGGTGGCGTGGTGTGGGGGGGGGGATCACGGGCTTTCTGTAGATCCCCCCTGGACATCTAGTTTAGGCCTTCACTCACGCCCCGGGGTCCTCCGGGCGCGTATATGGAAAACCTTTAAACCCACCACCAGCGCCTCCCTCATCTCGCTAAGCACTGCAAGCCCTCAGAAGCCCCCTTTACAAAACCCCAAACCTAGCCTGACCCCAGCCCGAACCTCCCCCCCCAAAATGCACCGCCGCCAGCGCCTCCCTCAGCTCGCCCGCCAGCGTAACCACCCCCGCCTCCAGCTGTGCAACAACTCCCCACTATAAGCACTGCCCAAGCCCTCGAGAGCCCTTCTGCTCAACCCGCACCGCCGCCAGCGCACTCCTGGTGGGCTACCTCGCGGGCCCCCCTGGACATAAACTCTAGCCCTTTACTCACGCCCGGGGTGCTCCGGGCGCATACATGTAAAACCTGTAAAACCTCCGCTGGCGCCACCCTCAGCTCGCTAAGCACTTTCCAAGCCTTCTGGGGCCTCCTACTAAACCCTACTAAACCGTTAAACCCCAAACCCAACACACGCACCGCCGCCAGCGCCCCCCTCAGCTCGCTAAGCACTGCCAAAAGCCCTCAGGAGCCCCTCTACTAAACCAACAAACCCTAAACCCTGCCCTAAACAATACCCTTAACCTGGGAAAAAAACACGCACCGCCGCCAGTGCCTCCCTCAGCTCGCCCGCCAGCGTCGACACCCCCGCCTCCAGCTGTGCCTTTGAGTCATCGCGCGTGTGGAAGAACTCGTCCGACACTGCCTGGTGGCAGTCCATCTTCACCTCCAGCATGCTCTTCACGCCAGACATGTCCGCCTGCTCGTGTGTGAAGATGAATGTGTGTGTGTGTGTGTGCATGGATTTGTGGGCATGTGAGTGTGGCAGAAGCAGGTCTTCACTCCGCCTGTGTGTGTGTGTGTGTGTGTGTGTTTTGTGTGGTGTGTTCTGTGTGTGTGTGAGTATGTTGCGTGCATGTGAGTGGTATTTGTTGTGTGTCGCGTGCACGCACGCGTGCGACTCGGATGAACTAGGGTTTGTGCTACAGTGCACAATCGCCAGCCATCGTATATTGTGGTTCAGCAGCATCAGCCAGCCAGCCCCATGCATGCAACACCCCATGCAACAGTCCATGCACGCCCATGCGCACCTTGGCCTTCCGCGTGTTGTTGAGCAGCGAGTGGACCTCAGCTGGGGGCGGCGAGCTGAAGATGGACATGTCGCTCCGAAGTGCGTGCTTGGGCGACAGCGATGGGAGCTGCTCGCGTGCTGCCTTCATCTTTGCACCCAGAGTCTCTCCCAATTTCTGCTTGCGCACGCCCTCCGCGTCCTGGAGAGAGCGGAGCAGGCTCTGTCCAGGCGTCATCATGGTGTTGAAGGTGTCGTTCGCAGCGCCTGCCAGCTGCGGCCTGACGAGTGAGGCCTTCTTGTCCCAGTCCATGGCTGCAGAGTACTAAACTATCAGCCAGAGGCCGCGCGCTCTCTGTTGCCCTTGACTATCGATGTGTGTGCTCGCCGCTGACACTGACTGAAGTATAGATTGCGCACGACCAACGACACGCTGCGACGCTGCACTGCAGTGCGCTCACGTCGTGGTCATCGAAATCATAGCGCAACGAGAACCTTAAGGCCCTGAGTCCAACGCGCTGGGCGCTCACGACATGCTCACGATGTAGCGTTGTTGAGGTGAGGTTGTGAGTGCCCCACACTTTACACAAAGTCTGCAACATTTTCGAAGTCCTGGATCTGCACTTGTGCACTTTACACCTTCTCCTCTACCTTGGGCACCACTGCCACCGGTAGGTTTTCTTGGTCCCTATAATATGCGCTGGCGAGCTCCGTAGCCAAGCTGGTCGCCTGCTCCTATTGCAAAACATTACGCAGCGAAAGACTAAATCATGAGGCAACGGCAAAAGGGGGGCCGCCCGGATTGTTTGAAACAATACAAAATATAGATATTAAAAATCACAACATGTTGCATGTGTGTGGCCTTCCATCTGCATGCCCTGAGGGGCTTCGTCGCTCCCCGCCTGGCGCGGCATCCTGTCAACGAACTAAAACATTTCGCGCGTCTCGGCAATCGGGCACGCATGCCAATTGGCAAGACCCAAACATACGGCTGAGAAAATCTAAAAAGTCGCTGTGCGCCTTCAACTCATGAAGAAATCTACGTCAGGCACGTCTCTCGCAGCTACCAATCCACCGGTGTGGGCACAATATCGTTTGGGCTTGCGCGCAGCAGCACACAAACGGACGAGGGCGGGCGGGAGCACCCTTTGGTAAGTGTGCCGGGCTTGTGGTCAGTCATGCGACATCGCAGCCGTGCGCCTGTCATCGCCCAACGCCGCGATTCCTCAGAATCCCGACCGCTCCGCAGCGAGCAGCCCCCGCCTCGTCGGGCTGACCGACGCATCGCCGGGCAGCTTGGTCCGGCCGATCGAGGGGAGCACGACCGGCGCGTGTGCAAACATGCTGCCGCGGCCGCCGGCAGGGCTGCAGCCACCACTGCCGCCGCCGCCGCTGCTGCCGCCGCCGCCGCTGCCGTTCCCCTCGCCGCGCGGCGGCATTGACATCGTCATCATCGTGAGAGCGCCCGCCCCCAGGCCGCCCCCGCGCGCGGGCGCCGATGCGGGTGCCGCCTCAGTCGTTGATGACTGCCCGGGAGCAGGAGGTGGGGGCAGGCCGCTGCCACTCCCACGCCACGCCCCCGCGCCCGTCGACAACGCCCCCGACGGGGGTGCCACCATCGCCCCGCTGCTCAGGCCCGCGAGCAGCGACTGCGGCAGTGGGCCGGACGGCCTCTGGTCCAGGCTGACGCTGAGAGACCTGCCTCCGCCGGCCACCGCAACCTTGGGCGACACAGACGCGGCGCGGGTGGGGGACGGGAAGCGGAGCGGCTGCGAGGCGCGCCTGAGGGTAGTTTCAGTGAGGGTGGTTCGAGTGGGTAGTTTGAGTGAGGGCTGTTTGAGTGGGTGGTTTGAGTGAGGGTGGTTTGAGTGAGGGTGGTTTGAGTGAGGGTAGTTTGAGTGAGGGTGGTTTGAGTGAGGGTGGTTTGAGTGGGTAGTTTGAGTGAGGGCTGTTTGAGTGGGTGGTTTGAGTGAGGGTAGTTTGAGTGGGTGGTTTGAGTGAGGGTAGTTTGAGTGAGGGTAGTTTGAGTGGGTGGTTTGAGTGAGGGTAGTTTGAGTGAGGGTAGTTTGAGTGGGTGGTTTGAGTGAGGGTAGTTTGAGTGAGGGTAGTTTGAGTGGGTGGTTTGAGTGAGGGTAGTTTGAGTGAGGGTGGTTTGAGTGAGGGTAGTTTGAGTGGGTGGTTTGAGGGGCGATTGATGGTTTGTCAGGGTGCCTGCTTGGTTTGGGGGGTGGTTAGTGCGGGTTGGGGGGGAAGGTGGGGGGCGAGAGTTTTCGGCACGGGGCGTCTGTGAGAGGCTGCCCGCGATGGCGCACATGTGACGTGCGTCTACCAGGCGCTCCTAGCGAGGCCTCCCACTCCTACGACTTGCCTGGCATCGGCTGCGTCCATCTGCAGCATGCGGTCCGACAGATGCAGCAGCCCCACAGCCTCGACCCCTGCCCGCGCACATGTGGCATGAGTCTACCAGGAGCTCCTACTCAAGCTAGGCCCCCCGCCCCTACTACTAACCTGGCATCTGCCACATCTACCAGGAGCTCCGACTGTAGCTAGGCCCCCCGCCTACTACCGTCCGTGCGGTTTGCCTTTTCCGAATAAGTGTCGTTTTCTACCCCCCCCCCCCCAAGCTGCCCCGAAGCTGAGAAAATAATATAAAACGTCGAGAACGCGACTTTGGGCGTTAAAACGACGAAAAACGACAAAACAACCCCGCAATTGCATTAAACAACTATGGTTTCGACCCCCCCCTCGCGAAGGCAACCAATATGGACGGTACGTACCTGGCATCAGTCGCATCCGTCTGCGGCACGCGGTCCGACAGAACCGTCATGCGAGCGCCAGCGCTGCCGCTGCCGTGGGTGGCGCCCTTGGTCGGAGACACGGACGGGAGTGTGCCACGGTGCGCGCCGGCGCCGGGCCTGTTGCCGAATGCACCCGCCGTTGTTAGCGCTGAGCCAGCGGGTGCGAGACCAGCGATGGTGGTGTCCAGCGGCCCGGGAGCAGACGTGCGCCTGTTTGGCACCGCCGTGTCGCTGACAGACGGCGCGCGATAAAACGGGAGGGGGCTGAGCGTGGCGGCGCTGACTGATGACCCGATCTGCGCGCATGGGGTCAGGTGTGCGTGTGTGGGGTGTGGGGTGTGAGTCTGCTGGTTCCCCAGCACAGAGCACCACTCAAGGCCTTGGTGAGACTCGTAGGGCTCGTTTACGTCTGCGCGATGGCGCGTGTGCGTGCGTGTGTGTGAGGGAGACTGTGTTGCTAGGGCATAGAGTGTCTGCTTTGCGGCGCGTGTGGGTTAGGGGTTGCGAGGGTGGGGGGCCGTGAAAGGGCATGCAAAAACCTAGCTAACATAGCTCATGCAAGCTGGCAAGGGCGGCTTCCACCACCGCACTGAACGGGCACCACAAGCCTTTCATGCACCCACCGGGTGCCCAGGCAGTCCCGCTCTCGAGCGGTAGCCCATTTCATGCGCCGTGCTCGAAGCAAGTGCGTACGATGCACGGCGCTTCACTTTGGACTGCGTGCTGCGTGCGATGACCGTAGCGGTGGCGGTAACGGCAGTGCCCTGCTTTGATGCCGGAGGCGCGTGTGGTGCACCACGCGATGCACGCGGTGGCGACAGCATGCGGGATGAGAGCTGCGGCTGCCCCTGCCCCTGCTGCTGCTGCTGCTGCTGCTGCTGCTGCTGCGCCTGCTGCGTCTGCTGGTGTTGCTGCTGCTGCGTCTGCGTCTGCCCCTGCCCCTGCCCTTGCCCCTGCCCCTGCCCCTGCTGCTGCTGCTGCGCCTGCTGCTGCCCCTGCTGCTGCTGCCCCTGCTGCTGCTGCTGCTGCTGCTGCTGCTGCTGCCCCTGCTGCGCCTGCTGTGCCTGCTGCCGAGTCTGCTGAGCCTGCTGCTTTGCCTGCTGCACCTGATGTTGCGCCTGCTGCTTCGCCTGCTGCTTCGCCTGCTGCGCCGCCTGCTTTGCCTGCTGCTGTGCCTGCGCCCTCACATGGGCTGGGACCGGCACCAACTCGGCACCATTCATGAGAGTCGACCCAACCCTGTGCACCTGCACCTGCACCTGCGCCTGCGCAGGACTCCCTGACGTCGTCGCCGCCGCTGCTGCCCCCTTCCCCGCAGCCTCCGCCCCAGCGCTGCTACCAGCAGCAGTGGCGGTGGCCTGCGCCGATGCTTCCACCTCGTGCTCGTGCCCAAGGTTCGCGTCCTCCTCGAGCAGGACCCGGAGCTTGGCGAGCCCCCGGCCGCTCACGTGCATGCCCTCACCCTGCTCCCGCTGCTGCTGCGGCAGCGGATGCCCCGGGCTCACCCCCCCTTCTGCGTTCCACAGCCCATCGCCCTTTGATGAACCCTCTTTTGGGAGCGCGATTCCTGTCTCGTGACCGACAGCGTCGGCAGCGCCAGCAGCAGCGGCTACGGCAGGTGGCGGCGTGGCGATCGGCCGCGCGATGCTCGAGGAGCCGAAACCAAAGCGCCCGTTGGGCGTGACTGGCTTGATTACTCCCTCCATGTAGCGCGCCTGCGCGTGCGCGTGGTGTAAGAGGGGAGCAGGGGGGGGGGGGGGGGGTAGATGGGGTAAGATTTAAATGCAGTTCAGCGGGTGTGTATTCAGGTCGAGGGTTAAGGGTGCGCCCACCTTCAGTGCCCCCCCCCCTACTCGTCCCTCCCTCCTCCCCTCTCTTGCCCCCCTTGCCCCCCTTTGCTTAAAGGGTCAAAACCCGTAACGCTTTCACCCCAAAACCCTAAAACCTAAAACCCCTAACCCCCTAACCCTAAACCCTAAACCCTTGACCCTAAACCCTCCCCTGTTGCGCGCACCTTTGCGTCGATGCCTGGCTGCGCCGTGCCCTTCCTCTCCTCCTCCTCCTTGGCATCCCACCGCGCGCTCTCCTCCCACGTGTCCACCAGGAAGGCCCGCCCCGCCATCGTGCCGCTGCGCGCCGCCTTCTGCCGGTGCGCCTCGTCGAGCTCGCGCCCGCGCGTGACGCCCTCCATGTCTTCCGTCTGGCGCTGGAGCTGCGCGCAGTGAAGGGGGGGGGGCCAAGAGTCTAAGATAGGGGCACCCTCGCCTGCGGACGGCCTGCCCGCAGGCGCCCTTGAAAGCGTGCGTGTTGGCAGGGCCCCATTACACCGCACCACGGTGATTTTATTTTCGCCATTTGGGGCCATTTGGCCCCAACACAATTAACTCGGGGGTCCACTTTGGTGGCCATGGGGCGGGGCCATTAAGCAAGTGTGTGGCACAATGTGGGGCAGTGTGGGGCTTTGGAGGCACCTCTGCACTGGTCAACGCTAAGTCAGCGGTCAAGGCGGTCAACGGTACGTTGGTCCACGCGCCGGCAGGCCCCCCCCAAATAACTAAAAAAACTGAAAACAAAATCGCTTCCGCACCCCCCCCTTATCCGCATGGAGCACTCATGGCAGGGGGCCCAGCTAAGGGACCAAGGGACCAAGGGAAAGGGACCAAAGGAAAAGGAACCAAGGGAAAGGGACAAAGGGAACATCCTTGACTGGGAGCAGTCTGTGTGGTCGCAAGAGTCTCCCGATGGACGTGATGGATAAGGAGCGCGTGCATGCCAAGGAGGCTGACCTCCACCCAGCGCATCCCATCTGTCCCCCCCAGCCCCTCCCCTCCCACCCACCCCCCTCCCTCCCTCCCCCCTTCCCCTCCCTCCCTCGACCCCCCTCCCCCTCCTCCCCCCCCCCTCCTCTCGACCCCCCCTCCGCCCCCCCTCCTCCCCCGACTCCCCCTGCCCCCCCCTCCCCCCCTCCGCCCTCCTCTCCCCTCCCCCCCCCAGGAGCAGCACCGCAGACCCCGGCACCCACCTTTGCATTGACCGCCAAACGCGTGTACTCCGGGTTCATGATATTTTCCATCGCTGCCAGCTGGCGCTGAGTCGCGCGGTGGAGCGCCTGCAGTGGCCACATGAGGGGAGGCCACATGAGAGCAGGCTACATGAGCAGGCCAGATCTCAGACCAGGCCACGTAAGAGCAGGCGACATCATAGCAGGTTATACCTCAGAGCAGGCCACACCAGAGCAGGCCACATGATAGGAGGCCATATGAGAGCAGGCCACACCAGAGCAGGCCACATGAGAGGAGGCCATATGAGAGCAGGCTACATCAGAGCAGGCCAGATCTCAGAGCAGGTCGCATCAGAGCAGGCCACATCTGAGCAGGCCACACATCAGAGCAGGCCACACATCAGAGCAGGCCACATCAGAGCAGGCTACATCACAGCAGGCCACACCATAGAGAGCAGGCCAGGACACAGAGACAGGTAGTTTTCGGGGCGCAGTGGGTGTGGGTGTGGTGGGTGTGGCGCACACTCGAGGACGCAGCCATACCACTGGTGGCACTCTTCCAGAAGTAAGGCTCGCACGCACGTACGCACGTACGTACACACACACGCACGCACAACCACACCCCACACCGCACATGGCACGCGCGCACATGCCCCCACACCAGTGATCCCCCCAAAAGCCGTCAAGCGCTTGGGGCCGGATTTCCCATCGCCCCCCCTCCCCCCCCAAAAAACATCCCACACTTGGTGGGAGAGGGCGTGGAGGGGTGCAGTGGAAAGCTCTCGCCAAGAGCAGCACAACGGCATGCATTGCATGAACAAAGGCTATGAATTGCGCTTAGAATGGACGGTCTAAGTGGCTTGAGCCGGGGAAGAACGAACCACTCAAATCCGTCCCAGGGGGTCGTTGCCCCCTCGCGCCCTCTCCCACAAAGTGTGAGGTGGTTTCCTGGGAATTGGGGAATCCGGCCTCGAGTGGTATACGGATTGCGGGGGGGGATCACTGGTGTGGGGGCATGTGCGCACGTGCCATGTGCGGTGTGGGGTGTGGTTGTGCGTGCGGGGGGGTCACTGTGCCCCACGCCGTACCTGCAGCCGCTCCAGCTCCCTCTCTGGTGCCAGAGACAGGATGTGGTCCAGCTGTCGGTACGTGATCACGAAAACGTCCTCTGTCAGTGCGACCGTTGACTCTGCGTCCATCCTGGCGGGTGTGGGGTGGTGCGTGTGTTGAGGTGTGTGTGTGTGTGTGTGTGTGTGTGTGTGTGCTGGTTTTAGGGTTCAGGGTTGAAGATTTAGGTTCAAGGTTGCGGGTTGAGGTTAAGGGTTAAGAGTTTAGGGAGTAGAGTTTGGGGTTGACGGGTTAGGGTCAACGGTTTCTAAAGGAGGTGTGTTTGGGTGGGAGTGTGTGCCGTTGTGGGTGGGTGGCATCTCTCTACGAGAGAGAGCGCATACGAGAGAAAGCCCGTACGAGAGAGAGCCCGCACGAGGGAGCCCGTGCGAGAGAGAGCCCGCCCGCCCCACCCGCCCCACACCCCCTCTGCTGCTGCTCACCACATGGGTGCGCGCTCGTGCACGCCCTGCAGCCACTCGATCAGCCATGTGAGCTCCTTGTTGATGCATACGCTCCTGTTGGGGGCAGGGTGTGTGTGTGTTGGGAGGGGGAGGAGGGAGGGGGGTAGGAGGCAGCCAGTTGGATGTGAGTGCCGAGTGCGAGCGGCCACCGTGGCCATGCCATTTGCATGTGCATGTCTGGGTGGGGTTGGGGCTCGATTAACGGAGGCGCGTTCTCGTCGCTGAGCCCTGGACCCAGCAATGCGGCGCTGCTGGTGACGAGGTTCTCCGTGCCGCTGACGAGCGGGGTAAAATACGACTGGCCCGGCTCCTGCTAGACTGCCCCTCGGTGAAACACTTCAGGAGCGGCTTGCCCGGCGCTGCCATGGCTTGGCGAGTAGCCGCGGCGCTGCCGCGGCCCGTGCTGGGAGACGGCCCTTATCCTCCCCCCATGCAGGACGCCATGCGGCACCGATCTCGACGAGTTGATCGACGAGCGGAGGAGCTGGCGCCCGTCAATGCATGCTGGACATTGGTCAAGATGGCTGCCCGTGGAGGCGGGCTACCATCACGGCTTCAGCGGTGGCGACCGCCGAGGCAACACAGAGAAAATCCGCTTCACCAATCGCAGCGTTCGTCACCGCGCTCATCCTCGGGGTCGCTCGTCTGCCGGTGACTGGCTTTGGAAGGTCTTCAGGCAGCCTCCATGACAACTCTGTCGTCCATGCAACCCTGGAGGGTGGGACCTGGCCATGCATGAGGCATGGGGCGCCGGCTGAGCCCCATGCAAACGAGAGTTGGACAGCCATGCACTGCCAGGCGGGGACCGTTCCAGTCAGCGCCAGTCGGCTCTGCCGGCTTGACTGGCCACAAGGCCACTACTGTGACCTTGAGGAAGGTCCTCTCCTATATGCTCCTTGCCAGACATGTCTCTCAGAGACCGCTGTTTGGGGTAGTCTAGCCGGCGGGAGCGGTAGTCTATCGGCCGGGAGCCGGCGGTACTCTAGTACTTAAGTGTACTGGAGTATCGGCGGGTGTCTCTAGTAGAAGAGTAGCCTGCTTAGCTGGAAACCCCGTGTTACTGTTACTGTCTGGGTGTGCGCGTGGTTGGCTTTGGGTTTAGGGTTAAGGGTTTAGGTTGCAGGTTTAGGGTTTGTGTGGGTGGGCGTGTTCCAAACCTCCCACACCTCCCACACTTCCCCTCCACACCTGTCGCCATCGACGCTCAGCACGTCGACCATTGAGCGTCCGGCGAGCAGCACCGTCTGCAGGGCATCGGGGTCGGGGACCACCCAGTCGACCTGCGGTGCGGTGATGA
Source organism: Chlamydomonas sp. UWO 241 (assembly GCA_016618255.1). NCBI lineage: Eukaryota > Viridiplantae > Chlorophyta > Chlorophyceae > Chlamydomonadales > Chlamydomonadaceae > Chlamydomonas > Chlamydomonas priscui. Next base: position 133,790 of record VFSX01000334.1, on the reverse strand, counting down.
TGATGGATGAGTTTGCAATCCACTTCTGGGTGGGTGGGTGGGGAGTGTGTGTGTGTGTGCATGTGTGTGTGCTTGTGCACGGGTGTGCATGCGTGCGAGTGTGCGTGTGTGTGTGTGTGTGCGAGAGAGTGCGTGCGTGCGTGTGCGTGCGAGCGTGTGCGTGCGTGCGTGCACAGTGTGCTCGCCTGCTCGCGTTGGCTGAACGAGTCGGCCGCCATGCCGGCACGCGACACAGCAGCCACCATGGCTGTTCCTGCCCTGCGGTGATGTTGGGGTTGTTGCAGTTGATGTTGGGGGGTGTTGCATTTGATGCAACACCAGTTGTTGCAATGTTGCCTCCTGTGAGCAGCAGTTCAGGGTCTTGACGCACGCGTATGGATGGCTTGCAAAGGGGGAGGGGGGCTGGCTGGAGCGCGCACACATACCCCCATCCGCCCCTTGCGGATTATGCAGTACGCAAACCAGGCGGTGGGCGATGCGTGGGTTGTACGAACAGCTGGTGTGCACGGGTATGTATGCGGAGTGATGTGCAAGGAGGCACATGGCGGAGCGACACTGCATGCAGCCATGCATGTCGCCTCTTCCAACCACCACCACCCCAACCCCTCTCCCCCCCATTCATGGGTTGTCGCTCTCCATCAACCGCACATGCCATGCACGCTCAAGCTGTGCATGTGCTTGCGCAGCTCAGACGCGAGCTCTGCAAGTTCCTAACCTCTCGAGCTGGGCTCAGCTGGGTGCCCAGACGCGATGCTGCTTCCAGCACGCCACCTGCGTTGAAGAATTCGTTCACACAACACAAGCACCTGCAAGACGAGGCGTAGCTTGCAAAAATAGTGGCCTCTACCCACCCCACACTTTTCATTCTAAAAAATAATGGCTTGCTTGTGCTCTTGTACCCAGACGTGGCGTTACTAGTGGGTGCGAGCATTCACGGGCAGTAGTGGAGCGTACGAGTGGCGTGACGATTTGCGTGGCTCAAAATCAGTCAGACCATTTACAAGACCCACTACATGAGCGTGCATGAAGAGGCGTCCTGCAGCGGCGTGGAAGTGGGATTTGTGTCGCTTCCTGCAGATTTGCTCCTCGCGGTGGGAGACGCTGAGCCGCAGAGCTTGCATGCATGCATGGCTGACCCCCCTGCATGCGCGACGCCCCGCTTGAGACCCTTGTGAACAGACACACCTGCCTACATTTCCACTCCCCCAGGCGGGCAGCCGCACGTGTACGGACACACACACACACACACACACACACACACACACGCACACACACAGATACACACACACACACACCACCACCGCAGTATTGTACATCTAAAGATGCACCATACTGCCCAGAGCAGCGCCTCCGTGCCCTGCCGCCACGTGCCCTTCAAGGGGTGCCACCCCACCCCATCCACACACCCACACACCACACACACGTAACACGCACACAAACACACACACCAGGTCCTGGCCCTTGCCGGCCCCGCCGCCCGCGGCCCCGTCCGCGCGGCCTGCTCCTCCTGGCGCGCCTCAGTCGACGAGGCGCCGTGGACCGTCGCGAGGGGCGACCTGCGCAACGCAGCGCTGGGGCCGCTGCCACGCCACGCGCGGGGGCGACGCGACGCCAGGTCAGCCCCTCCCCCAGGGATCCCCCTGCAAGCCGTATACCGCTCGGGGCCGGATTTCCTATTTCGCAGAAAACCACCCCACACTTGGTTGGAGGGGGCGTGGAGGAGTGTCTTGGAAAGCTCTCGCCGAGAGCAGGCCAGCGGCACGCGTTGCGTGGACACCCGCTATGTGTAGCGCCCTGGTCTGAGCGGTCAAAGCTGCTCGAGCCGGGAAAAATGAATTAATAAAATCATTCCCAGGAACCACTGCCCTCCCCCCCTCCACCCTCCACCAACCATTCAAGGCTGACGCCTCCCCCCTCGGGAAGTCCCTTCCCCCCTCCTCCCCCTTTTCAGCACCCAAGTGGTGCCGCTGCCGCGTCACGCGCGCGGGCGCCGCAGCGCCAGGTCCCCCCCCCCCCCCCTCCAGCACCTCCACCACCCATTCAAGGCTGACGCTTCCCCCCTTCGGAAACTCCCATCCCCCCTCCCCGTCCCCTTTCAGCATCCAACTGGGGCCTCAGCCGCGCCACGCGCGCGCGGGCGCCGCGGCCAGGTCAGCCCCTCCCCCAACCCCCTTTGGGAACACCCTCCACCTGTCCCTGCTCGAGAACCCCCCCCCCCACACCGCCCTTCCACTTTGATACCCATCTGGGGCCGCCGCCGTGCTCCGAGACGCTTATCGTGCCTGCAACCACCTGCCACCGGGGGGGGGGGGGCACTCGCTCCCTGCTCAAGACACGAGACACACACACATGCACACACGCACACACACACACACACACACACACAACGCATGCTTACACACACACACACACACTCACACACCCCCCTCCCCACCACCCCCACCCCACGCCCCATCTTCCGCGTCCAGGGTCGAGCTCACGTTCGACGGCAGCTCGACGAGCACGACAGAGTTTGGCTCTGACTGCGCAAACGCGTTTGCGCGCGCGCTCTCGCGCGTGGAGCTTGGGAGCTGCCTCTGCAGCGGTGGTGGTAGCGCGGGTGGTGGAGCTGCTGAGCAGCTGGCGCAAGCGCAGGCGCAGGCGCGGCGGGACGAGGGGGCCCTTCTGCGGCAGTTGCGGGGTGCACAGCTGGAGCAGGGGCAGCAGGAGGGGCAGCAGGAGCAGCAGGGCCAGCAGCAGCAGCAGGCGCAGCAGCAGGTACAGCAGCAGGGCCAGCAGCAGCAGCAGCAGCCGAGTGAGCAGCAGCAGCAGCAGGGCCAGCAGCAGCAGCAGGGAGAGCCCCAGTTGCAGCCGCGGGAGCAGCAGGGCCAGCAGCAGCAGCAGCAGCAGGAGCAGCAGGGCCAGCCCCAGTCGCAGCCACAGCAGCAGGGAGAGCAGCAGCAGCAGCATCCATGCCCGCCCTGCTCGCGCCTGCTCGTGCTCCGCCTCGGCAACTACTCTGTGTGCGCGTCGACGCTCGAGGCGCTCATTCGTTACGCAGACCCACAACTGCTCGAGGTGAGCCAAACGCAGTTGCAAGCACTTTAATATACAAGCAGGAATGAGTTGGGCTACAAGCAGTAATGAGTTGGATTGTATTTATATAAGCTTATAAGCAGTAATGAGTTGGGTTCAAGGTGCAGGGACACGGTAGAGGCGCTCATCCGATACACAGACCCGCAGCTGCTGGAGCTACGTGTCGTTGGAACAGATTGTAGCAAGAACGCGTTGTGGCAGCTCTTGATGCCCCCCCCCCCCCACACACACACACTCCCTCTCCCTGCCTCCCCACAGGCATAGCCTCCCCTCTTCTGAGTGCATGGCCGGGGCAGAGCACGCACCACATCCACATCCACACACGCAAGTTAACACACCCTCTCTCCCAGCCCGCAGACATGGCCTAACATCAAGGTATCCGCCTCGCCTCTCCCGATGAACGCAGCAACACAACACACAGACGCACACATACACACATGCGTGCGCGCTCACGCACCGACACATACACACAAATACTCACACACACACACACACACACACACACGCCCGCAACCGCAGGCGTGGCCTAACATCGAGGTCTCCGCCTCGCCTCTCCCGAGTGCATGGCCGGGGCAGGGCGCGCGCGCGGGACTGCTGCTAGACGGAGGTGTGTGTGTGTGTGTGTGTGTCTGTGCATGTGCATGTGTGTGTGTGTGTTCATGTGTGTGTGTGTGTGTGTTCATGTGTATGTGTGTGTGTGTGTGAGAGGGGGTGGGGGGGGGGCTTGCCAGAGGGCATGTGATGTGCATGCGTGTGCGTATGTGTGCGTGTGGTGTGTGTGCATGTGTGTGTGTGTGTGTGTGTGTGCGTGTGGTTGATTTCACAGTCCCTCGGACGCCTATGTTGGCGTATTAGACCTGTGGGTATGAGCGCGTACGTGGTGTGTGTGTGTATGTGTGTGTGTGTAAGGGTCGGCGGACTATATATAGTATCTAATAGTATAGTCATTAATTAAGGTTAATTAAGGTGTTTCGTCGCGGAGCGCCGCGGAGTATAGCGTCACTGCGGATGACCTTAATTAAGGTGCTCGCTGGGTGTGGGGGCCGCGAAAGGGACACTTTGGCCTCCCCGCGCGGCAACAGCGAAGCAACGGGACTATGCGAACCCAATGCATCGCCATGAAGAGCGGGAGGTCGCGAAATGGCCGTCATCGACGACTTCCCACACTCGGTTCGACTGCAACAGCCGGCTCGTGCTACCTCCGAATGAGGCCCCACCACTTGCGACGCCCGAGAAAGGCATAGAGGGGACGATGTTCTTTCGTTTGGCGCAGTGATGGGGGGTTGCATGGGGGTTCATGGGGGCTGCACGCATGCAGTTGGGGTGTTGTGGGGAGGCACACAGGTGGCCAGGAGCGTTCCCTGGCTGCCTTGGCACGCTTTGCAGCATAGAGGACCTAAAGGGCACCAAAGAGACATGTTCTTATTAGGTTGGTGGCATGGGTATGGAGTCGCGCCGTGGCGTGCTGTGGCGTGTGCTCCCGCCGCAGCTGGCGGGAGCGCGCTGTAGTGGCGGCGGCGGCGAGGGGGCGGCGGCGGCGAGGCGGCGGCGAGGCGGCGGCGGCGAAGCCCACCCACCCAGCAGACCAATGACTAGGACGGAATGGGGTGTTGGTGTTTGGTGTGTTGGGTTTAGCAAGGCGGTGTGGGTTGGTGCGTTGGATGCCTGCAGCGCTGAGTGTACTAGGGGCTTGCAGCGCGTGTAACCTCGACACGAGAGCGTGTGCCTCCGCGTCTCCGCGTCTCCACCGTGCGGTAGGGATCTTGTATTGCTTCTCACGGCTCGACAAAACTTCCTAAAAATATTCAGAGCGCGGTTATGGGCCACAAAAAGGGAGTACATAATTGTCCCACCCTCAGAACCCGCCTGTGATTTTTTTAAGGTTTTTTCTATACCCGCTATTAGCCTATACACCTTAATTAAACTTAATTAAGGCGGTCTGGAAAAAGTTAGTCGCTATAAGCCGACCCTTATGTCTGTGTGTGTGTGTGCGTGCGTGTGTGCTGGAGCACTGCCCCGTCGCAACTTACCAGAAACCCAACCACGCAAAAAAAAAACAAAAAACCAACCAACCAACCAACCAACCCCTACTACCAACTTGCAGGGCTCCGCTCCCACCTAGTGGCTGCCTCAACAGTAGTGGCGCTAGTGCCGTGCGCGGGTGCGGCGCCGCTGCTGCCGCAGGTGTGTGAGTGTGTGTGTGTGTGTGTGTGTCCGCTGCTGCTGCAGGGGTGTGTGTGCATGTGTGTGTGTGTGTGTGTGTCTGCTGCTACTGCCACAGGTGTGTGTGTGTGTGTGTGTCTGCTGCTACTGTCACAGGTGTGTGTGTGTGCATGTGTCCGCTGCTGCCGCAGGTGCGTGTGTGTGTGTGTGTGTGTGTGTCAGCTGCTGCGGGTGTGTGCATGTGTGTAGGGGGTGGGGGTGAGTATGACGGTGGTTGCGCTGGGGCCGTGCGCGGGTGCGGCGCTGCTGCTGTCACAGGTGTGTGTGTGTGTGTCTCGCCCCCCACAACATACACACACGAATGCAGGCTTACCTTCTCCTCTCTCAAGCACAAGCTGTGCCCCCCCCCTCTCAACGCACACACACTCACACACACACCACACTCCCTGGACGCAGGCCTGTCTTCTGTTTCCCCACAAGCTCGCAGCATCCGTCACCTCCGCCCACAACCACCCGCCCACCACCACGCACAACGACCACCCACAACCACACACACACACACACACAGACATACCCCCACACACACATACACCACACACACAACACAAACAACCACACATACACACACACACACAAAATGCCAAAATGTGCCTTCAAAGTCGCCCGTAGGACTGTAAAATCGCCCCCACCCACCCACACACACACACACACCCTTCCGTGCGCAGGCCTACCGTCTTTTCCCACACAAGCTCGCAGCCTCCTTGGCCCCTGCCCACAACCAACCACTCCCCCCCACACACAAACACAAACACGCGAGTGCAGGCCTACCTTCTGTTTCCCCACAAGCTCGCAGCATCCGACACTACCACACACAACCACAAACAACCCCCCCCACACACACACCCCACACACACACACCACACACACACACACACACTTCCATGTGCAGGCCTACCGTCTCTTCCCACACAAGCTCGCAGCATCCGTCACTGCCGCTGTCTCTGCTGCGCGGTGGCAGCGCCAGCTGGCAGGGGGAGGAGGGGGACCAGACGGGTGCTTGAATCCTGGCACGAGCGCTGGCAGCTGCACGGACGCCGGCAACGGTAGGGAGGGTGAGTGCGCGGTTGCAGCAGGTGTGCGTGTTAACCCTCTGTGTCTGTGTGCCTGTGTCTGTGACTTTAGTCTGTTTCTGCGCCAGCTGGCAGGGGGACGGGGAGGATCAGATGGGTGCTTGACCCCTGGCACGAGCACTGGCAGCTGCACGGATGCTAGCGGCAGCGGCGGCGGCGGTAGGGGGGGTGAGTGGGTGTGCGTGCCCATGTGTGTGTACCCTCCGTGCCTGTGTGTGCGACTGTGTCTTTGACTGTCTGTGGCAGTGTCTGTGTCTGTGTCCGTGACTGTCTGTGGCAGTTTCTGTGACCGTGTCGGTGCCTGTGCATGTGTCCGTGTCTTGAGTCTGTTTCTGCGTCTGTTTGTGCGTCTTGCGCCTGTGACAGCTGGCAGGGGGAGGGGGGGACCAGACGGGTGCTTGACCCCTGGCACGAGCGCTGGCAGCTGCACGGACGCTAGCGGCAGCGGCGGCGGCGGTAGGGAGGGTGAGTGGGTGTGCGTGCCCATGTGTGTGCACCCTCCGTGCCTGTGTCTGTGTGCGACTGTGTCTTTGACCGTCTGTGGCAGTGTCTGTGTCGGTGTCCGTGACTGTCTGTGGCAGTCTCTCTGACAGCGTCGGTGCCTGTGGTTGTCTGTGTCTGTGCATGTGTCCGTGTCTTGGGTCTGTTTCTGCGTCCGTTTCTGCGTCTTACGCCTGCGACTGCGCCAGCTGGCGGGGGGAGGGGGGGGCCAGAAGGATGCTCGACTCCTGGCACGAGCGCTGGAAGCTGCACGAACGCCGGCGGCGGTAGGGAGGGTGAGTGAGCGGTTGCGATGCGTGTGCGTGTGCCCGCGTGTTAACCTCCATGCCTGCGCCTGTGCCTGCGCCTGTGCCTGTTTCTGTGTCTGTGTCTGTGTCTGTGTCTGTGTCTGTGTCTGTGTCCGTGACTGTGACTGCCTGTGTCTGTGTGTCTATGGCAGTGTCTGCCTCTCTCCCTGGCGCCATTTGAAACACTGCACGCCAATCTTCACACACACAGGCAGGCGCGCCGTACCACCGCCTGCACTCCTGCATCATTGCGGCACCTCCTCGTGCCACCTTCTCCTCATCCTCATCCTGTCCCCCCCTGCTGCCAACTCCCCCACTTCACCCCACCGGTGCGCCGTACCCCCGCCTGCACTCCTGCGTCATCGCGGCAGGTGGAGAGAGGCTGTCGCTGCGCCATTGTCTCCCTGTGCCCCCCCTCCCCTGCACACTTCCCCTCCACACGAGTGAAACGCGTCTCCACAGGCATCCAGCAGACTGCCAACTCCCCAACTTCACCCCACACACACACACACGCACAGGCGCGCCCTACCCCCGCCTGCACTTTTGCGTCATCGCAGCAGGTGGAGAGAAGCTGTCGCTGCACCACTGCCCCCACCCACCCACCCACCCACTGCACCTTACCCCCCCACATGAGCAAAACGCGCCTCCACAGGCGTCCAACAGACTGCCAACCCCCCCACTTCACCCCACCACACGCACACAGGCGCGCCCTACCCCCGCCTGCACTCCGGTATCGTTGCCCCCCCCCCTTCGTGCCACCTCTTCGTCTCCTCTCTCCATGGTGCCAACCCCCCACTGCACGCCACCCTCCGCATGCACACAGGCGCGCCGTACCCCCGCCTGCACTCCTGCGTCATCGTGGCACCTCCTCGTGCCACCTTCTCATCCTCATCCTCATCCTGTTTCCCCCTGATGCCAAAGCTCCCACCGCACCCCACTCTTTATACGCACACAGGCTCGCCCTTCCCCCCGCCTGCACTCCTGCGTCATCGCGGCAGATGAAGAGAAGCTGCCGCTGCGCCACTGTCTCACTGTGCCCCTCCCCCTGCACACCACCCCTCCACACGAGTGAAACACGCCTCCACAAGCATTCAACAGACTGCCAACTCCCCCACCCCACCCTCCACATGCACACAGGCGCGCCGTACCCCCGCCTGCACTCCTGCGTCATCGCGGCACCTCCTCGTCCCACCTCCTCCTCCTCCTCATCCTGTCCTTGTCCTCCCCTGGCGCCAACTCAACCACTGCACGCCATCCTCTACATGCACACAGGCGCGCCCTACCCCGCCTGCACTCCTGCGTCATTGCAGCAGGTGCAGAGAAGCTGTTGCTGCACCACTGCCCCACTGCCCCACACACACACATACATTACTGCACCTCACCCACCCCCCACACACATGCAAAACGCGCCTCCCGAGGCGTCCAACAAACTGCCAACTCCCCCACTACACCCCACCACGCGCACACAGGCGCGCCCTACCCCCGCCTACCCCCGCCTGTGCTCCGGTGTCGTTGCCCCCCCCCCCCTTCTCGTGCCACCTCCTCCTCTCTCTCCCTCTCCCTGGTGCCAACGCAAAAACTGCACCCCACCCTCCACACACACAGACGCGCCCTACCCCCGCCTACCCCCGCCTGTGCTCCGGTATCGTTGCCCCTCCCCCCCCCCCTCATGTCACCTCTCTCTCCATGGTGCCAACCCCCCCACTGCACGCCAGCCTCGACTCACACACAGGCGTGCCCTACCCCCGCCTGCACTCCTGCGTGATTGCGGCACGCAGAACCTCTTCTTCATCCCCCTCCTTCTTGTGCCAACTCACCCCACTGCATCCCACCCCACTCACAAGCACAACGCGCCTCCAGAGGCGTCCAACAGACTGCCAACTCCCCCACTTCACCCCATCACACGCACACAGGCGCGCCGTCCCCCCGCCTGCACTCCGGTATCCTCGTGCCCCCCCCCCCCTGGTGCTACCTCCTCCTCTCCCCCCTGGTGCCAACTCAAAACACTGCACGCCACCCACCACACGCACACAGGCGCGCCCTACCCCCGCCTGCACTCCTGCGTCATCGCGGCAGGTGGAGAGAAGCTGTCTCTGCACCACTGCCCACTGCCCCCACCACCACCACCACCACCACTGCACCTTACCCCCCCACATAAGCGAAACGCGCCTCCACAGGCGTCCCACAGACTGCCAACTCCCCCACTTCGCCCAACCACACGCACACAGGCGCGCCCTACCCCCGCCTGCACTCCTGCGTCATAGCGGCAGGCGGAGAGAAGCTGTCGCTGCGCCACGGAGAGGGCAGTGACGGCCGCGCGCACGCAGACGCGCTCACGGTTGCAGCGCCGCGGCTGCGCACGCTCACGCTCCAGGTGTGTGTGTGTGGGGGGGGGTGCATGTGCGTGCGTGTGCACACGCGAACGCGCTCACGGTTGCAGCGCCGCGGCTGCGCACGCTCACGCTCCAGGTGCGTGTATGTGTGTGTGTGTGTGTGTGTGCGTGTCCAGTAGTCCAGTCCAGTAGTCCAGTAGTCCAGTCCAGTCCAGTCCAGTCATGGTCACCCCGCCCGAAGCTCCCACCCACCTCAACCTCTCTGACAAATCCCTGTCACTCGCGCTTGACCTCCAATCCCTCCGCGTCGAGTCCGCCCTCCACGCCCGACACACTCCCCTCTCTGATGCTCTCCGCGGGAAGACCAAGCGTCTACAGACAGAGCTGAAGTCCTCCCTGAGAATGGACACCGACACGCACTGGAACACCAATGCCGCTGTCATCCAACATGACTTCGACAACCACAAACCCCACACCACCCACCGTGCCCTCCAACGCCTCGTCAACCGCCCCTCCTTCGCCACCGCCCCAGCCATCCGCGGCGACGACGACCGCCTCTGCTTCGGCACGCAAGCCGTGGCCAACGCGTTTGGCAAACACTTTGAAACCCTCCACACCCTCCCTTCCACCGTCGACCCCGCCCGCCTGGCTTCCCACCTGGCCCACACACCCACTGCCCCCCCTGCCCCTCCTGCCATCACGCCTCCCTCCCTCCCTGTACCCGCCCCCGCCCCAGCCCCCGCCGCCCCATCCCCTTCCCCCACACTCTCCCCCCCGTACCCGCCCACGCCCACGCCGCCCCATCCCTTCCCCCACACCTTCAGAGCCCTCACGAGACGAGATTGAGGCCGCCATCAAGGCACTGAAAAACACCTCCCCGGGCTCCGACGCCATCACCGCTCCCCTCATCAAGAGCGGCGGCCCCACCGTCGCCTCCGCCCTCCACGACATCATCCGCTCATGCTGGGACACCAACACCACTCCTACCTTGTGGAGACAAGCAGAGATCTGCCCCCTCTACAAGGGCGCATCCTCAGGCCCGACCACTCTCTGCAAGTCCTACCGTGGCATCTCCCTCCTGCCCGTCTCAGGCAAAGTCCACACCCACATCCTCCTCGGCCGCCTCGGACGGCACCTGGAGCCATCCCTTCACACCTCCCAGTTCGGCTTCCGGCCCGGCCGAGGCACTACTGGCGCCATCTTTGCCCTACGCCGCCTCCAGGAGGAGTCCCACCGCGCTCACGCCCCCCTTCACGTGGCCTACGTTGACCTCTCGAAGGCGTTCGACCGTGTCAACCACCCCGCGCTCTGGGAAACCCTCCGCCACCGCGGAGTACCCTCTGACCTCCTCGACCACATCAAGAACCTCTACTCTGATGCCACGGCCCGTGCCCGCGTCGGCGACGCACTCTCTGCCCCCTTTTCTCTGGAAACCGGTGTCAAGCAAGGCTGCCCCATCTCCCCCCTACTTTTCAACGTCTACATCGACACCGTAATCAGATCCCTGATTGCCCAGATCCCCAACGCTGGCATCCAAATCGGCTACATTGTGGACGGCGTCCTCCACACCCCCGAGTCCCGCAAAGACTACGACACCACCGTCCTCCTACTCTATGCCGACGACATCGCCCTGCTCTCCCTCTCCGAGGACGCCCTCCGCACCGTGCTCACCCTCCTCGACGGCACCTGCTCTGACCTCGCGCTTGAGATCAACTACAGCAAAACCGTTGCACAATCCCTCGGCCACCCGTCTGCCCACACCGCCCCCTCCACCACCCCCATCGCCATCCCCTCCAACTCCTCCCCTATCCCCCACCTGGTCCAGCACACCTCCAGCTTCAAATACCTCGGCAGCATCATGGCCTCACCCCCCACCTACCCCCCTTTCGACGACCCTGACCCCCCACCGCCCACCAACATCCTCGACGAAGAAATATCACGCCGGATCAGCTCCGCATGGTACGCCTTCACCCGCCTCACCCCACGGTTTTGGAAATCAGATGAGATCACCCTCACCACCAAGATCAACCTGTACAATGCCTTTGTTGTATCCGCCCTCTTGTACGGCTGCCAAACCTGGACGCTAAACAAAACTCACATCCACCGCCTCGAGGTAACCCACAACCACTTTCTCCGCCGCCTGAAAGCCCCCTCCCGCCACACCTTGGAGCAAATCTCCACTGCCAAGCTACATGCCGCGCACCCTCCCACCACTCCTATCATCGTCACGATCAACAAACACCGATTGTTGTTCATTGGATCCCTCGTCCGCCGCCTCCCCACCTCCACTCCTCCGCCCCCCACCCCTGCCAACCCCCCTCCCTCTCCCCCCTTGCCTCCCACGGACTGTAAAATCGCCTACACACGCGTGCAGGGCCTTCCCCTTCGAGAAGCTCCGATCAAGCGGTCCGGCGCTCTGCTCCGCCTCTCAGGTGTTGCCTCCTCTTCCATGCCGATGCAGGGCACACACACGCACACACACGCACACACACGCACACACACACACACACACGTGCACACACACACGCATGTACACACACACACACACCTGCAGGGCCTGCCCCTCAGAGAAGGCTTTGGTCAGGTGGTCGGCGCTCTGCTCTGCCCCTCCGGCGTCGCCTTCTCTTCCATGCATATTCATGTCACACACACGCACACACACACACACACACACACACACACATGTGCCCCCCCCCATCACACACACACACACACACACACACACGGCCTGCCTCTACGACAAGGCCTCGGCCAATCGATCTCCACACACGCACACACGCGCGCACACGCACACACACAGACACACATGCCCCCCTCTACACACAACACACATACCCTCCCACACCCACCCACACGCAGGGCCTGCCCCTACGAGAAGGCCTCGGCCAGGCGGTCGGCGCTCTGCTCTGCCCCTCCGGCGTCGCCTTTTCTTCCATGCGTATTCATGTCACACACACACACACACACACGGTCTGCCTCTACGAGAAGGCCTCGGCCAATCGATCAACACACACGCACACACACACACACACACACACACACGTACACACACACATACGCACACATGCACACACAGACACACATGCCCCCCTCTACACACAACACACATACCCTCCCACACACACCCACACGCAGGGCCTGCCCCTACGAGAAGGCCTCGGCCAGGCGGTCGGCGCTCTGCTCCGACCCTCAGGCGTTGCCTTCTCTTCCATGCCAGCCACGCTGTCGTGTGTGCGGTTTGAGGGCGCCGAGATGCCTCGCGTGTACTACTCGGGCAACCACATCAAGGTGTGGAAGTTGGGAGGTGTGGGAAGGTGTGGGGAGTGGGTGTGGGGAGATGTGGGGAGCGTGTGGGGGGATTGGAGCGAAGATGCCACGCGTGTACTATTCAAGAACGCACGTCAAGGTGTGGGGAGTGTGGGGAGGTGGGGAGTGGATTTGGGGTGTGTGGGGAGTGTGGCGCCCAGACAGTGTGGGAGTGTGGGCGCCCAGACAGTGTGGGCTCCCAGACAGTGTGGGCGCCCACACACACCAATCCCTGAACCCCAAGCACAGCCGTGGGAGGCCGTGCTCCTGGTCGACACCATCGACTACCTGGTCGCCCACTTCATTAGCTTATGAATCAGTATACAGTATGCACGCCGGCAGACCCCCACCCGACCCACCACACACACACAAACACACACACACGCACACGCACCCACACACTCTCATCACTAATCCCCCATGCACACAACGCCCCATGCACACAGCCGTGGGAGGCAGTGCCGCTCGTCGACACCATCGATTACCTGGTCGCCCACTACATTAGTACGCGCGCAAGCAGCCCCCCCCCACGCACACACGCAAACACGCACAAAAAGACACACACACAAAGACACTTATCCTCGAACCCCATGCACACAGCCGTGGGAGGCCGTGCTCCTCGTCGACACCATCGACTACCTGGTCTCTCACTTCGTGCAGCCGGCAGTCGACGCGTTCCCGCGCCTGCGATCAGTCGTGTGCGCAGCGACGCGCGTGCCGCTGACTGTTCAGGTGTGTGCGTGTGTGGGGAGGGGTGCTGTGTGTGGGGGTGGGTGGGTGGGGGGGCTGCGATCGGTTGTGGGCGCAGCAACGCGCGTGCCGCTGACAATTCAGGTGTTCCCTGACCTCCAGCTGCGGTAGGCTGTATGGCCTCATCCTCCAGCAGCATTGGTAACATTGTAGAGTGGAGCGGCGGCTCGCAATGGTCGCGGGGAGACCACATTTGGGGGAAGGGGGGGGGGGCCTTATGCGCGTGTGCGCGTGGGGGGGAAGGCAGTCGACGCGTTCCCTCGCCTGCGATCGGGCGTGGCGGGATGCACATCTATATCGGGGATCTCCTGGCCGCGAGCGTACCACTGACGTTCATCAGTTTTTACATGTACGCGCCCGGAGGACCCCGGGGCGTGAGTTAAAGCCTAGACGACACGTGTAGGGGAGCTCTGCTATGCACCTCTGACGATACAGAGACGTGTCGTCGAAACCAGCCAAGTCCCCCCCCCACACACACACATGCAAATGCGACCCCCCCCTCATATACACACGCACGTGTGCACAGGTGGCCCCGCGCGATTTGCACCTCACTCCGTGCCGCGCCAGCAACGGGGGCGGCTACGCGGCGCCGTGGGCCACGGGGCGCGGCAGCGACAATGGCAGCGATGATGCCAGCGGCAGCGAGGGTGGGGACGGGGGCAGTAGTGGCGGTGGCGGGCGCGGGTGGCGCGTGGCCGTGGAAGATGGCGCCGACGCGATTGGCGGCGCCAGCGGTGCTGGCGGGCGCACTCAGGGGGAGGGCGCGATCAGGGCGGGCGATGGGCTGCTGGTCAAGGAGGTCACGGTGACGTTCACGCGGGTGTGAACGCGGGTGTGGATGTGGGTGTGGACGCGGGTGTGGACGCGGGTGTGGACGTGGGTGTGGATGCGGGTGTGGACGTGGGTGTGGACGCGGGTGTGGACGTGGGTGTGGACGTGGGTGTGGACGCGGGTGTGGAAGCGGGCGTGAACGCGGGTGGACACCGCACGGGTGGACACCGCGCGGGGTTGGGTTTTGCAGGTTTTACATGTACGCGCCCAGAGGACCCCGGGGCGTGAGTTGATACCTAAACTGCATGTCTAGCAGGGCTCTAATAGGGGAGCCCGCAAGGCCGCGCGGGGTAGGAGTGGATTGGATTACAGGGCTGCTGGGCCACTGTTGGGGTTGGGTTTTGGGTTTTATAGTGCCGGTGTCGGCCGATTCTTGCGCAGAAGTTGCTTCAGTGGTCTGGGGGCTGAGGGGTGAGGGGGTATATAGGGCAGATATATCCCCCCTATATTATGTAGGGAGGGGATGCATGGAGAATGAGAGGGGACTGCCGCATGGCTGATGATCATGCGCGTGAACGCAGTCGCATCTTGGCGTTAGGGGAGTGTGTGTTTGGGGGGGGGGACGTTACAGCGTGACCCACCGTGCGTGCGTGATAAAAGCCACAGGAGTGACAATCGTGTAGAGTGATACAGCTCTCAAAGGGTGGGGGTTGTAAAATTGGAATCGACCCGCGAGCGCGTTTGTGATAGACTTCCCTAGTCAGACACAGCTGTGGTCTTCATAACGCGCGGGCAGTGGGCGGGCGGGCGGTCAACCTGCCAGCAATAGATGAAGTTGTCGCAGCTGCGGTGATTGGGTCGTTTTTTACAAGAAACTTGTGACGAGGTACGGAGTAAGAAGAAGAGAAAAGCGCCCATGACTGAGCCTAAGACGCTGCCTAGAGGTGCTGCAGCAGCCGTGTGCGATGCCCTCCTCCCATCCCAGGGCCAGACTCGCCTCCCGTATCTCTAGAAGACTAATACTGGGCCCACGCCGAGGCTGAGCAGGTATTCCTGCGCCGCCTGCTGGCCCTGCTTTGCGCGCGGGACCCAGCCAGTCATCACCGGCACGCTCACCACCCGCCAGCCGCGCGCCTCGAGCAGCCGGTTGCGCAGCAGCGCGGCTCCGTTGAGCCTGCCCGGTGGGTTCCTCAGGAAGTGGCTCGGGCCGTCGACCTCCACCGCCAGCCTGCTGCCATCCGGCAGCTGCACGGCGATGTTGATGCTGAAGAGCCCGTCGTCCGTGGCCTGCTCGCTGGTGGCGTCAGAGCAGCCAGGCAGCTGGCGCACCACGGCAAGCACCTCAAGCTGTACTTGTGAGGGCAGCGGATTGTCGCCCTCTTCCATCCACGCCATCTTGCATGCGGCGGCCAGTTGCGCAGGCGCGGCGACGTCAGAGTGCCGGTCCTTGAGCCAGAGATCGCACAGGAACAGCTGGGTCAGTCCTTCATCATCAAAGCTCGGCACCATGATTGCTGCCTGCTGAAGCAGCGCGGCCATGAAGGCATCGTCAGCATGGTCTAGCGCAGCGAGCGCCCATGCCGCGTTGGCCAGGTTCTGCGGAGTGAAGTCGGGCAGCCGCGGCATGGATTCCTTTAGGAGCGCGGCCGTGAAGGCCCCGTCTGTGTGGCCCAACGTCGCGAGCGCCCACAGCGTGTTGGCCAGGTCTTGTGAGGTGAAGCCGCGCAGACGCGGCATGGCCTCCTTGAGGAGAGCGGCCATGAAGGACCCGTCTGTGTGACCCAGTGTCGCGAGCGCACACAGCGTGTTGGCCAGGTTCTGTGGGTTGAAGTCACGCAGCCGCGGCATGGCCTCCTTGAGGAGCGCGGCCATAAAGGCCCCATCTGTGTGGCCCAACGTCCCGAGCGCCCACAGCGTGTTGGCCAGGTTCTGTGGGTTGAAGTCACGCAGCCGCGGCATGGCCTCCTTGAAGAGCGCAGCCATAAAGGCGCCGTCGTAGTTCTGCAGCTTGGCAAGTGCCCACACCGTGTTGGCCAAGTTCTGTGGGTTGAAGTCGCGCAGCTTTTGCATGGCCTCCTTCAGCAGCGCGGCCGTGAAGGTGCTGTCTGCATGGATGTCTAGCGTTGCGAGCGCCCACACCGTGTTAGCCAGGTGCTGCGGCTCGAAGTCGCGCAGTCGCGGCTCGGCCTCCCTCAGGAGCGCAGCCATGAAGTCATTGTCTCTGTGGCCAAGCTTGGCGAGCGAATATGCCGTGTTGGCCAGTTGTCGCGCTTCCATGGATGGAAGTTGGTCCCAGGCCAGCTGCACCATGTGCTTGATGCCGCCGCGTGGGAACACGCGCCCCGTGCGCGCAAGCATCTGCGCCGCTTGGTTGAGAGCAGCGGCCGAGTGGATGTAGTTGAACGCCTGGCCGTGGTGTTCCACCAGGGACAGGAGCTCGTCCGGGGAGGTGCAGCCCTTGATCCAGGAGGTCAGAAGACCGGGCGACATTCGGGCACCTGCGCCAGCGTTTAAGGCATCGCGCCCGGGCTGCGGGCATGCATGTGGGGGCGTCAGCGTGCAGCATGCTACATTTTGTGCGTGCCACGGTTCCAATGCGCATGCGCATCGCCATGCTGCACACGCGTGGGTGGTTGCCCCATGGCATGCGAAGCGCATGGGCATGCGCACTCGCACGGGCACGCATGGGCACACGCATGGGCGCACACGCGCACCTGGTGCCGCCCGCCTGCTGGATGCCCACTGCTCGCTCCCCTCCCACGGCCACCGGCACCAGCAGGGCTGCTGCGCCCCTGCCCTCCTGCATGCCTTTCGCTCGAGTCTGCGCTGCGCCCTGCTCGCCCCCCTCCCTCGCCCCTGCCTCCTCCCTCGCCTCCTGGGCCCCTCTCCCCACGCCCGCGCCCCCCGCTGCGATCCCGTGGTGGTACGCCCTCGCTGGGCCGTCCAGCAGGCGCGCACAACGTCGCCACTGCCAGGCGAGGCCTCAGCGCACTCCGACTGACACGGGCGACGGCGCAGGAGTGGGGGCGGGGGCGACCAGCCAGGCGAGCCAGCATCTTGGAGGTGGTGGTGGCGTTGCCCCGAGGTACCTGAGCACTGCACAGGTCGATCAAGTGTTTTTTCTCCCCACACCCATCCTGCACCCATCCCCACTGTGTTTGCCAGGGCATCCCTAGATAGACAGGGCGCTGCAGAAAGAAATTTGTGTTTGGGGGGGGGGGCGCACGCTGCACGGCTGCAAGCTGAGCAGGCGCAACGAGGTGAGAGCGTGGGATTGGCAATTGCATTGGCGAGCGGTGTCTCACTTCAACAATCAATCAAGATCATCCGTGCCTCATGGCTGAAGCCAGCAGAAAGCCACAGAGGCGAGGCCCGTCCAGACTCGCCATTTCGCTGGGTAGAGTGCTGCGGCGGGTGTGCTACCAGCCCCGCTTCCCGTGGTTTGGGGGAGGGCTTTCTGGTCCCTTTATGGTTTTATACCTCGGGCCCGCCCTCCGGCCACTGGAGGGGTTGGATGTGGAGCCTGCATTGTGGAGCTGCTTGCTTGGCGCTCGCCACTGCGTGGTTGGCGCTACCGTGGGCTACTTTTGTAGCTTGACCTTTTGGCGACGGAGCGGCGGCGACGGAGCGGCCTGCGTCGGGCGCCACGCGTGCCGCATCTGCGCGCGGCCCCTCCCGCCGGGGGGGGCTGCCTGCGCGTGTGGGCGACACGTCGCTGCGCCGCAGCTTCGTGCTGTCCATCCCGGTGGCACGCGGCGCCAACTGGTTCCTCGCGGGCGGTGGCAGGCGGATGGATGAAGAGGAGGCGACGGCGGCGGCGGCAGAGCGGATTGCTGCAGCTGCCGAGGACGGCACCAGCCTGCCCGTCCGCCTGGCTACGGATGTCGTGCGCTTCTTCTACGGCGGCACCGGCCGGCGGGAGCCGGCTGATAGTGGCGTCGTGTCCGCGTCGCTCCTCAACGCCAAGCCTGCCGTCGGGGGCATCGGCGTGGAGCCACGCGGGGGCGGTGTGCTGCGTGTGCTCTTCACCGTGGCGTCTGAAGCCGTGGCCGACACTGTCGTGCGCTGGCGCCACGAGCTGCGCCGCTGCGTGGACTCGACTGCAGTCTTCGACGTCCTCAGTGACCGCGAGGAGGCGCAGCACCAGGCGCTGTGGCCCGCTTCCCTCGCCGCCAAGGTTGCGGGGAAGCGGGCGCAGTTCCACCGCGCGCGCCTCGTCGTTGACGGCGAGCGGGTGCCTGCACCTGCTTGCTAGATGGCATTCCCTCTGGGGGTGGTTTTGAAGGGGAGGTGGCGCCACACGCGTGCGGTGGCGGGTGCGGTGTGGTCGCTGAGTAGAGTGCTGCGGCGGGTGTGCTACTAGCCCCGCTTCCGGTGGTCTGGGGTAGGGCTTTTTGGTACCTTCATGGTTTTATACCTTGGGTCCGCCCTCTGGCCATTTGAGGGGCTGGGTGTGCAGCCTGCACAGTGGTGCTGCTTGCTTGGCGCCCGCCACCAAGTGTGGATGGCGTTACCGTGGGCTACTTGTAGCTTGACCTTTTGTGGGCCTTGAGCCTTGTTTCTCTAAGTCCCACTGGAGCTTTGGAACCGTACGTGTGACCGCCAGAAGTGGATTGTAAAACTCTCATCATCATCATTTTGGTGGGCCTTATGCCTGCTGTCTGATCCTGCTGGAACTTTGGAACTGATTGTGACCGCCGGCCTGTGACTGTGAAACCCTCTGCTGCGGCGGGCGCCGCGCAAGCCGCATCTGCGCGTGGCCCCCGCCGTCGGGGGGGGCTGCCTGCGCATGTGGGCGACACGTTGCTGCGCCGCAGCCACGTGCTGTCCATCCCAGTGGCAACTGCCACTTGGCTCATCGCGAGCCGTGGTGACCCGTGGCGAGACGGGGTGCTCCGCGGCTGCCCTGACGATGAGGTGGAGGAGGTGGCGGCGGAGGCGGCGGTGCGGGTCGCTGCAGCGGCAGAGGGCGGCATCAGCTTGCCCGTCCGCCTGGCTACGGATCTCGTGCGCTTCGTGCATGACCACTGTGGCCAGGTTGAGCTGGCTGGTGGCGGCGTCGTGTCCGCGTCGTTCCTCAACGCCAAGCCTGCCGCCGGGGGCATTGGTGTGGAGCCGCGCCGGGGCGGCGTGCTGCGTGTGCTCTTCACCGTGTCGTCTGACGCCGTGGCCGACACCGTCGTGCGCTGGCGCTTCCTGCTGCGCCAACTGGACCCGTCGGCTGCGGTCTTCGACGTCCTCAGTGACCGCGAGGAGGCGCGTCGCCAGGCGCTGTGGCCCGCTTTCGTCGCCGCCAAGGCTGCGGGCAAGCGGGCGCAGTTCCACCGCGCGCGCCTCGTGGTTGACGGCGAGCGGGTGGCTGCACCTGCTTGCTAAGTTGCATCCCCTCTGGGGGGGTGTTTGAAGGGGAGGTGGCGCCACACGCGCGTGGTGGCGGGTGCAGTGTGGTCGCTGGGTAGAGTGTTGCGGCGGGTGCCGTGTTTGGCCGCTTTCGGGTGGTTGGGGGTGGGCCTTCTTGGTCCCTTCATGGTCCTGGCTTTACAGCCGGTTATACCTGGGGTCTGCCTCTGGCTGCTTCAGGGCTGAGTGTGGTGCCTGGCTTGCGGTGCTGCTTGCTTGGCGCCCACCACCTAGTGTGGGTGGCGCTACTGTGGGCTACTTTTGTAGCTTGACCTTCTGGTGGGCTTTGTGCCTGCTGTCTGATCCTGCTGGAACTTTGGAACTGATTTTGACCGCCGGCCTGTGATTGTAAAACCCTCTTGTTGTTACTTTTGTAGCTTTACCTTTTTGGTGGGCCTCGTGTCTGCTCTCTTAAGTTCCGCTGGAGCTTTGGAACCGAACGTGTGCCCGCCGACAATGGATTGTAAAACTCTCATCATCATTTGAACGCTGGAGAATTCCCAAAGCTCCGGAGAAGCTCCAGAAGCCTCTGCAATGATGCTGAGCCATCATGATTGCAGACAGGCCCAGGGCATCATTTCAAATGGGGAGGGGATGGGACAGGACTGAGCTTCAAGGATCAGCGAGGCGTTACCGCCTGCTTGGCTCCCTGACAGAGCGCGACGCAATGGCGATGGCACGAACCGTCTAATGGCGTTATGGCGCATTTTGCTTCAAGAGACAGGCCCCCGTGTCCCTCCTACTGTCTACGCTGCCTACTTGCCTTCCCCTGCCCCCGCGCCTGCCCCTACTGACGATACCGCCACCGACAGCTGCTGCTGGCCCTCGGGTGGCCTCGTCGTGACATGCTGCCCACCACCACCAGCGCCAGCACTACCAGCAACACCGCCGCCGCTGCCGGTACCGTCCACCTGGTGCGGCAGTTCCGCCGTGGGTCCCACCGACGCCCCGTCCACGTTTTGAGCGGCAGCTGCCCGCGCGGTACCACCACCGCCACCGCCGCGGGTCGGCGGCTCTGGTGTGCTCACGACTGCATCATCACTGTCATCATCGTCGTTGCCATGCTTGCTGCTAGCACTGGGGCCGGGCGTGCCGGCGTCCACGGCAGAGGAGGACGAGGCGGCAGCAGCAGGCTGTTCTGTACTGGGAGGCGTCGGCACCGAGGCGGGCGCGGCCTCCCGAGTGGCTGCACCACCACCCGCTGCCGCTGTGACTGCCGCTGCCACCGGTGTTGGTGCCTGTGCCACAGCCGCAGGCTCCACCAGGCCCTTCATTGTGAGCGACTGCGTGGCGCCCAGCGGCAGCCGCCTGGCCGTCTCGACAAGCCCCTGCATCGTGAGCGACTCGCCAACCCACTCGCTCGGCCCCCGCTTGGGCCGCCGTGGCGACGACAGTGCGCTGCCCGACCACGTACCCCCGGTTGCACCACCAAGAACCATCACGTCTGCGTCGTTGCCCCATCCGGTGGACAGCATCTGCGGGGGCTGCTGCTGCTGGGGCTGCTGCTGCTTGTGCGTGATGGCAGCGGCGGCTGTATCCGCGTCGGCCGCCGCCTGAAGGACGCGCGATGCAGGTGTGAGTTGTGTGTGTGCAAAAGAGAGCGAGTGTGTGCACAGAGTGCAGAGTTTGTCTGCAACGATCTGGTGTCTGTATGCTGCTGCTGGTGCAACGATCTGGTGTCTGTATAGCTGGATGTGTGTGTGTGTGTGTGTGTGTCCCCCTTCCCCTCACCTGAAGCTGTTCAGCAGAGTACACAGGCACAGCCTCTGCTCCGCCCGCCTCGTCCTCGGGCATGTACACGACGGCTGCGTGTGCATGCGTGTGTGTAGGCGTGTGTGTGTGTGTGCGTGCGTGGGACAGCGGGTGTGCATGTGCATGCGTGTATGGCTGTGTTATAGGAACTACACCGAGTTCAGTTAGTGGGGGATTATAGGGGGATCACGCAATGGAATAAGAGCGGCCATCTGAGGAGGGAGCTTCGCCAGATTTGCATGCCGCCCCCCGTGGCATGTGTGTTTGCTTGCGCATGTGCGCGTGCTTCCTTGCCCCTCCTTGACCCCCCCACACACCACCACCACAAACACACACACACCTGCTAGCAGCGCAGTCGCGTCCCTGCGCGTGCGTCCGGGCACGAGTTGGTGGCGCCTCCGCGGCTGCCCGCCTGGCGGGGCGTGGACGTCGCCGGTAGGCACCGGGCCAGGGGGCAGCAGCACGTCGGGCGGGCGCACTGGACCCTACATGTGAGCGAGCGCGGGCGGTGCGAGGAGGGTGGTGGTGGTGGTGAGGGCGCGGACGCACCAGCGTTGCGTGTGTCGAGATGCAGGTTATGGGAGGGCAGCCTCTGTGGACATTCCTTTTGTTGAGATGAGGTTGATAAACCAGCAGTGTGCTTCCAGTCATCTTTGCGCTAAGATGACTGTGGAAACACACCGCTGGTTTTATCAACCTCATCTCAACAGCGTGTGCCGGGGCGCAGTGCTCACAGGGTGGGGCACGTGTGGCGGCAGTGGCGCGGCAATGGGTGGCACGAGCTGCCGAACACCCGAGCAGTCCACCCCTTGGGCACCCGCCGGGTCGGGATCTTACATGCTGGCTTGCATGATTGTGTGTGTGTGTGTGCGCGCCACGACCACACAAACACACAAACAACGTTGACCAGCCTCCCCCTCCCTGCGCACCGTCGCGTTCAGGACCCACGGCTGCGGCGATTGCTTCATGTAGGTGTAAAGCTGCCGAAAATACTCGTGGTCTGGGACCAGCAAGCCGGCGTACGGCACCGGCGGGGGCGGCTGCGTGTGTGTGCGTGTTCGTTGTGTGCGTGACAGTTTGCTGTGTCTGCGTGCCCGCTGACAAAGTGCTGTGAGCCACAGACGGTGGCTTCATACTTGCAGTGGATGCAGTGCACTTCTGGCACAGTGTTCACAGGCGTGAGGGCAGACCTGCATGCACACTGCTGCCGCGGCGCTGGCATGTGCGCATGCATGCGCGCATGCATGTGACGTGCCCATGCATGCCCTGCATTTCTCCCCAAGGATCATCGCCAATTCGATAAGCGGTCACTGATTTGCACGACAAGGGGCACGCACATGCCCCCACTTGTCGAAGCGCCCACCTGGTTGCACGGCAGTCGCTGTTGCAGCTGTTGCGTGTTCCCCCAGCTCACCCAGCAGCTGGCCTCGTCATCCTTGCGAGGCGCTGGCTTGCAGGCGGACAGGCCGAGCGCGTCCCATGCCGAGCGGCCGGGCAGCATGGTGTTGTGGAAGCAAGTGAGGTGGCGGCACCAGGGGTGGCACGTCGACATGAGTGTGGGACGAGGGCGCGCGAGGCGGGCGCATCGATCGAGGTCACATGTGTTCAGCAGTTCACAGTTTCTACTTCTAACTATATTTAAGGACCTGACCTACGCCTATGCTATCTAGAGGCAAGCCCTGGGCCCGCTCTGCGCCGCATGCCGCAACACAGGGTGCCCATGCATATGCACGCGCTGGCAGCTGCTCCTAGCCAAGCAGCAGCAGCGACGTGCCCCCAGGAAGCTCACGCATCAAAGCGCGCGCACTGCGTGGGCTGCACCTCCGCGGCAGTGATCTTCATGTGGCCAGCCATCGGGCCCTCCACCTGCACGAGCGTGCGCGTGTCGACGCACACCGCGCCTCCGGGCGGGCCCATCTTGCGTCGGAAGTAGTAGCGCGCCGAGGGGCACGTGTCGTTGAACTTGACGAGCAGCGGGCCGACAAACATGGAGCAGAGCGGCGGGTGGGCCGTGGCGCGGTCTGCATGGGGGGGTGGGGAGCAACAGGCGCGGGCGTTGCGGGGGGACACGGCCCGGTGCGGTGGTCGCTCGCCGCCGTTCCCGCCGCCGCGCCCGCTGCTAGCTGCTCCTCCACTCTTGTCCCCGGCAGTGCGCCATGTCGGTCGCATTGATGCACAGGCTGCCGCCCGGGGGCCCGATCTTGCGGCGCACGTAGTACTTTGCCGGCGGGCACGCGTCCGTGTAGCCGTGCAGCTCCATGCCAGGGCCCACGTACATTGTGCACAGCGGCGGGGCGGCGGCGGCGGCGGGGGAGACTGCGGCGGGTGGGGCCCGCGGTGGGACGGCGGGGCGGGAGGGGGGGGAGGGGAGGGGTCCGCGAGCAGGCGAACCGGCGGGCGCGGGCGCGTGCGCTCACTACGCCTGCCGTGTTGTTGCTTCTCGGACCACACCATACAAGCATGCATGCCCTCCAATCCCCATTGCGTGCGACACGCCCCCCCCCTCCCCGGCATGGCACCCACATGGCTTGCAGTCAACAAAGTCGCGGTATTCCTCGTCAAGCGCCATGTAGGTGGCCGGCGCTGCGTCGGGGTGCTTACGCCGCATGCGCAGGATCGCCATGATCGTGTTGAATGCGTCAAACTCGCCTGAGGAGTGAGAGCGTTTGAATGGGTTAGTGCGTTGTGTGTGTGTGGTGTGCGCACGCGCGAGTGTGTCGGGTGCGGGTCTGTCTGGTGAGATTCTGCCATTCTGTATGTGGGCACGAGCACATACAGCTCTGCTATGTGCACCCACCCGTCTTCAGCACGACCCGCCCGCATTTGAGTGTGTGCGTGTGCGCGCGCGTGTGTTGTGTGATCCACGTGACGTTTGCATCGATCTGTGCATGGATGCGTGCCGCCAACCCACCCGTCTCGAGCATGATCCCGCCTAGGTTGCCGGACCAGTGGAAGTGCTGCGCCGCGCACTTGACGCGCTCCTGTGTGCGCGTGTGTGCATGTGCATGCGTGTTTGTGTGTGCATGCGTGTGCGAGCGCGCGTGCACGTCGCCTCTTCCGCACCCAGGGCATCTGAACACGTCGGGAAGCATCCCCCCTTCGCCCTGCGCCCTTCTCACGCGGCCCCCCAAAGCCTACCTGTTTTTGCGCCAGCTCAGCAGCGCTGTACCCGTCGAGAATCGCGCCCAGCTTGGGGATGTCCTTCTGGGGCACTGCGTGTGTGAGGGCAGTGATGTAATTTTCGGCTCTACACAGCCATTTGGCTGTATGCTGGCTGTACTTCGACCTTGCACACAGCTTAACCCATCCCAAGGATTGTTATTCTGACAAGCCCGCCAGACAAAGCACGTCAACCGCTTTCAAATGACCTGTGGATGAGGACAAACGGTGAACGGGAGGTCATCGGTCAACGCGGTCGAAGCGAAATCCGGCTGTGGAATAATTAATTAAATTTCCTGGAAAAGACATCACTGCGTGTGGGGGTGGGACGGTGATTGCGAGTGGGGCGCCTAGCTTGAGATGGAGAGTGGTTGAGAGGAAAGCTCCAAGCTCCTAGCTCCTCCGCCTGCTGCCATGTCACACTGCTGGGGGCACCCGCCCAGCAGGCGCACACCTACCAGACAGGCACCCATCAGGCACTCACCCATCAGGCACCCAGCAAGCATGCACCCAGCACCCACCCTAGACTCCCAAAGTACTCCCAGTCGATCTCTGTGCGATCTCTGGCTCAAACGCCTCGTACGGAAAGGCACACACCAGGCAAGGCATACACCAGGCACCCAGCACGCATGCACCCATCACCCACCCTAGACCCCAAAGTACTCCCAGTCGATCTCTGGCTCACCCAGCACACGCAAGCACCCAGCACTATCACGCATCACCCAGCACTTTCACCCCCAACACCCAACGCCCAGCAGCCAGCAGGCACACATCCAGTGCGGGCACCCATCACCCAGCACGCATGCACCCAGCACGCATGCACCCATCACCCACCCTTGACCCCAAAGTACTCCCAGTCGATCTCTGGCTCACCCAGGACACGCAAGCACCCAGCACTTTCACGCAGCACCCAGCACTTTCACCCAGCACCCAGCACTTTCACCCAACACCCAGCAGGCACAAGCCCGGCGCCCAGTGCTTGCTAGCACAACCAGCGCCCAGCATGCACACTCACCCATCAGGCACACACCCAGCAAGCATGCACCCAGCACCCACCCTCTACTCCACAATACTCCCAGTCGATCTCTGGCTCACCCAGCACAGGCAAGCACCCAGCACTATCACGCATCACCCAGCACTTTCACCCAGCACCCAGCAGACTTAACCCCGACGCCCAGTGCTCGCTCAAGCGCACCCAGCGCCCAGCACGCGCACCCACCCAGAAGGCACCCATCACCCACTCTTGACTACTCCCAGTCGATCTCAGGCTCACCCAGCACACACAAGCACCCAGCACTTTCACACAACACCCAGAAATTTCACCCAGCACCCAGCAGGCACAAGCCCGGTGCCCAGTGCTTGCTCACGCGCACCCAGCATGCACACCCACCCAGAAGGCACACACCCAGCAAGCATGCACCCAGCACCCACCCTCGACTCCAGAATACTCCCAGTCGATATCAGGCTCATCCAGCACACGCAAGCACCCAGCACTATCACACAAGCACCCAGCACTTTCACCCAGCACTCAGCAGGCACATTTTTTGTAAAGCAATTTGTGCCCAGTGCTTGCTCAAGCACACCCACCCAGCGGGCACACACCCAGAAAGCATACACCCAGCACCCACCCTTGATTCCCAAGTACTCCCAGTCGATATCTGTGCGATCTCTGGCTCAAACGCCCCGTACAGAAAGGCAAACATCAAGTAAGGCATACACCAGGCACCCAGCAAGCATGCACCCAGCACCCACCCTTGACCCCAAAGTACTCCCAGTCGATCTCTGGCTCAAACGCCTCGTACAGGAAGTCCGTCGCGACGACGGGGATGCACCCGTACCTGCGGCGGTGGCAGCAGCGGCGGCGGCGGCGAAATATTTTCACCATAGAGTTTTGAGTTTCCACCACCAGTAGCCCCCTACAAGCAATTGTCAGGGCCAGAATCGGACTTGGGTCTAGGCGGTGGTACAAGGACTAGAAGGTAGTCCTCGCCGGGAAGCCGATGTTACTGTGACTGTGACTGTCACAAGTAGCCAGCCACCTTTTGGAAGTGCTCGGGCGCAATACGCCGAACAAGGCCAAATACGCTGCCTGTTAGGGGTTCGTCACACACGAGTGTAAAATCCATGATGAGGGCAGTGGGCGTGCGCGTGTGTGGTCGCCTTGACAGTCCGCCAGACGCCTATGTTGGGCGTATTGGAGCGAGAGGGTGTGTGTTCTGTGGGGGTAGGGGGGGGGGGCTGCAGCCGGCGCGGCCACACCTCACGCCAGCTACTGCTTCAATATCCCCGCCGCGCCACTCGCACACACACGCGGCCGCTCTTGCAGCCGAAGACTACGAAACTCGCGTCGCTGGCACGATGCCTCGCATGCCCCCCCCGCCCCCCTCTCCTCCTCCCCCTCCTGCCACACGCCCAGTGATTTCCTTTTCGGCCGTAACAGTAACAGTAACAGTAACACGGGGTTTCCAGCTAAGCAGGCCACTCTTCTACTAGAGACACCCGCCGATACTCCAGCACACTTAAGTACTAGAGTACCGCCGGCTCCCGGCCGATAGACTACCGCTTCCGCCGGCTAGACTACCCCAAGCAGCGGTCTCTGAGAGACATGTCTGGCAAGGAGCATATAGGAGAGGACCTTCCCCAGGGTCGCAGTAGTGGCCTTGTGGCCAGTCAAGCCATCAGAGCCGACTGGCGCTGACTGGAACGGTCCCCGCCTGGCAGTGCATGGCTGTCCAGCTCTCGTTTGCATGGGGCACAGCCGGCGCCCCATGCCTCATGCATGGCCAGGTCCCACCCTCCAGGGGTGCATGGACGACAGAGTTGTCATGGAGGCTGCCTGAAGACCTTCCAACGCCAGTCACCGGCAGACGAGCGACCCCGAGGATGAGCGCGGTGACGAACGCTGCGATTGGTGAAGCGGATTTACTCTGTGTTGCCTCGGCGGTCGCCACCGCTGAAGCCGTGATGGTAGCCCGCCTCCACGGGCAGCCATCTTGACCAATGTCCAGCATGCATTGACGGGCGCCAGCTCCTCCGCTCGTCGATCAACTCGTCGAGATCGGTGCCGCATGGCGTCCTGCATGGGGGGAGGATAAGGGCCGTCTCCCAGCACGGGCCGCGGCAGCGCCGCGGCTACTCGCCAAGCCATGGCAGCGCCGGGCAAGCCGCTCATGAAGTGTTCCACCGAGGGGCAGTCTAGCAGGAGCCGGGCCAGTCGTATTTTACCCCGCTCGTCAGCGGCACGGAGATCCTCGTCACCAGCAGCGCCGCATTGCTGGGTCCAGGGCTCGGCGACGAGAACGCGCCTCCGTTAATCGTACACAGCCGGAATTTCAGTCAAATGGCTGCAGGAAAATGTTTTCAATTGTTCAATAAAAAAAATCCGGATAAGGACATCCTGCACACAACCCAGAGTTCAGGGTGATATACGAGGCCAACTCACATGGCCGACACGATGCCTCGCTTGCCCCAGTAACAGTAACAGTAACACGGGGTTTCCAGCTAATCAGGCTACTCTTCTACTAGAGACACCCGCCGATACTCCAGCACACTTGAGTACTAGAGTACCGCCGGCTCCCGGCCGATAGACTACCGCTCCCGCCGGCTAGACTACCCCAAACAGCGGTCTCTGAGAGACATGTCTGGCAAGGAGCATATAGGAGAGGACCTTCCTCAGGGTCACAGTAGTGGCCTTGTGGCCAGTCAAGCCGGCAGAGCCGACTGGCGCTGACTGGAACGGTCCCCGCCTGGCAGTGCATGGCTGTCCAGCTCTCGTTTGCATGGGGCTCAGCCGGCGCCCCATGCCTCATGCATGGCCAGGTCCCACCCTCCAGGGGTGCATGGACGACAGAGTTGTCATGGAGGCTGCCTGAAGACCTTCCAACGCCAGTCACCGGCAGACGAGCGCCCCCGAGGATGAGCGCGGTGACGAACGCTGCGATTGGTGAAGCGGATTTACTCTGTGTTGCCTCGGCGGTCGCCACCGCTGAAGCCGTGATGGTAGCCCGCCTCTACGGGCGGCCATCTTGACCAATGTCCAGCATGCATTGACGGGCGCCAGCTCCTCCGCTCGTCGATCAACTCGCTTGCCCCACCCCCCGGATAAGGACATCCTGCACACAACCTAGAGTTCAGGGTGATATACGAGGCCAACTCACATTGCCGACACGATGCCTCGCTTGCCCCACCCCCCTCCCGGCGCGGCAAGGCAGAACTTCGACGTCGCGTAGTCGTCTGCGTACGATTTTGTCTTTGTGACGACCTTCCAACCAGGCCGGTCGTGGAATTCTTCCCACACCTACGGGCGTGAGTGGGTGGGTGAGTGCAAGCAGGGAGATCCTTTTCGCTACAGCCAGAAATTGTGTACATACACAGCCGGAAATTCAGTCAAACGGAGCCGCTCCACAGCCCCGTGGATTCTTTTTTATGAAAAGGATGTCACTGAGTGCAAGTAAACGGCGGGCGGGCGGATGGCGGGTGCGCGTCATGGCAGCGCATTCGTGCTTGGGACGAACTTCCAGCCGGGCTGCCATTGAACTCCTCCCACACCTAGGTGGGAGCGCGTAGGCGAGCAGGCGGGTGATGGTAGTTAACAAACGCACTGACACACGCGCACACAGGCACACACCCAGTTGGACACAGGCACAAGCCTCGCTCGCTCACCCCTCCACCGCCCCATCCACCCACCCACAGCCTCTAGACTGCACTCCGCATGGCGGTGCACTTGTGGCGGGTGCACACAGTGGGCTAGTGCGGGCGTTGTCTACATGCCTCATGTCCAGGGTGCGCAGGCACATTGGGATAGTGCGGGTGTTGTCTACATACCTCAGGTCCAGGGCGCGCAAGCACATGTCTAATCAGCCATCAGAGGTGCCCAACAGACTGATGAGCCGACCACCACAAGCGCACGCACACACATGCACAGACGCACGCGCACACGGGCACACACAGAAATGGAGACAGACACAAGCCTCGCTCGCTCACTCCCATCCATACCCGCACCCCCGCCCATCCGCCGACCCCATGCCCATCCACCTTTTGTCGCACGCCCCCGCTATACCGCATCTGCTTGTAGTGCGTGCAGTTGGGCGGCACCGCGTTGTAGCGACCGCTGCCACACACACCGCCTGCAGACGGGGGGGGGGGGGGCACACACACGCGCGTGTCAGGGGCCTGCGGACGGGAGGGGAGGGGGGCGACACACACGCGCGTGACAGGGGGCGGGTCTGTATCCCAGCCGTGTGTGTGTTGGGCGGCACTGCACCGCGTTGTAGTGACCGCTACCACACACGCCACCTGCAGACGGGGAGAGGGGGGGCACATGTGCGTCATGGGCCTGCAGACGGGAGGGCAGATGGGGTGACACACGCGCGTGCCAGGGGGACGGGCCTGAAGCCCAGCAGGGCTCACGGGAGGGCGCTGGGCGGCACTGCGTTGTAGCGATCGCCAACACACGCGCCGCCTGCGAACGGGAGGGGAGGTGGGATGACACACGCGCGCGTGTCAGGGGGGAGGGTCTGTATCCCAGAAATGTGTGCAGTTGGGAGGCACCGCGACCGCCACCACACGCGCCGCCTACGGGGAGGGGCACCACAGCATACCGTGGTACCGCTTTGCCTTGCCGCTACTTTTTATGAAGGGGGTAATTGCAGGGTAGTTGTTTAGAATTTGGGTGCCTTACTGCGGGATTTCTTGGAATTTCCCCCGTTTTGACGTGACTTTTGGCGTTGTTTCGACTTATCGCCAATATTTGTTAGAAATCGACCTTGCCGGCACGTCCTTGGAATTATTTTTATCGGCATGCACATGTCACACGCACACACACACACAACAAAACGTGCCAGGATATAAGGACAACTCCTACGCTCTAGTCCTATTATCAACGCCAACTTCAGTTCTGGCCCTTTCAATCACATGTGAGGGGCGACTCTGAGCACCAAGTTGGAACGGCGACCGTGTGCCAAACGGGGGGGGGGGGGGGGGAGACCGGGGGGCGCCCCTTCGGGGTATAAGACACGAATGGCATGATTCACATGCGCGGCGCACCCGCGAAGTTAAGCGTGCGGTCCCACAGGGGCGTGTGTTGTCTGAGGTGTGAGTGTGTGTGTGTCTGTGGGCAAGACTCACCCGCGAAGAAAAACGTGCGGTTGCGCTCCGTGGCCTCGCGCCCCGGCCGCAGCGGCGTCTCGATCACAAAGCGGTCGTGCGACGACATTGCCATGAAGGGGACGACGATGTCCTGCGTGCGAGTGTGGAGTGTGGAGATAGTGTGGAGTGTGGAGAGAGTTTTGTTGGGGTATAAAGAGTGCTGCCGCGGTCGTGCGACAACATTGCAATGAAGGGGAACGACAATGTCCTGCGTGTGTAGGCAAGTGTGGAGAGAGTGTGGGCAAGGAGTGTGGGAGAGTGTGGGCAAGGAGTGTGGGAGAGTGTGGGCAAGGAGTGCGGAAGCGTGTTTCTGTGGTCGCGCGTTAACAGTGCCACGATGTCCCGCATGTGAGTGTCGAGTGTGGAGAGAGTTGGGAGAGTGCTGACGTGGCTAGTGTGCGTGTGGGCAGGCAGAGTAGAGTGTGGACGTGTGGAGTTCCAAGCCGACAGATGGACAGCCACAGCCAGGCCCAGCCAGCTGAGTGTCGCAATTGAGCTCAGCAACCAAGCCCCTTC
>VFSX01000334.1:17500-100000 GCA_016618255.1 Chlamydomonas sp. UWO 241 | reverse complement strand
TGGTGTGTGTGGGATGGGATGAGTGGATGCGCCGTCCGTCTTCTGACGTGCTGTATCTGCTGGTGAGGATACGTTCATCGAAGGCGAGTGGCCGACCTGGGAGAGAGCGGTTAGGGAGAGACGGGGGGAGACGGGAGGGTGGGTCGAGACGGAGGGAGACGGGAGGACCTGCAAACACGCCAGCACACATCACACCCGCGCACGCACACTTGCACCCACACGCACACACCCACGTACGCACAGACACGCGCGCACCTTGTGGATGTCCCTCTTCACGTGGAACTCTGGCGGCAGCTCGTACACAAAGATCTTTGGCCCCCGGCCGTTGGGCTTATACCCCAGGCCGCCCAGCACGTCCATGCCCGACCCGTCTTGCGCGTACGAAAGCGAGCAGTCAGTGCCAAAGTGCCCGGGTTTGCAGCGGCAGAAGCCGCCGAAGCAGTCGCCCCGCCCGTTGCACGCGTTGATGCAGAGCGAGGGGTCGCCGTCGGTGCACATGTCGATCGGGGCGGTCTCGTCCTTGCGCTTCACGCAGAAGCCCTTGGGGTCGTGCGTGTCGCACGCGGCGCCGGTGTAGTTCCACGGGCAGTCGCACCTGGCACATGGCACACGCATCGTGCTTGTGTGCGTGTGTGTGGGGGGGGGAGGGGGGCATGGCGCATGGCCGCGAGTGCACGCATACGCCAACAGGCATGGATGGCACGTGTATGCGTGCTTGGGATCGTTGTGATAACTCTTTTGTGAGCCCTGTGAGGTTCAGGGGGGAGGGAGCGTGTGCGTCCGCGCGCCAGTGGCCATGACAGCTGGGCGCATGCATGCATGCGTGTCCCCCACCTGCCCAGCTCCTCATAGCACGTGCCGAAGGTGGTGCACCCCGCTGGACAGTCCTTCTTAGCCTCTGCCCCGCATAGTGCAGCAACGAGCAGCGCCAGCAGCAGCGCCAGGAAGGGGACCTTGTGCTGTGCTGTGACGATCGATCGTGAAGGCGCCCCACAACGCCCCCATCGAGTCGCTGCAGCTTGCTGTTGCTGGTGCATGGCCGATGACTGCAGCCTTGAGAGCGTGACGCGCCAGCAGGCGCTAGAGTTTGGGGTCGCCGCTTTGCCCCATCTCTGGGCTCCCAAGCCTGCTGGGCCCCTGAGCAGTTGAGAACAGTTGTTCAGTGTCTGTGTAGGTGCTCCTTGCAGGCCTGTCATCTACCTGTCCCACACTTTCCCATTTAACAGCTCAAGCGGAACAGCTCAGTGGCGTCACTGGGCGCGTCACTGGGCGTGTGCGGCGCTACCAGAGCAGCCGGTTACATGCCCGGACGGTCGTGACCTGTGGGCTTGGCAACGGCTTAGCAACGGCTTTTGGCAGCAGCAGCACGCACCGGCACGCCGCGCCGAGTGCTCCATCCTCAGGCACCACCAAACCTTCAGCAGCGCAGCAGCAATGGCAACGATGTTGGCAAATCTGTGCCAGTGCTTCCTTGGCCCCACTCACCGAGGGAGGGCTCGTGAGTACGCCCGTGGCGACGACAGCGCCGGCCAAGACCTGGCCAGCGCTGACAACCCCGAGTACCTCGCCACGCTCATCTCGCTCTGCTCCTTTGGTGATACCAACCAAAAGGTAGGCAGCTGGCGCGCACGAGTCAACCATGCATGGGCAGTTGACCCGTTGGGCGTTCCAGCCTCGACATTGCATGGGGCAGCTGGGTCCAGCACCAGCAAGCGCTGCATGTGCATGCATGCATGTGTGTGTGTGTGTGCCTCCCCCTCCACTGCCCTGGCTGCTGTTCGCAAGCACCATGCGCATGCATGCAGCGCATGTGCATGCGCCCAACCATGCGTGCACAGCTCGCCCAGCTCCCCCCCCCCACACACCACCACCACCACCCACTCACCCACCCCGCAGGTCCAGGCCGCCCACAGAATCGCGCTCATCTCACGCTCGGGGCCGCGCGCGTCAGAGCGCCGCCGCGTGCTGCTCTCGATGGACGTGCTGGGCCCGCTGGTGCTGTGCATGGGAGCGCCGGACGCGCTGGTGCAGCCGAGCGAGCGGCTGCGGGCCGCAGCGGCGCAGGTGCGTGCGTGCGTGTGTGCGTGCGTGCGTGCGTTTGCGGTGGTGGTGGTTTCACAAGCGCACAGCCCCCGGGCTCCCCTAACTACGCACAAGACCTCAACCCAGCACACACGCGCTGCACAACTAAAACCTTCCAGGCGCTGTGCAACCTCGCGCTCGAGTGCCGCGAGGCGGAGCGACGCGAGGCGCTCCCCGGCGCCCCGCTCGAGCAGCAGACGAGCGTGCTGTACCGCGAGGCGGAGAAGCTCGTGCCGCCGCTGCTGCACCTCATGAAGGCGGGTTGTGTGCTGGGGAGGTGTTTGGGCGGATCCCTATCGGGGAGATTGGGAGTCAGAGGTTGGGAGGCGGAGGGGAAGGCATTGGTCGTGGGTGACGGCGGAGAGTGCCTTGGGCTGAGATCCCTTGGGCGGAGATCCCTGTCAGGCAGGTTGGGAGGCAGGTGAGGAGGCAGAGGCTGGGAGGCAGAGGTTGCAAGGCAGACGCGTAAGCTGAGGATGCGGGCGGCAGCGGAGCCAAAGGCGGGGTGCATGCTCCGGTTGGGACCCAACTCGACCCTGGACCACAGCAGGGAGGCTGGGCTGAGTCCTGGCCTTGGAAGCTGTGACAAGCGCCGTCCGTGCTCAGATGAGCGTGGGCAGCGTGGGCGGCGGTGGGGAAGCATGCTGTTGCTACATGCTGCTGCTGCGCACACCTACCCTCTCACCTGCCTCCCACTCTCTCCGCGCTTGGACGCAGATCGACGGCGGCGACGTGCTGCTGCTGTATGTTGCATGCTGCTGCGCACCCACCCACCCTCTCACCTCCCTGTCTCACAACCATGCGCGCAGGGCAACGGCGGCGAGAGCGCGGTCATTGCAGCGCAGGCGCTCTCCAATCTGATGCTCGGATCGGCGTTTGTGCCAAAGGTTGGTTGTCGCTGGCGATCGGCAGGTGTCGCTCTGCCGGGCTAGGGCTTGCCCCAGACATATGCTGACGCGAAGCGCTAAGCCCGTGCCCACGCACATACATACATACACACACACAGAGAGATTGTCACAGAGAACTCTGGACGGCAGACCTAGATAGGCTGTTTCACACACACACACACACACACGCGCGCATATCCCCTCTCAAGGTCCTCGCCAGCTGCAGCCCTCTGCCCGATTCCATGCCGCTCATACCCGCGCTCTACGCCCCTGCTGCCCCACACCCATCTGCCCAGGTTCACGCACAAACACAAGCACACACATAGTTGCTCGCCAGCTGCGGTCCTCTGCCCGACACCGCGATGCACACATACACTTTCTTTCTCTCCCTCTCCTCTCCCTCTCCCTGTCCCTCTGCCCCTCCCTCTCCCTCTCTCACACTCCCTCACTCTCACACCCACACACAGGTGCTCGCCAGCTGCGGGCCTCTGCCCGACACCGCCACGCGCCTCGCGCAGCGCTCGCACCCCGCGGTCCGCGAGCTCTTCTCACAAGCTCTGCTGAATGCCGCGCTGCACAGCGGACGGGCGTCGTTCCTGGACCAGGCGCGCGCACCAGAGGTGCGATGGAACTGGTCGCGGCGTGTTTGCGTTGGTGGGGGTGGGGATGTGTGCAGTGTGAGGCAGGACGGTCTGCTGAATGCTGCGCTGTACCGCGGGGGGGGGGCGTCGTCCCTGGACCAGGCGCGCACGCCAGATGTGCGTCAGTGTGGGTGGTTGTGGTCTGTGCGTGCGTCTGTGTGTGTGTGTGCGGATGGGGGGGGGGGTAGCTACGTGCACGCCCCACACTGATACAAACGCGCACACACGCGGGCGCTGCTCACGCTCCTCGACCACCACGACATGCCCCCTGTGGCCAGCAAGCGCTGCTGATGCACGCTCCAACACCTGCTACAATGATGACACTCGCTCTCACTCTCTTGTCACTCTCACTCACACATGCAGGCGCTGCTCTCGCACACAAAGGCGCTGCTCGCGATCCTCGACCGCCACGACACGCCCCCTGTGGCCAACGAAAGCTGCCTATGCATGCTCCAACACCTGCTATGATGATGGCACTCACTCTCACTCTCTCTCTCTCTTCTCACTCTCACTCATATTTTCTCACTCACACACGCACACGCAGGCGCTGCTCACGCTCCTTGACCACCACGACACACCGCCCGTCGCCAACGAGCGCTGCCTATGCATGATCCAACACCTGTTAGGATAATGGCACTCGCTCTCACTCTCACTCTCTCTTCTCACTCTCGCACACGCAGGCGCTGCTCACGCTCCTCGACCACCATGACACCCCCCCTGTGGCCAACGAGCGCTGCCTATGCACGCTCTACAACATGATCTTCGGAGAGGAGGCGAGCCCGCGGCGCGCGGCAGACATGCTGGCTCTGCCGAGAGCGGCGGCTGCGCTGTGCCGCCAGCTGCTGCGTCCGCAGGTGTGTGCTTGTGTGCGTGTGTGTGCGTGCAGCAGACATGCTCGCGCTGCCCAGAGCAGCAGCTGCGCTCTGCCCCCAGCTGCTGCATCCGCAGGTGTGCGTGTGTGTGCGTGTCTGTCTATCTGTGTCTTTGCGTGTGTTTGTGTCTGTGTGGCAGACATGCTGGCGCTGCCGAGCGCGGCGGCTGCGCTGTGCCGCCAGCTGCTGCGTCCGCAAGTGTGCGTGTGTGTTTGCGTGTCCTTCGGTTTGTATTTTCGTGTGTGTGTGTCTGAGTGGAAGACATGCTCGCGCTGCCTCGCGCGGCGGCTGCGCTGTGCCGCCAGCTGCTGCATCCGCAGGTGTGCGTGTGTGTTTGCGTGTATGTCTGCCTGTGTATTTGCATGTGTATTTGCGTGTGTATTTGCGTGTGTATTTGCGTGTGTGTGTGTATATTTGTGTGTGTCTGTGTGGCGGGCATGTGCTGTGCCGCCAGCTGCTGCGTCCGCAGGTGTGCGCATGTGTCTCCGTGTGGCAGGCATGCATGCATGCCCCTGGTCGCTGTGCTGTGCTGCAGATGTGTGTTTGTGTGTGTGTGCACATGTGTATGCACAGTGGCTGCGCTGGCTGTCGTCTCTCCCTCCCTGTGTCTGCCCCCTTCCTTGAGACCGACAGTTGCTGCCCTGCGTGCCTGACTATGCGCATGCATGTCCCCTCACCCCTTCCCTCTACAGCCCAACTGTCGCTTCCTCGCTGCCTGCCTCATCATGCGCATGCTCCACGCCGCGGCTGACGCGATGCCCGACGGAGAGTGGGGCGACGAGGGGGACGACGAGGCAGGAGGTGAGGGGGCGAGGGTCGGGAGGAAGAGGTGTGGGTGTGGGTGTGGGTGTGTAGGAGGGGAGGACCTGGGCAGAAGGAGGACCTAGAGGGGGCTAGGGTTGGGAGGGAGGACGGACGGAGCGTGGGTTGATGAGGGGGACGACGAGGCAGGAGGTGAGACCTGGGGTGGGGTGTCGAGGGTCGAGACTTGGAGGGGGCGAGACATGAGGAGGGGGTGAGGGGAGGGGTCGGGACCTGGAGGGGGCAAGGGTTGAGGCCTGGAAGGGGCGAGACCTGGAGGGGGGGCGCGGGTAAGAAGAGGGGATGGAGAGGTGTTGAGGCGTGGAGGGAACGAAGGGTCGAGACCTGGAGGGGGCGAGTGTCGGGAGGGAGGATGTGTTAAGACCTGGAGGGGGCAGGGGTCGGGACATGAAGGGGGTGAGGGGTCGAAACCTGGAGGGGGACGACGAAGGCGGGCGGTGAGGGGGCGAGACATGGGCGCACTAGCACTTCACATAACCAACCAACCAAGCGGCTGTGTGCATGCACCGGCAATGCCCGTACTACTGACAGCAACACATGCAAAAAGGCAACACACAACACACACACGCCTCCCCCGAAGGAGCCCCCATCAGTTCCGCCTACCGTCACGTCGTCTTTGTCTGACACCCCTCCCCCTTCACCCCTCACACACACACAGACACACACACGCACACACAAACACGCGCACCCTGCTGCACCTCCCAAAGGTGCATCCCGCCAGTTCCGCCACCGCCGCGACACGTCCGCCTACCGCCGCGTCGTCGCGTCGCTATCGTGCCCGCAGCTTGCCCAGGCCGTTCAGCACGCGCTCTCGTCGTGTGTGATCTCGTCTGCCGGGTTCACGTATGGGCAGCGGCCACACCTGCTGCAGGTAAGCGTGTGTGTGTGTGTGGAAGTCTGTGTGTGTGCGTGTTTTTTTGTTTGTGTGTGTGTGTGATCTCCAGTGCCGGATTCACGTATGGGCAGCGGCCATACCTGCTGCAGGCGAGTGTGTGTGTGGAAGGGTGTGTGTGTGGAAGTCTGTGTGTGTTTGTGTGTGGATGTGTGTGTGTGTGTGTGTGTGATCTTGATTGCCAGGTTCACGTATGGGCAGCAGCCACACCTACTGCAGGCAAGTGTGTGTGTGTGTGTGTGTGTGTGTGTGTGTGTGTGTGTGATCTCGTCTGCGAGGTTCACGTATAGGCAGCAGGCAAGTGTGTGAAGTGTGTGTGTGTGTGTTTGAAAGTGTGTGAGCAAGTGTGTGTGCGTGTGTGGTCTCGAGTGCAGGGTTTGCGTATGAACAGCGGTCACACCTGATGCAGGCGAGTGTGTGTGTGTGTGTGTGTGTGTGTGTGTGTGTGGAAGTCTGTGTGAAAGTCTGCATGCGTGCGGGTGCATGTGGGTGTATTCGTGTGTATGTGTGTGATGTCGAGTGCCGGGTTCACGTGTGGGAAGCGGCCACTCCTGCTGCAGGCGAGTGTGCGTGGAAGTGTGGGGGTTGGGGGGTATCAACTTCTGAAACAATTGCCGAGGTGTGTGCTTAGTGCAAGCTAGAGCCGGTATCCAGGATTTCCGTGCGGTGGGACAGTTACATCGGCTTTCCAGCAAAGACTACCTTCTAGTCCTAGTACCACCGCCTAGACCCAAGTCCAGTTCTGGCCCTCACAATTACTTGTGAGGTGCGGTGGGAATTGCAGCAAATATCTGTGTGTTTGTGTCTGTGCAGAGTGTGTGTGTGTGTGTCGAGTGTATGTGTGTGTATGTGTGTGTCTTGCAGCCGAGCCTTAACTAAACAGCGCTTCCTGTGCATGCACGTTTGCAGGCGCTCGTGTCTGCCCTGTGCATGCAAGAACACGATGCAAGGACCTATGCAACCCAGCGGCTGAACCCCACTGATTGAACCCCACTCAATGAACCCCCATCTCCGGTGTGCACGCGTGCAGGCGCTCATGTCTGCCCTGCACGCGCCGTGCGCCATGCAAGAACACGATGCAAGGACCTTTGAACTCCACAGGCTGAAATCCACTCAGTAACTGACTGGACCCCACATCACTTGTGTGCACGCGCGCAGGCGCTCGTGTCTGCCCTGCACGCGCTGTGCGCCATGCAAGAGCTTCCGGCGTCAGAGGCGGCCAGCGCTGGCGACGACGCGACGCCATCGCCATCTGAAGGTGAGGGAGCCAGGGTTGCTCTGGTTACGGCTGTAGTGGGCTCTGTGGCGTGCTGCAGTCCCCCCCCCCCCCTGGATCACCCTCACGCACACGGACACACACACCACCACCACCTCCATCGCTATCTGAGGCTGAGGGGGTTCAGGGGTTTTGTGGTGCGGCTGGTGGCAACCGCCGCTCACAGGCGATTGTAAGTTCCAGATTTTGACTTGGGTCTAGGCGGTAGTGCTCGGGATATAATATTTATTTGCTGGATGCCGGTGCTGCTGCTACAGTACCTGTAACTGGTCCGGCTGTATCCGGCTGTGAATGAGAACAGTCCTCACGCGGCACACCGACTAGTGTACCCATCTCCATGCCACCCCCACTGCAAACAACTCGCAGGAGGCATGTCACAGGGCGGATCGCCAGCCGAGGCAGAACAACAGCAACAGCAGCAGCACCCTGGCGCGAGCACCACGAGCACGACCGCGCAGCCGTCGCCGTCAGGCCCGCCGCCGCCGCTGCTGCTGCAGATAACGCGCGACAGCGTCGACAAGCTGTGCTTACTGCTGTCTGGAGGTGCGGATTGGACGCTTCACCCTGAAGCCCCAAGCCTTGAAGCAGTCTCTGGGGTGGGAGGGGAAGGGGGGGGGGGCAGAGTGATTAGGGCTCTTAGACTGATAACGCATGCGTCACCACCGACACCATCGACAAGCTGTGGTTCCTGCTGTCTGGAGGTGCGGATCGGACGCTTAACCCTGAAACCTTGAGCCTTACAGCAGGCTCTGGGTGGGCTAGGGGGGGGAAGGGGGGGGGGGCAGGGCGATCGGGACTCTGAGGCTGATGGCGCATGCGTCACCACTGACACATCAGCAAGCTGTGTCTGCTGATGATTTCCACCACGAGCCACAAACGCTGCCACCATCAGCCACCATGCCACCGACACCATTGCCACCACCACCAGCCATTACTGGCGCCAACACCGCCAACACCGCCGCCATTTCCTCTGCAGGCGGGGGCGGCGGCTCTGCCACCACCGCCACCATCCCTGCCACCACCGCCACCATCCACCACCGCCACCGCCATTTCATCGTCATGCATTTTGCAGTCGTGTGCAACGCACCTAACAGGCAGCAGCACCATTTTCACCACCATCAGCACCGCCACCACCGCCGCCACTTCCTCTGCAGGCGGGGCGGCGGCGACTCTAAAGGCTGGCCGCGTCATCGCCATTGCCACCGCGATTGCCACCGCGAGCCACAAACACGGCAACCATCCACAGCCACCATCCACCACCACCATTGCCACCACAAGCCAACACCGCCACCAACACCGCTGCCGCCATTTCCTCTGCAGGTGGGGGCGGCGGCGGCGCGGGCGGCGCGGCTGGCCACCCTGACCCGTCGGTCGCCGAGGCGTGCCTGTGCCTGCTGTCTCTGATGACGACGGCGAGGGGCAGTACTGCGATACTCGTGCAGGTGTGTGCGTGTGTAGGGGTGGGAGGGGGGATTCTGCTTGAGCCCTGTCTATTTCTCCCCTCCATAGATAGGAGTGCCCGTGCCTGCTGTCTCTGATGACGACGGCGAGGGGCAGCGCTGCGATACTCGTGCAGGTGTGTGCGTGTGTAGGGGTGGGAGGAGGGATTCTGCTTGAGCCCTGTCTATTTCTCCCCTCAATTGATAGGTGTGCCTGCCTCTGCCTGCTATCTCTGATATGACGACGGCGAGGGGCAGTGCTGCGATACTAGTGCAGGTGTGTACGTGTGTAGGGGTGGGAGGGGGGATGCTGCTTGAGCCCTGTCTATTTCTCCCCTCAATCAATAGGTGTGCCTGCCTCTGCCTGCTATCTCTGATATGACGAATGCTAGGAGCAGCGCTGCGAGTGCAGGTGTGGGGGGTGTAGGGGTGGGAGGTGGAGGGGGGATTCTGCTTGAGCCCTGTATATTTTCCCCCTCAATAGCTATTTGTGCCTATCTGTGCATGCTCTAGTTGACAGGCCGGCGACCCACCCCCACCCCACCCCTGTTCCCATCTCCCATTCCAGGGCTCCGGGGTCGTCACCGCGCTCACCGCGGTCCTCACGTCGCACATCGGGCCCCGCCCCGGCGGCGCCAGCGGGCGCGGCGGCGGAGGAGGGGGGGGCGGGGGCAGCGAGTCGACGACCCCGCGGCGCGCGGACGGGTCGCGCGCGCACGCAGCGCTGCGGCAGGTGCGAGCACAGAGAGAGAAAG
Source organism: Chlamydomonas sp. UWO 241 (assembly GCA_016618255.1). Lineage (NCBI taxonomy): Eukaryota > Viridiplantae > Chlorophyta > Chlorophyceae > Chlamydomonadales > Chlamydomonadaceae > Chlamydomonas > Chlamydomonas priscui. The sequence goes on along the minus strand of VFSX01000334.1, from coordinate 90,334 downwards.
AGAGAAAAGAGACATTCGTTACAGTTTCCACAGCACAGGCAACCTGGATTACAGCTCATGCCTGTGCTGACTAAGTACACACCCCGGCAATCGTTTTAGAAGTCGAAATCACCCATGGATCTTAAGCTCGTTCGCTGCAGGTGACCAGCCATACACGCGCACACAGGCACACACACACACGCGCACATGCACAAACAAACACACACGCATACAGCCACACAGCCACATACGAAGGGCCGGTGGAGCGAAGGGTTGGTGCAACTCCCCTAGGGCAAGCAACTCCCCTAGTACCTCTCATAGGACCGGCCACTCCCTCCCTCCATGCATCCATCCACGTCCCTCACGCTGCCTCATCCCCCCACTTGACTCCACTCCCTCCCTAATGCCAGGCCGGATCTCTCCCTCAGTACCTTTTGGCAGACGGGCCCCTCCCTCCCTCCCTCCACTTTCCTCCACCTGCCTCACCCCACCCACTCTCCCTCACCGCATCTACCCCCTCCCCTTCCTCCCCAATCTCAGGCTGCATCTCTCCCTCAGTACCTTTCGGCGGACGGCCCAGCGAGCGGCGGACCAGACGACGCCCTCGCGTGGGGCCGCTGCCACGTGCTGGCTGCCAAGGCGCTGCGCAACCTGTGCGTGTGCCAGCCGGGCGCACTACTGGTGGGTTGTTATGGGGAATCTAGGGTTGGCTGTTGCTGCGATGCTGGGTTCGGGGAGCACCGTGCTTTGATGGGTTTGTGATGTGCTGTGCTTCGCTGTGCTTCGACGTGCGCCGCGCTGGCACAGCCAAGGCGATACGCAACCTGTGCGTGTGCCAGCCGGGCGCACTGCTGGTGGGTGCTGGTCTGGCCTGGCTTGGAATACTGGCTGGGGGCACAAGGTTTGGTTTGGTGTTTTGATTTTATTCGGGGTTCTCGGTGAAGCCAGCTCCCCACGTGAAAACACACACTGTGCATGGGGGTGGGAGCGTCACACTTGTAAAACGGCGAGGGCGTCGCTCCGTGCCCTGCCGCCGTGTGCCCTTCCAACACACACCGCGGTTGCAGACCTTTCCTCCCCCTCCCCCAATCCTCAAGTGCAATCTCCACGCCCACCCCCACAATCGCAGCGGCTGGAGGCGTCGCGCCCATGCGTGCTCCCCGCCCTCCTTGTGTGTGTCTACTACCCCGGGCGCCTGCCCACACGCGCTGGGCCCGGCTCCTCTTGCGGAAACCACACGAGCCATGGAGGGCACAGCATGAGCGCGGTGCGTGCGTGCGTGCATGGTCCCTCACAGCTGTCAGTGTGACATGCCCGCCTTACTTGCCTACTTTCCGTGTTGGTTGTACGGGCCAACGGCTCCACTAGCTAGATCTATAAACCTAAGACCCATTTTACATATTGTGACATTTGGTTAAGGCGCGCACCCCCTAGCTGAGCCATCACCCCCCCCCCCCTGTGCGCCACCACCACCGCCGCAAATCCACCCCCACCACCCTACCCACCCACCCCGCCGCATTCTCAAAATGACCGCACCCCTGTTGAGCTGTGATGAACGGTCAAGAAGATTGGCAAGCGCCACTTGACCCCTCATCCCCTAGGAGCAGCTCGGACCTATTTTCGAGGCGTCGCATAATAGCTCTCCTCTTTGCTCTGGGACTTCACGATTGCAGGCAGCCGGCTGATGGCTACCACCCCCCACCAGTAGTTGTTAGGGCCATAACTGGATTTGGGTCTAGGCGGTGGTACTAGGACTAGAAGGCAGTCTTTTCTGGAAGGCCGATGTTACTGTTACTGTTCATGAACAGCATGCGGTGTTTGTCTGCCTCGCCAGCTCTTCCTCTGTATCTCACAACAAACCCGACACGCACGCGCAACGCAGGTCGGGGCCTCGCGCGGCGGCGGCGCAGCAGCTTCCGCCAGCTCCACCACAGCGGCGGCCGGCGGCGGCGGTGGCACGGCGCCGGGCAACGAGTGGGACCCCGCGTGGCAGGCGCCGTTCTGGGCGCGCGAGGTGCGTGTGGTCGATTGTACAGTGTGTCGGATGCCTAAGTTGGCGGATTCGACCTGTGCGTGCTTTGTGGCAGCGTACACGCACATGACCTACCCTTTCCCCTCAAGATCTCTCCACACTCTACGCATGCCGTCCATGTTCTGGGCGCGCGAGGTGCGTGCGTGTGTTTTCTCAGCGCTCACACATGCACACAGCCCCTTGCAGGCCGTGTCCTTCTCGCTTTATATCTCTGCGCTTCGCACACGCACACACACGCATCCCATGCTTCCCTCCCTCCCTTCCCAACAACACAGTCCCAGCGGCGTGCGCTCACATCGCGCTCGTGTCTCTCTCTGTCTCTCCGGTCTCTCCGGTCTCTCTTTATAAACATGCTCTCTGACCCTCCTACCTTCTCTGGCATGCACAGGTCCAGCGCCACGCGCTCGCATCGCCTCGTGTCTCTCTCTCCCTCTCTCTCTCCCTCTCTCTCCCTCTCTCTTTACCTCTCTCTCCCTCTCTCTCTCTCCCTCTCTCTCTCCCTCTCTCTCTCTGTGCCTCTTTCTGACTCATTTCTCTCTTTCTCACAGACACCGTCCTCCCTTCTCTGGCATGCATATGTCCAACGCCATGCGCTCGCAGCTCTCGTTTCCGTCGCAACCGGCCGGTGGCAGCAGCCTGTACACACACACACACACACACACACCATACACACGCACACGGGCGCACACCATCACAGGTCCAACGCCATACACTCGTGTCTCTCGTGTCCCTCGCAACTCACGGGCGGCAGCAGCCTGCACACACACATATGCACACACACACACTCACTCACACTCACACACACACACTCAAACACACACACACACACGCACACACCCATCACAGGTCCAACGCCATGCGCTCGCAGCTCTCGTTTCCGTCGCAACCGGCCGGTGGCAGCAGCCTGTACACACACACACACACACACACCATACACACGCACATGGGCGCACACCATCACAGGTCCAACGCCACACACTCGCGTCTCTCGTGTCCCTTGCAACTGACGGGCGGCAGCAGCCTGCACACACACACATGCACACACACACACTCACACACACACACTCAAACACACACACACACACACGCACACACACATCACAGGTCCAACAACATGCGCTCGCATCTCTCGTATCCCTCGCAACCGGCGGGCTGCAGCAGCCTGCACACACACACACACACACACATGCACACACACCATGCACACGCACACACACACACACGCGCGCGTGCACCCATCACAGGTCCAACGCCATGCGCTTGCATCTCTCGTATCCCTCGCGACCGGCGGACGACAGCAGCCTGCAGGCGCGGCGACGTCAGCGCTCGTTGCAGCAGGCGCAATCCCGATGGCAGCAGAGACGATGAAGGTGGTTATTGTGGTGACAGCAGCACAGACCAGGGTTGCAGGGGGGGGGGGGTCTAGTCGAGTGCGAGTGATGGAGCGCGATGGAGAGATCTCGTTACAGAGACCTCTGAACGGCAGACCTAGATAGGCTGTTTCTGGTCATCATTGAGGGGATTCCGTTTGGAAGCGGGTGACCAACCGTGCGCCAACAAGAGGGTGAGTAACCTCATTCAAAATGCAGTGGGGGAAAGGGGCGATTGCGGGTCAATGACGGCTGTGTTCGTCACTCCGCCTTGACTGAGAGGTCCATTTGCCATTGTTCCATTGATGATCACAGCCCCCCCTGCCTACCCGCCTTTGTCTCCACAGGCAGGTTCTGAGGGCAGAAGACCCACCACCCACCCCGCACACACACACGCACGCAGGGTGCCAAGTGGTCTTCACAGCTTAGCAGAACACTTCATCTGACCCGCCCCTGACCCATCCCTCACTCCGCACGCATGCGGGCACGCACACAGAGAGCCAAGCAGTCTTCACAGATCAGCAGAAGACTCCCCCTGACCCACCCCTGGCCCACCCCTACTAAAAGCCCTCAAGACCGACTTGACCCCCCCCCCACTCCGCACACATGCACCCATGCACTCAGAGAGCCAAGTGGTCTTCACAGGTCGGCAGAAGACTCCCCCTGAACCTCTCCTTGACAGTTGACAGCAGTGGTCCCTGGGAAGGATTTTAGCAATTAGTTTTTTGCCGGCTCCAGCAACTTTGACCGCTCATACCAGGCACAATACACAGCGGGTATTCATGCAATGCATGCCGTTGTGCTGCTCTCGGCAAGAGCTTTCCAACGCATCGCTCCACGCCCTCACCCACTAAGTGTGGAGTGGTTTTCTGGGAAGTGGGAAGTCCGGCTCGGAGCGGTATGCGGCTCGCAGGGGAATCACTGGTTGACAGGAGAAGCCTCCTGAAGCAAGCATTCTTGCTCTTCAAAGAGGCCTGCCTGCCTGTAGTCAACGCTCATGCGGCAAAAAAGTTGTCAGCTGCAACAAAAGTTGTTCTGTTACATCAATTTTATGAATCCTGACCCACACCCCACACCGCACACACACACGCAGGGCGCGACCAAATGGGTCGCCAGCCGGCAGCACACCACCACCCACCCCGCACACACACATCACCACCAGCCACCCACCCACCCACCCACCCCACACACACATCACCACCAGCAACCCTGCACACACACACACACACGCTCACGCACGCAGGGCGCGACCAAGTGGGTCGCCAGCCGGCAGTACACGAGTGCATCGCGCGCGTCGGGCGGGGCAGACCAGCTGGAGCACCAGCGGCAGGTGTCTGCGTGGTGTGCAGCACTGTTGTGCAGGCTGTACGTGCAGGTGTGTGTCGGCGGGGTCCTATTACACAGCACCACCTCTCGTTGCACGTGGGACACACGCGGCAAGGTGCAAAGTTTTTGTGTGCGTGTTGGAATGGGGTGGGTGGGTGGGTGGGTGGGAGCAGACAGTTGGGGCACCTGCGGCAGGTGTGCAGCACTGCTGTGCAGGCTGTACGTGCAGGTGTGTGCGTGTGATGGAGTGGGGTGGGTGGGTTGGGCGGGGCAGGCGAGCTGGAGCACCAGCGGCAGGTGTCGGCGTGATGCGCAGCACTGCTGTGCAGGCTTTACGTGCAGGTGTGTGCCGTGGCAGGCTGTAGTGTTGTGCAGGCTGGACTGCAGGCTTTACACGCCAGTATTGTGTAGGCTGGACGTGTAGGCTGGACGTGCAGGTATATACAAACACACACGTCAGCAAGGCCCCTTCACACACACACGCCACCAAGGCCCCTTTACACCGCACCACCCTTGGTCACACGCGAGGCGCACGTGGCAAGGTGCACAGTCTGTTTGTGTGCGTGTGTTGCAATGAGATGGGTGGGTTGGGGGGCAGACCAGGTGGAGCACCAGCGCCAGGTGTCTGTGAAGTGTATGGCGCTGTGCCGTGCCGTGCATGCTGGTACGTGCAGGTGGGTCGAGGGGAACGAGGAAAGGGGGGAGGGGCTTGCCATTGAACACACACACAGGCGCACGCACGCAGGAGGAGGTTGAGCCATGCACGTTAGAGGTGCACGAGCGGGCACACACACACACTCTCACACTCTTACACGCACGCAGGACGGCGTGTCGTGCCAGCAGGCCGTCATGGCTGCGCTCACCGAGTCATGCGCATCAGATGCGCTCACACATGCACACACTCTCTCTCAAACATACACATGCACACACACACACACGCATACACACGCACACCCAAACACACACACACACTCGCACGCAGGACGACGTGTCATGTCAGCAGGCTGTCATGGCTGCGCTCACCGAGCCATGCTCATCAGAGGCGCACGACTGGGCGGCGCGCCACCTTCCGCACAAGAGGCTGGGGCCCTCAGGCTACGGCCCGATGGCAAAGTCGCTCGCGACACGCACGGGTGGGTGTGATGGTGATGGATTTTACATTCGTGTGTGACGCACCTGCAGGCTGCGTGTTCGACCTTGCTTGGCGTATAGCGCCCGAGCACGACAGACGGGTGGCTGGCTACTGGCGGGGGGCTATTGTGTCGGGGCTGGACCTAGACAGGGCGTGAGAGGAGGGAGAGGGAGTGTATACATGCGCGCACTAGCCTCAGCACACACACAGTCCGACGCTCCTGACACGCACAGGTATGTGTGACCGAGAGAGAGGGTCTGTATGCCCGCACTAAGCTCAGCACGCTCACATTTCATGTCAGTTTGTGAAACCATATGCCATGACGACTCTGTTTGCCCAGGCCCCCCTGGAGGGTGGGACCTGGCCATGCATGACGCATGGGGCACAGGCAGAGCCCCATGCATGGAGTTGGACAAGCGTGCACCATGCCAGGCGGGGACTTTTCTGCTTCAGCGCCGCCAGTCGGCACAGCCGGCGTGGTTGGCCTCAAAGGCCAGGAGGAGGACGGTCCTTTCCTATACGCTCCTTGCCAGACATGTCCCTCAGGGACTTGTTTGGGTCTAAACTAGCCGGCGGGAGCGGTAGTCTAGACGGCAGGTAACCGGCTGGTGGCTATCGTCCTTCACAGGGCGGTGGCACTAGGACTAGTGTTGTCTTAGCTGGAATGCCATGTAACTGTAACTGAAACCATATGAGCAATAGCATTCCAGAGGTCTGCACGAGGGCGTCTGTCAAAAGCGTGTGACAGAGAGAGAGAGAGAGAGAGAGAGGGGGGGGGGTATGCCTGCACTACTAGGCTCAGCATACGCACACTCCATTCCAGTTCGCAACACTAGCTGAGCAACGGCGGTCGCGTTCCAGAGGTCTGCACGAGGGCGCCTGTCAATCGTGGGTGACCACTCGTCGCAATGACACACGCACACAACACACGCACACGCACACATGCACACTCCTCGCACAGGGGGCGGCGGTGGCAAGGAGGGCACGAGGGGTACAGCAGGCGCTGCGGGTGGCCACGTTGGTGCGAGCCTCGCGGTGAGCTCTGGGCGCTCTGGCGGCACCGCGGCACACGTGGCGTCCTCCCAGCAGCAGCAGGCGCAGTCGTCAGCGGTGCCGAGCGCAGCGGGCAGCGAGTCCACCGGCGGGGCGCCCAGCAGCGGCGGTGCCAGCGGCGCCAGCGGCGGCGGCGCGCCCGCCAGCGAGCCCACCCGGTCGGAGCGGCTGCTCGCGTCAGCGTTTGCCGCGGCGATCAACGAGGCGGGCGTTGCCGTGCGGCTTACGCCGGTGCGCGAGAGCGGGGGCAAGGAGGGCGCGCGGAGCGCCGGGGACAGGAACGTGCCAAGCGGCAAGGGGGCGGCGGGAGCGGACGAAGTGGGGGGAGGGGACGTGCTCGCGTCGACTGCGGGAAGCCACTGGGCTGGCTCGCTCGCGGCGGCCGGCGGGAGCAGCGGCATCAGCGAGGCCGCCATGGGCGCAGACATGCTGCGGTCGAGCATGCAGGGCGTCGCGGCCGCGGCGGCGCGCGCTGCAAAGGCCGGCGCCGGTGCAAACGGTGAGCACGGAGGCAGCTAGTTTCCCTGCATATGCGTGCACACGGGGGTGAACCAAGGGGCAGCTGGCTGGAAAAGAATCGCTGTCAGTGGAAGTTCTTGTATGGTGGGGCGACTAGGTCAGTCTTACGCACGGCGCGTGGCTGCACGCAAAGACCACACGTGCAAGGACTGCATGAGAGCCGAGCTGTTCAGCTTAGGGTTGAGATTTGGGGTTTCAGGGTTTGAGGTTTTAGTAAACCTGAGGAAACTCATCAAAACTCCCTCTCCCCCTCCCTCCACCTCCCCCCCCATAGGTGGCGCGCCGTCTGGCGACCCGCTGCGCGCGTCCGCCAAGTCGACCAAGGTGTCCGACCTGCTCCGCCGCTCCGACTCCCACTCTGCCGCGCTCTCCGGCGCTGCGTCCGCTGCCGCCACCGCCACTGGCGAGGGCGGCGACAACGGTGCGCCTATCGGGCCAGACTACGCTGCCGCGTTTGCCGACCTGCAGCGCCTGGTGTGCATCACCGAGGAGGGCTTCCTGGACGGCATGGCGGGCGAGGGCGACGGGAGCGGGCGCGCGATCGCGGCGCTCGAGTGAGAGGCGCTGCCGGGCGGCTGGCTGGTCGCGTCCATACGATTTGAAGCTTCGCGGCGCTGGAGTGAGACGCTGCTGGGCGGCTGGTGCCTGACCACATGCGATTTGAAGCTTCATGTGTGGCCCCCGCACGGCTGCTAGCGTGTGCGGCACGGCGCTGGGGTGAGACGCTGCGGGGCGGCTGGCTGGTCGCGACCATGCGATTTGACGTTTCACGTTGCTAGCGTGTGCTGCGCGGCTGCTAGCGTGTGCTGCGCAGCGTGGCCGAGTGGCACGTCATAGCAGCCGCTCGACGTATGCGTCAGATGGCTGGCAGCTGCGCGGCGCGTGTGGCTGATTTGCATGCTGGCGCGGCGCTCGGCTGGTGGCGGGGCTTTGGATGTGTTTGTGTTTGTGTGTGTCGCACACGGTGCGTGTGTGGCGGGGGGTGGGGAGGACGCGGCGGCGCTATTAACCCCAAACCGTGGGGGGGCGTGCGCCACTGGGCGTGGCACAGCAGCCAGAGTGGCTGGCCTGCTTGAGGCAGGCGGAGGGTCGAGCTAGATGGATGCAGCGTGTGCGCGTGTACTGTCGATGCGGGTGGGCCGGGCCACACCTCGGCGCGACCCGAGCGCGACCGTCGCAGCGGTAGGAAGGGCAGTAGAGTCTGCCTGCCCGCTGCAGCTACATACGGAGATGAACACATGCGCCAAGGCAGGTATTCCAAGCAAAACCCAAAACGCAGCAAGGTACAGAGAGTTGCAACCAATCGTACACTACATTCGGGTGCTTGCGCACCTGCAACCAGTGTGCCACCAGTGTGTTGATGTTCCTTTAGTCAGATAGGGCAGAGCAGACGGGGGGTCTCAGCTAGGAGGCTCCCACTAGTAGCTTGATGATGATGGATGTTACAGTCAGAAAGGCGTGTAAGACCATGCTCGTCACGTTGTGCCTGCGCACCTAACCTGGGATGCCTGTCTACTGGTGGTCGCTAGAACGAAACTGAGTCGCCTGTCTTCCTGTCGCACAGTGCCTTGACTCAGCAGTAGCGTGTTCATGCCTGGCCTGGCTTGGCTTGTCACAATGCCTGTCAAGAGCAGTCGATGCACCAGAGCCGCTGCTCGCTGCATTTGTGTGTGATCATCGCCACAGCCGTCACGAGTGAGCCTTGCCGCACAGCCGCCAGTGCGGCGCCCAATCCGGTGGCAGCGTCGCCAGCTCAAACTCGGTGAACGAGTACACCGCCGGCTGCGCGCAGTTCTGTGCAGGCGAGGTTTGGGGGGGGAGGGCCAGGGGTGCGCTTCAGACGGTAAGCTGACGGAACGGTCAAGACCAGCAGACAGGGCAGACCAGCAGGCGGGCAGCACCACCAAGGCAGATTGTGGTGTGTGTGTGGGGGGGGGGGGAGAGGGGAATGCCCTCACCTGTGCGGTCACCGTGTACGAGAGGCCGCCGAGCAGCGCGTCGACCAGGGCGGCCTGCGCGTGCGAGTGTTTAGGGTTAAGGGTTTAGGGGTTTACGGTTTAGGGTTTCTTAAGGGTGTGCGTGCGTGCGTGTGTGTCTTGAGTCACAACAGCTACACAGCACCCACAACCCAACGCTCTCTCCGGGCGGAGATCAGGAGCGCGGCCTTGTCCGTTTAAGAGTCGTCAGAGCGGCCGCCTGCTGCTGGCTCGCGCGACACCGCACGCGTGCTTGCCTGCTGGCCTCCGTTCAGCGGCAGCTGCCGCACAAGCCTCGTCACGCATACGACAGCGCGACACGGGCTGTCGCCTGTGCGGCGCCAGCCGTCAGTGCCTCCGTGTGTGGAGACGAGGGTGTGTTACTATATTCTCATCCAAGCCTTGCAGGATTGACTTGCGTGCTGGCGTCCGCCCAGCTGCTGCGCCGCCTCACGCACCGACAGGCACCGACATCCCGTGCCTCCATGCAGAGACAAGGGGCGGTTAATGTTATCCTCATCCAAATTGCCTGCCTCGTCACACACAGACAGCGCGACAGAGGCAGCCAGTGCCGCCACGCAAAGACACGGTGGCGATTAATGTTATCCTCATCCAACTTGCCTGCTGGCCTCCGCTCAGCTGCAGCTGCCGCGCCGCCTCGTCGCGCATCGCCAGCGCGAGCTCCGCGCCGGTGCGGTCCTTTCCGCTCTTGCAGTTGACAGACCTGCGCATGCGTATCACAGTTTTAGAGGCGCGGATGCAGGAGTTCGACCAGGTCAGGAGAACCCCAGGTCCTGGCACGAGATAGCTGCCCTCCTTTTCGCCTGCTTTGAGACACGCACCGCGTGCACAGCAATCATGATGGTAGATGGCATGCTAGGGGTCTAATTTTGACAGCCGCTGGCCTCATTCCTAGGGTCTGATGCGCCATCAAAGGCGTCCGACGGACTGTAAAATCAACCAGCTTACAGTATGCACCCTCGGGGCGCGGGATTGAGGGAGCTGCCTCGTGAGACGGGCTACCAGGCTGGCCTGCGCATGTGAATGAGTGAATGAGTGCGTGGGTGAGGTGGGTGAGTGCGTGGGTGAGGTGGCGACCGCCCCTCACAAGTAATTGTTAGAGCCAGAACTGGACTTGGGTCTAGGCAGTGGTACTAGGACTAGAGGTAGTCTTTGCTGGAAAGCCGATGTAACTGTAACAGTGAGATGGGTGACAGAATGAGTGCGTTAGGTTCTTGCTGCTCTCCCTGTTAGCAGACCTGCGCATCAGTGGTTCCGCTAAGGATCTTGAGGAAATGATGGCTCAACCCGAGCCTCATGGCTCACTTCCTCAATCTCAAGCCGCCGGAGGCGGATATTCGAGGATAATATATCAAAATGCCGATTTCCACAAATTTCGGGTCGGAATTCGCGAAATTTAAACCCGCAGCGCCAGCCCGAATCGGCCAATCTCAACCCGGTGTTGCAGGTTTGCGGGTTGGCTAACGGAAACACTACTGCGCATATGAGTGCGTGCGTGCGCGCGTGCGTGATGTACTTCTTTCCGCTCTTCCAGTTGACAGACCTGCGCGTGCGAGTGAATGGATGAGTGCACGAGTTGAGTTGCGTGCGTGACGTGCGTGAGGTGAGTGAGCGAGTGCATGAGAGAGGGAGGTGTGTGCATGAATGAGTGTGTGCGTGCATGTCCCTACCTACTCCACAGGCCAGTGAGTGCCCCCCCCCTCCCGCACAGCAGTTAAGCGAGGAGCCGCAGTTTCAGCGCATGCTTTCATCTCCAACCACTGACCTGCACCCTCCCAGCTCGCGCGCCGCGTTGCGCACGAGCGCCACGCACTCTGCGTCCTTCGGGTGGCGCGACCCCAGCGGGGAGAAGTGCGCATTGAGGGCGGAGAGCGCGGGGCAGCCGGCGCGCCCCGCAGCCGAGGCGTACCTTTGCAGTGGGTGCAGCGGAGGAAGGGTGACAAGCTTAGAGGTGGGGGCTGAGGGGACGGGAGGTACACAGACGCACACACAACCCCAGCGGGGAGAAGTGCGCATTGAGGGAGGAGAGCGCGGGGCAACTGGCGCGGGCTGATGCCGAGGCGTATCTGCGCGTTGGGTGCAGCGTGTCGAGTTTACAGCGCATGCCCTCGGGGCGTGGGATTGAGGGAGCTGCTTGCGACAGGTGGGTGAAACCGAGCTAGGGTGAGGGTTGGTGAGGGGCGCAAGGGTGAGGGCCGTAAGGGTGAGGGGCGCCTGAGGGTGGGGGCTAGGGGAGTGGGTGCACACATACAAACACGCACACACATGCCCATGCACGCACTGGAGCACGCACGACCGAACACGCCAGTGTTTTTGTGTTCGGCGTCTGGAGCCGGGTTTGGGAGCAATGGAGCAGGATGTTCAGTCAAATGGCCCCAGAAAATAAATTGAAATTCATGAAAACGAAATCAATGGAACACGCACGCCACTCACTCGTTGATCCCTCGCAGCGCAGCCACGTTGAGAATCTCCCCGTAGGACCGGGCGCCCCTGCTGTGGGTGGTTCCGGTGTGTGTGTGTGTGTGGGGGGGGGGGGAGTGAGACAGTGTGACGTGGCGGTCGATTTTACACTCCCGTCGGGTGCCCTTGCTGGCGTATTCGACTTGATGCACGCGTGTGCCTGTTGCGTGTGTGTGTTGGGTGTATGTTGCAGTGTGCATGCTCCCGTGGTTCACCACAGGACCTGGCGCCCATGCGCGCGAGGAGTGGTGGTGCTGCGCGTGCTGCGCCGCGCGCTGCGCGTGCTGTGCGTGCTGCGCGTGCTGTACTGTGCTTGCTGCGTGCGTGTCTTGGTGTGTGTGCAAGGGCGCGCGTTGGCAGGGCCCCATCACACCGCGCCACCCCTTGTTACACGTGGGACATGCCTGGCAGGGGGCGTACCGTTTGCGTGTGTGCGTGTGCTTGCCAAGGCTCGCGCATACACACTCTCTCTGGCTCTGTCTCTCTTTCTCTCTTTTTCTCACTCTTTCTCTCACTTTCTTTCTCTCCCCCTCTCACTCTCCTTCTCCCTGTCAGAGAGTCTGCCACGCACCTGACGCCCACCCCCGGCTGCGGCCTCGCCCCAGGCAGCCAAAAGCGCCAGCGCAGGAAGCCGAACGACTGCAGCACGTTGACGCCGGTCGAGAAGACGAGCGGGCGCACGCGCAGGCTGCGGTGGGGGTGCACGCGTGGTGTGTGAGAGAGAGAGAGAGCGATGGAGGCGGCCGAAGGACTGCAGCACGTTGACGCTCGTCGAGAAGACGAGCGGGCGCACGAGCAGGCTGCATGTGCACACACGTGTGGTGTGTGTATGAAAGAGGAGAAAGAGAGAGAGAAGAGAGTGAGTGCGACAGAGAGAGGAGAGAGAGTCAGCCGAGCGACTGCAGCACGTTGCCGCCTGTCGAGAAGATGAGTGAGCACACGCGCAGGCTGCATGTGCACGCACGTGTGGTGTGTGTGTGTGTGTGTGTGTGAGAAAGAGAGAGTCAGCCAAACGACTGCTGCACGTTGACGCCGGTCGAGAAGACGAGCGGGCGCATGAGCAGGCTGCATGTGCACGCACGCGTGGTGCATGTGTATGGAAGAGGAGAAAGAGAGAGAGAAGAGAGTAAGTGTGACAGAGAGAGAAGAGAGAGAGAGGCAGCCAAACGACTGCGGCACGTTAGCGCCCGTCCAGAAGGCGAACGGGCACACGAGGAGGCTGCGGTGGGGTGCACGTGTGCATGTCAGCGCTTGTGAGGTGACAGAGAGGTGACAGAGAGAGAGAGAAACAGAGAGAGAGAGAGAGAGAGAAACAGAGAGAGAGAGAGAGAGAGAGAGAGAGAGAGAGAGAGAAGAGTCGGCCGAATGACTGCAGCACGTTGGCGCCAGTCGGGAAGACGAACAACAGGCGCAGGCTGCGGTGGGGGTGCACGCGTGCGTGCTGTCGCGTGTGTGTGTGAGAGAGAGTGACAGAGACAGCGAGACGGAGAGACAGAGAGAGCGAGAGACAACCAGCACACAACCTCACCTGCGACTTGTCAGCGCCGACGCCGCGGCCGCAGCCCCGCCCTCCACGCGTTCCAGCACCTGCGGTGGTATGTGTCGGTGTCCGTAGGTACAGTTCCAGCTGCTGAATAAGCACGCTGTGTGTCCGAAACAAAGGAGGAGGGGGGGGGGGGGCTCGCAAGCGCTCTCGCTTTCTCACACACGCGCGCCATCAACTGCGCCCGACGGGACTGTAAAATCGACCACACGCGCAGACACACACGCAGGTACGCACCTCATGTGGGGGCAGCCGCAGCGAGCACGTGATTGTCGCGCGGATGTGCAACACAGACGATGCCTCGCTAGCACACACAGTCACGAACATGCACACAGCCGCCCAGACACACATGCACGCGCAGGCACGCACCTCTGGAGGGGGCAGTGGCAGCGTGAGCGTGATTGTCGCGCGCGGCGCGGCGTCCCCCAACAGACCTGTGGGGTCTGACGTGGCTGAGTCGCCCACGGTGACGCAACTGGCGGGGGGAGGGGGCGTGGACGAGAAGCGGACCTGCAGGAGTGTGTGTGTGTGTGTCTGTGTGTGGTGGGGAGTGGCTGATTCGCCCACGGTGACGCAGCTGGCGGGGGGAGGGGGCGTGGACGAGAAGCGGACCTGCATGGGGCGTGTGAGTGAGTGCGTGTGTATGTGTGTGTGTGTGTGTGTGTGTGTCCGATTTTACAGTCCGTCGGACGCCTTTGATGGCGCATTAATGTGTGTGTGTGTGTGTGTGTGTGTATGTGTGTGTTAATGTGTGTGTGTGTGTGTTGGTGGTGGGAAGTGGCTGAGTCGCCCACGGTGACTCAGTTGCCAGCGGGAGGGAGATGGCGGCGGTGTGTGCGTGTGTGTATGGCGGCGGTGTATGGCGGCGGTGTGTGGCTGCGGTGTGGCGGCAGTGTGTGGCGGCGGTGTATGGCGGCGGTGTACGTGTGTGTTAATGTGTGTGTGTGTATGTGCGTGTGTGTGTGTTGAGGTTGTTCACCCTCTTGCTGGCGCACGGTTGGTCTCCCGCCTTCAAACGGAATCTCCTCAATTGATGACTAGAAACAGCCTATCTAGGTCTGCCGTGCAGAGTTCTCTGTAACGATCTCTCTCTCTCTCTCTCGTGTGTGTGTGTGTGTGTGTGTGTGTGTGTGTTGGTGGTGGGAAGTGGCTGAGTCGCCCACAGTGACTCAGTTGCCAGCGGGAGGGAAATGGCGGCGGTGTGTGAGTGCGAGTGTGTGTGTGTGTGTCAGTGTGTGTGTGTGTCGGTGTGACGCCAGCAAGGCGTGAGTCCCATCGATCTATCTATCTACATGCAGCACGTCTAGTGTGCGCGCGCGTGGGGGGTGGCGGCGGCGCAAGGAGAGAGAAGCGGGCGTGTGGAGAGTACGGCGGCGGCGTGGGTGGGTGTGGGAGGGGGGGCAGCACTTGACGCCACTGAGGCCCCAGTCTGATGACTTGCGTTGCTGCGCGTGCGCGCGTTGGCGCGCGGAGGCGCAGCGTGGCGCACGTGTGGGTCCCCCCCCCCCTACACAAACACAGTTCATCCCATACCAGATTATTACATACACACACACACACACACACACTCCCATCCCACACACACGCACCTGCATCCGCGCCGCAACCTCGTCGAGTGCCCCCACCAGATCCGACAGGTAGCTGTACACACACACACACACACACACACACACCTCCCACACACGCACACCTGCAAGCGCGCCGAAATCTCGTCGAGTGCCCCCACCAGATCCGACAGGTAGCTGCACTCCCGCGCGTTAAGATCACTGAGCAGAGAGTGCTGCACGAAGAGGAGCGCGTTGGATCGAAGGGACGCGGAAATTGAGTCTGGCTGGGTGGCCATGTGGCGCACGGCGTCACACACGACTGGGAGGGCCTGGGGTGGTGGTGAGGTGTGTGTGTGTGTGTGTGTGTGCGCGTGCGAGAGAGAGAGAGAGAGAGGGAGAAAGAGGGAGAGAGAGAGGGAGAGAGAGAGGGAGAGAGATAAAGAGGGGGGGGGAGGGGCTCTGGATTGCGCGTTGTGCAGTGCACGGCGTCACACACCACTGGCAGGGCCTTGGGTGATGAGAGGGGGGGGGGGGAGAGGTCACAGCCTTGGGAAGAGAGATGGAAGAGAGTGTGTGTGTGTGTGTGTGTGTGTGTGTGAGGTGGAGAGGGGCCCTGGGTTGCGCGCCATGTGGTGCACGGCGCCACAGAAGACTGGGAGAGCCCCCGGGGAAGAGAGATGGAGAGAGACGGGAATGTGTGCGCGCGTGAGATAAGGTGCATCGCATCACGCACACGCACACACACACACACACACACACCTGTGCCACGCAGTACACCCTCCGCATCCCAATCTCCTCCTCCAGAGCATCCACACACACACACACACACACGCACAAACACACACACATACACACACGCCCCCCCCCACACGCATGTACCTGTGCCACGCAGTACACCCTCCGCCTTCCAATCTCCTCCTCCAGAGCCTCGAGAGACTTGAAGCGCGCGCCCCGCAGCAGCGCGCGCCGCGCGCGCAGGGTGGCTGCGTAGTGGCACTCAGCGGCTAGCTGCCGGGGGGGGGGGGGAGGCAGAGGCGTGTGTGTGTGTGTGTGTTTGAGCATTGTGGCACTCAGCGGCCAGCTGTCAGGAGGGGGGGGGGGGCGTGAGCATCGTGGCGCCCCGCAGCAGCGCGCGTCGCGCGGTGTGGCCGCGTCGTGGCAATCGGCGACCAGCTGCCAGGCAGGGGGGGGGGGCAGCAGACCACCTTCACAGCGAGCCTGCCTCAGTCGCTTCACGCCCGCCAATGGCTTAGTTTGCCACACACACACACACACACACACGCTTACGCACGCACGCCCTACCCCCCTCCACACCCACGCCCGCACCCACCTTAACCATCACAGCGAGCCCCAGTCGCTTCGCCCCCGCAGTTGGTTTCGTGTGCACCGCAAACGCGCCGCAGCGCGGGAACCACGCGAGCTCACGCGCCGCCCCGGAGCGGTCGCGCAGCAGCAGGGAGTGCGTGCGCGCGTTCACAGACATGGCCTGTGTTTGTCGAGGGTGGGTGGGTGGGTGGGGAGGTGTGTGAGTGTGTGTGTGTGCCAGCAGCAGAGAGTGTGTGCGCGCGTTGACAGACATGGCCTGTGACGTGTGTGTGTGTGGGGGGGGGGGTGAGCGCGCGTGTGTGTGTGTGCAGCAGCAGCGTGGGAACCACGCGAGCTCGCGCACAGCCCCGGAGCGGTCGCGCAGCAGGTGCGACCGCACACCTGCACCTCTGCCTTGCGCTTGGCGTCGTTCGGACGCAGGCGTCCAAATACACACACACACGCACACACATGCACACACACACACACACACACACATACACACACCTGATCCTCTGCCTCGCGTTTGGCGTTGCTCGGACGCAGTCGACCAAACACACATACGCGCATCCCCCCCCCACACACGCACACTAACGCACACACACACACACATACACACACCTGAGCCTTTGCCTCGCGCTTGGCGTCGCTTGGACGCAGTCGACCCAACACACATACGCGCCCCCCCCCCCAAACACACACGCACACTACCGCACACACACGCACACACACACACACACACACACCTGAGCCTCTGCCTCGCGCTTGGCGTCGCTCGGACGCAGTCGACCAAACACACATACGCGCACCCCCCCACACACACACACGCACACTACCGCACACACACACACACATACACACACCTGAGCCTCTGCCTCGCGCTTGGCGTCGCTCGGACGCAGTCGACCAAACACACATACGCGCACCCCCCCACACACACACGCACACTACCGCACACACACACACACACCTGAGCCTCTGCCTCGCGCTTGGCGTCGCTTGGACGCAGTCGACCAAACACACATACGCGCCCCCCCCCCCACACGCGCACACTACCGCACACACACACACACACACACACACACACATACACACACCTGAGCCTCTGCCTCGCGCTTGGCGTCGCTCGGACGCAGTCGACCAAACACACACACGCGCACACACACCCCAAACACGCACACTACCGCACACACACACACACACACACACACACACACACCCCTGAGCCTCTGCCTCGCGCTTGGTGTCGCTCGGACGCAGCGGGCCAGACATACATACGCGCCCCCCCCCCCACAAAAACACACGCACACTACCGCGCGCACACACAAACACACACGCACGCACACATACACACGTGAACCTCTGCCTCGCGCTTGGCATCGCTCGGACGCAGGCGACAAAACACACACGCACACACACACACACAAACACACACACACCTGAACCTCTGCCTCGCGCTTGGCGTCGCTCGGACGCAGGCGACCAAACGCGGACATGAACTCTGCCTGGCGGGAGAACGCGGGGCCCTGCCAGAGAGTGTGTGTGTGTGTCTGTACTACGTGGACATGAACTCTGCCTGGCGGGAGAACACGGGGCCCTGCTAGAGAATGTGTGTGTGTGTGTGTGTGTGTTTGTCCTACGTGGACATGAACTCTGCCTGGCGGGGGAACACGGGGACCTGCCAGAGAGAGAGTGTGTGTGTGTGTGTGTTTGTACTACACGGACATGAACTCTGCCTGGCGGGAGAACGCCGGGCCCTGCGAGTGTGGTCGATTGTACAGTCCGTCAGACGCTTTAAATGGCGTGTGTGTGTGTGTGTCTGTGTGTGAGGTGTCGACCAGCAACAAACAAGTGCCCACACCATTTCACACCATTCCACACCTGCGTGCGCATGCACGCATGCCCCCATCGACCAACAATAAGTGCCTACACCATTCCACACCATTCCACCTGTGATTGCACGTACGCCAGCCCCGCCGCCATCGGAGTCGTGTCGACCACCTCAACGAGCGACTCCCCGTCCGAAAGCTGAAGCACCGTGTGTGTCAGGCGGCTCGGCTGAACGTGTGCCAGGCGCATGAGCGCCTGGGGGAGTGTGTGTGTGTGTGTGTGTGCATGCGTGCCGAGGGGCGTCGGGGGGCCATGCGCGTCAGGCGGCTCGGCTGCACTATGCGCCAGGCGTATGAGCGTCTGAGGGGAGAGGGGAGGATGAGGGTCTGCCGGGAGGGGGGGGAGGGGGTCAGAGGTCATTGTTGAACATCACTATAGAACACAGAGAGACCGCGGGCTGAGTTCAAAGGGATGTGATCGAGGTGGCCGCACATACACACGCCCACACACTCACACGCGCACGCGCACAGACACCGCAGGCTTCCAACGGACTGCAACCGATCGACCACCACCACCGTCATCACACACAAGTACACACACACACACACACACACACACACACACACACGCGCACACACATGCGCACAGACATTGCAGGCTTCCAACGGGCTGCAACATCGACCACCATCATCACACACACACACACACACACACACACACCTGAAACGCGTACGCATGCTCGACCTTGCGCTTGAACCCCGGCTGACACACACACATATGCACACACACATGCACATGTACACACACACAATTTCAGGCTTCCAGTCCTTCCAAAGGACTGCAACACACTCACACACACACACACACGCACACACACACACACACACACACAAACCTGAAACGCGTACACACGCTCGACCTTGCGCTTGAACCCCGGCTGGCGAGCGGCGCCCGCCCGCTTTCCATCCTTTACCAACACCCTTAGGGCCTTGCGCCCAGCGCGCCGCACGGCCTACGCACCGAGCAATATAGTGACAAAGTGGCAGGGAGGGGGGGGTGTCATTCAGTGGTGTTTGCGTGTATGCGTGTGTGTCTGTGTGTGTGCGTGTGTGTATTAGTCAAATCCACTGGCACCAGACACCAGGCATGTATGGGTTGCTTTGCCAACCCCCTCAAAGCCGCTGCGCCCAGCGCGCCGCACGGCCTACGCACGAAGCAACAGAGTGGCAGGTGCGTGTGTGTAGCGTGTGTATGTGTGTGTGTGTGTGTGTGAGTCAAAGTCACTGGCACCAGACACCAGGCTTGTATGGGTTGCTATGCCAACCCCCTCAAACTGGCACCAGACACCAGGCTTGTATGGGTTGCTATGCCAACCCCCTCAAAGCCGCTGCGCCCAGCGCGCCGCACGGCCTACGCACGAAGCAACAGAGTGGCAGGTGTGTGTGTGTAGGTGCGTGTGTATGTGTGTGTGTGTGTGTGAGTCAAAGTCACTGGCACCAGACACCAGGCATGTATGGGTTGCAAAGCAACCCCCCCAGGGCCTTGCGCCCAGCGCGCCGCACGGCCTACGCACAGAGTGACAGGGAGGTGTGTGTGCGTGTGTGTAAGGTTCGGCGGTCTATTTATGGCCACCCCCACGGAAGTCGGCCACACAAGTAGGGCATTTCCGAAAACGCCCAAACGGCCCTCTCAGGCAGCCCCGCCAACACCCGCGGCACCCAAGATGTGTGTTGGGATGATAGTAGGCTTGTTGCGCTGTCGCGAGGCCTGGGGAGAGGCGTGGGCGTGCGCGCTGGGGGAGCGGCGCCCCCACTGCATGGGCGCATGCAACTTTCCGGCCGCCATACGCGGCCCAGGGTGCATGCATGGACCTAATTCCGGCGCCGCAAGCTTTCTACATATACCATTAAGGTTGCCTTCAACTGGCGAAGCGCGCGGTCTTGTCTGCGTGACGCCCATGGTGTGTGGACATTCCGAAATTTGGATCGAAAGAGCACCACCGAGACACCTCCTCTGGACGAGTGACAGCAGCCAAAAGTTTGAGATTTGGCCCATTTAGCTCGTGTTCGACGGGCGTCGCGTGTCGTTGCATGTGCACGCGTCCAGATGAGGAAATGTACCGAACCAACGCCATGCACCAGTTTTGGTTCGGTACATTCCGACGTCAGGCCGCGCGCACACGCAACGGCACTAAAAGCTTTTCGAACACGAACTACATGGACCAAATCGCAAACTTTTGGCTGCGGAATGAGGTTCGGGGGTGCTCCCTAGGACGAGAACGACGCCCCGAAAGTTTTTTTTGTTGCTATGTCCGACTTTGTGGCACTTATGTAGCCAACTTGGGTGGGGGTGGCCACATAGTGCGTAATAAATTAAGCTTAATTAAGCTTAATTAAGGCCTGTACGCGCGGAGCGCCGCGGCGTATAGTGTCGACTGCGGGGACCTTAATTAAGGCAGGGGGGGGGTGCCACGTCCGAACTTTTCACTGGAGAGGGCGTCACACGACAATCCACTTCTCCCAGACGCCCCCCGCACATCCCCCGACGCACCCACGCGACATCTTTAAATAAAAGCTGCAATCCCAGAGCTGTGGCGGGGCGCGGGGGCTGCGGGGTCGGTCGGGAGGGCCTATCGCAGGCCCCAGTGCCCCCATGCGGCCGCCCCTGCATTCCCGGCGCCCATTGCGCGGCATTGAAAGCACCAGTGGTGATGTAGCGAGGCTTTAGGGGGGCCGGGGTGCGGAGAGGGGGCCGGGTGGCTGGTGCACAACACACAGGCTCCATGCTGGTGCCCGCATGGGGCATGCAGACCCAAGAGGGCGATCTCCGTCCTGGGACCACCGCAAGCCAAACGCAGAAAAAACGTCTGCGCAAGGTCTCTCAGGTGTCGATTCCGGGGCGACGAGTGCTGAAGTGCAGCTAGGACGCTGGGATTTACTTCAGCCCGTTTACCCCCCGCAGATTTTCCTCCGTCCTAGGACCATCGCAGCCCAAACGCAGGAAAAACTGTCTGCGCCAGGTCTCTAAGGTGTCGATTCCGGGGCGTCGAGTGCTGAAGTGCAGCTAGGACGCTGGGATTTACTTCAGCCCAAAACGACCCCGCTAGACCAAGGAGGGCCCGAGGGCGACGCTGTCTGAGGTGCACCTCGGGGCGGCGACGTGATAAGGGATGCCTACTGGTCAGGCGCCCCGCGTACGGCCACGAGTCGTGGTCCGTGCGTGGAAACAGTTTTGGGCCGCGGGCAGCTGTCTTGTGACACACTTTTCAGTCAAAAGTGTCGACGTGGCACCCCCCCCTCTGAATTAAGGTGCTCGTCGAGTGTGGGGGGCCGCGGAAGCCGCGAACGGGGCACTTTGGCCTCCCCGCGCTGTGACAGCGCACCAGCGGGACTAAACGAACCAAATGCGTCGCCGTGAAGCGCGGGAGGTCGCGATATCGGCCATCGAGGGAGTCCCCCACACTCAACTGCAACAGCTGGCTCGTAGGACCCCCGAATGGGATTCCACCACTTGCGGCGCTTCAGAAATGCGCAGGAGGGACGATGTTCTTTTGTTTGGCGCAGGGTTGCATGGGGGCATGGGAGGCAGCCGCATCCATGCAGTGAGTGGCTGGATGGGTTGGGGCGGCACAAAGGTGGCCAGGAGCGTTCCTTGGCTGCCTTGGCATGCTTTGCAACATTTAGGACCTTAAGGGCACCATACAAACATGTCCTGGGGTTTCTGCACGCGCCAACCTCAACAGGGAGAGCTGATGCGATCATGCTGCGCAGCACAGACTCGGTGAGAGCCAGCGCCGCGCCATGCTTGATTCGCAGCTTTTCACTGAGCGCGTGACTCTGGCGGTGCTGCTGCTCTAGGACACGTCCAAGGGCTACCTGATGCGGCGGCGGCGGCGGCGGCGGCCGGATCGTGACAGTGAGCTAGTGATGGCGCTGCCCGTGTAATGCTGCTGCCCGTGGACGTAGCTGGGGCACGAGCTGCTGCCCGTGGACGTAGCTGGGGCACGAGTTGTGTGCTGGGTTCTGATGTCAGCGACTAAAGGAGTAGGGTGATCAAGCGTGCTGAAGCGTGTGGGCAAGCAGCGGGGCCGGCCGAACGGATCGTGAGCAACTAGTGATACCGCTTCCCGCCTGATGATGCTGCCCGCTTGGGCGTAGCTATGGCACGTGTTAAATGTGCTAGGTGGTGGGTGCTGAATTCAGCGACTGTAGGAGTAGGGTGTATGTAAAAGAGTGGGTGGAGAGGCGCCTACCGCGGCGTCCACCGAGCGCACAGCATCTTGCATTGCTTCCCACGACTCACAAAAAATCATCGGCATGTCCCGGTCGTGGTTCTTAGCTCCACCACTGGCGTAGAAAAATGTCCAACTTTCAGATTTCAGCTGGGATTTTTTCCCTGGGAGTTCAGTTTTAACTTAACTTAATTAAGCTTAATTAAGCTTAAGTAAGATGCCTGTTTTTCGGGCCAACTTATTATCCGACGGTTACGTGTGTGTGTGTCCGTCTGTTTCTCTGTCGTCAGTGGTGTTTGCACGCGGCCTTGTTGACCAAACCCCTTCAGGGCCATGCGCCCAGCGCGCCGCACGGCCTACGCACGGAGTTACAGAGTTACAGAGTGGCAGGGAGGTGTGTGTGCGTGTGTGCATGTGTCAGTCTCTCTCGCTCTCTCATTGTGTCAGTGGTGTTTGCACGCGGCGGAGGCATGCGTGGGTGGCCTTGTTGACCAACACCTGGAGGCCTTGCGCCCAGCGCGGCGCACAGCCTACGCACAGAGCAACAGAGCAACTGAGTGGCAACGAGGCGGGGGGTGCCAGTCAGTGGTGTTTGCACGCGGCGGGCCTACGCACGGAGTGACAAGTGTGTGTGTGTGTGTGTGTGCGTGTGTATGTGTGACAGTTTGTTTTCTGTTTCCTTAGCCAACCCCCATGGAAACAAAACTCGCCCTGAAAACGTCAAACTGGTCGGGCGCGTTCCTTGCCGCATATTTTTCCAGCCCTCGCTCTGGCCGCGCCACATCAGCCTCCCACCAAACCGCAACGCCGGGCCGCCACTATGCCCCCCAACACTCCCCGAAACCCCAGGGCCAGCACACACACACACACACACCACACACACACTCAAGACACATCCACCTTGAACACGTCAAATGGGTCGATCGAGGCCTTAGCCGCATATGTAGGGGTCGGAATAATATAACATAACAATAATAACATAACGTTATAATAACGTTATAATTTGCCGGCGACATGTTAAAAATTTGGGACGCGAGTTCAACTTTCTGAAATCTGCCTGGATTCCAATGGGGTTGAGCTCTCTGGTAAGACAAATAATTTAAGACAACATGCTGGCACTCAAGACACTTGTTTGTGTTGCTCTGTGGTGTGCTGGTGTGCTGGTGTGGGGTCTGAATGGGGAGGTCTGCATGGAAGGTTCCTGCCGCCAGACCACAGGCACCATGTCGCTAGATGCTGATGGCAAGCAGGGGTATCGAAATGAGAAGAAGCTGCCCGCTGAAGTGCTCGGGCTGTTCAGGGCGCAAGTAGCGAAGAGCAAGGCCGGTTGGAGCGGTCAGTTTGAGCCGCGCCTGGGCGCCGAGGGCGTGTGCAAGCTGTTCTGCAAAAATTGCAGCGACCAGGACGGCTCGAGCTGTCGGAGGAGGAGGCGGAGGACTTGCACGCAGAGGAGGAGGAGGAGGAGTGGGAGGAGTGGGAGGAGGGGATGGTGTAGATGGTGCGAAGACAGTGCCGCACGTGGCGGAGGAACGTAGGAGGGTGTTGACACTGCGCCGCGCATTACGCGTTACGCGTACCGCGTGACATGTAAAACTGGTTCGGGCCGAAAACTCGGCAAAAAAAGTCAGAAAATTAATGGACACCGGCAGCACGCTCTCCATCACCACAGCAGTCTACTGTGATAGTTTCACGCGAAACCATTACGATTTGTGAGTTATTTTTTATGATAACAGGCATTATAACGTTATAATTGTTAGAAATGTTATTAGTAACGTTATAATAACGTTATAATTCTCGGCCGGTATGTTATATTGCCGACCCTTACGCATATGTGGCTTCAGCGCCCACCCGACCGCAGCCAGCGCGCCTGCCTCCCCACGGCAACCCCAACCCACCAAACCGTAATGCCAGGCCCCCCAACACTCCCCAAAACCCCAGGGCGACCCCACTCCACCACCCCCACACACAATCCCCCCACCTTGAACACGTCAAATGGGTCGATCGCGTCCTTTGCCGCGTATGGCTGCAGCGCTCGTTCTGGCCGCCCCACGCCTCTCCCCCTCCCACCCACCAAACCCTAAAGATAAAACGAAGCTACCCATCCCCCTCAATCGTCCCACCTTAAACACGTCGAACGGGTCGATCGCGTCCTTTGCCGCGTATGGCCTCAGCGCCCACCCGATCTCCACCAGCGCGCCCGCCTCGTGCCGCCCTCCCCACGGCAGCTCAAACGCGCGCGCGGTGTCGGCGAGTGCGGAGACCACGGCGGAGACAAGGGCGAGCGCACGCGCGCAGGGGCCGGGCTCCTCGCCTGTGTGTGCAGTGGTTGGGTACATTCACTGCCGCTGTGACAGCAGAGAGAGAGAGAGAGAGAGAGAGAGAGAGAGAGAGAGAGAGAGAGAGAGTGCGGAGGCAAAAGCAATAGCGGGTGCGTGCGTCGATGGGTTAGTTTGTGGCCTGTGGGCAATGCGGGTGGGTGCGTTGGTTGGTTGGTGGGTCCACAAGGTTGACCTGAATCCTGCTTTGGCGGGAGAGGGAGGGAGGGTGCGGAGACGACGGCAGAGACGAGGGCGAGCGCGCGTTCGCAGGGGGCGGGCTCTGTGCCTGAGGGTTTGTGCGTTGGTTAGTTCATGGGGTTGACTCCTGCTGTGACGGCGGAGAGAGAGGGAGAGGCATATATATATAGAGAGAGAGGCAGAGGCAGAGAGAGAGAGGCAGCGAGAGAGAGAGAGATAGAGATAAAGAGAGAGGAGATACGATGGCGGAGACGAGGGCGAGCTCGCATGGGCTGGGCGCCTCGCCTGTGTGTGCATTGGTTGGCTTCTTCAAGGGGACTTAAACCACCGCTGTGATGGCAGAGAGAGAGAGAGAGAGAGAGAGAGAGAGTGAGAGAGAGGGGCGAGACGACGGCGGAGACAAGGGCGAGCGAGCGCGCGCAGGGGCCGGGCTCCGTGCCTGTGGGCATTGCAACCAGGCTTCGGCACCGCCAACTCACCGCCCCCTTCGCGCCCGTCCGCGTGCTGCCACGCAGACCCCCATCCATCCCGCAAGGGCCCCAGCATCGCCCCCCTCACCCTCAGCTGGAGGCGCCGCCGCCTGCGACACGCACCCTGGCATCACGCCAGACGCGAGCGCAGCAGCCGCATCGGACAGCAGCGCACGGTTGCTCGCAGACAGTGCCTCACGTGTCGTGGATCCGCGCCAGCTGCGGGACAGAGGGGACACAGCGTGTATGTTTGCTAGCTGATCAGGCCTGCCCTGAGGGGGGGGCGAAAACATAACGAGGGCACACACACAACACACACCACTAAACACACACGCACACACACACATACTGCGCAGACACACCGTGCAGACACACACCTGTGCTCCGGCACGCCCAGCCGCGCCAGGACCCAGCGCAGCATGCGCATGACTACAAACGGAACGGTGGCCACGACGAGCATCGCAAAGTCGTGCAGGCCAGCAAGCAGGGGGCTGCTGGTGGGGAAGACCTTGGGGGGAGGGGGCGGTCACGTGTGCATGTGTTTGTGCGCGTGCGTGTGCGTGTGCGTGTGCGTGTGTGTGTGTGGCAGGGCCCAGAACACTGTGAGTGTGCATGTGTCAGTGAGTTTGCACATGCGCATGTGTGTTTGTGTGCATGTGTGCGTGCCTGTTGTCCATGCCACCTGCATGTGTGTGCTCATTGCGCGTGAGTGACACGTTGCATGGGATCTGCATGGCAGCTGCATGAGGTCGTGGTCGGACGCACCTCGTGCTGCTGCAGCAGCCCCAGCTGTTCCACGGAGCCGCCTGATCCCCCAGACATCGTGACGCGCGCCTGGGTCAGCAGCCTGTGGCTCTCTTGGCTCTCCTCGCGTTGCGCCACGCCGTTTCCCTCCTCGCGCTCCGCACCGCCCACGAGTCCCGCCATCTCCTGGGCATGAAGATCCTTGCCAGACATGCCCAATGAGGCTTTAGGCAGGTGCTGGCGTGCGTGCATGCAGCGGAGGGCTCGCGGCGTGCGCGCCTGGCAGACAGGTAGAGGGAGGGTGGATAAAATAGCTAAAGCTATAACGGAGCACCTACGCCTGGCGCAGGCCTTCGGCCTGACAGCTCTTGGGATCACGGGGCAGGTGTTCGAAAATCTCACTCTTTCAGACCCCCCCCCACACCGCCCCAACGGCATCGCAGCCCAACGATGCCGCTCCTCCGCGCACAACCCAGCAGCCCCATCAGCGCTGCGTGCAGGTGGCCTTGAAACTGCAGCAGGCGACGATCGACCACGAGTGTCACCAGGAGCTGTCCGTTCGTAGCAGCTATGTCTCAGTTCGAGCCAGTTCCCCCGTTCTCTGACATGCACGTGTTCATCGGCGACAGCGTCGTGGTGGTGCAGCCGGTCGTGAAGAACGCGTCGCACGTTGACACGCTCAGCGTCGACCTCCGCACTGGCAGCGTCCAAGCGCTGGTCAGCCCCCCGCAGCGTTCGACCCCCACCCCCATCGTGGCGGTCCTGGGAGTGTCCAAGCTCTTCAAGGGTGAGGGGCGTCTGCATTTGGCACACGCATGAGCCATGCAAGCCTACCATGCAACACAAGTGCATGCACACAAACACACACACACACACACACACACACATGCATACATACATACACACACACATACATACATACGTACAAAAAACACGAGCACACACGCACACACACACACACTAACCACACGCAACGCACACACACACACACACACACACACACGTAACACACAAGTACACACATCCACAAGAGTACACACGCACACGCAACGCGCCACGCAGGATACGCCGTCGTGGTGGTGACCGCTGCCAAGGTCGTCGCGTCTGTGCTGGGCGCGGACATCTACCAAATCACTAAGACGAGCATCATCACGAGCGAGGAGGCGCGCATGGCAAAGTGGGTGGTGGGTGGACACTGGTGTCCTCGCAGCGGAGCCCCAGTCGAGTGGGCGTGTTATGTACACGGCTGCTCTGCGCAGGCCCTGCTCTGCTGTCGGATGGCGTCGAACCCGAGGGACACACACACACACACACACACACGGCCCTGCTTTGCTCACTGATGGCGTCGAACCCGAGGCACACACACACACACACACACACACACACACACACACACACACACACACACGGCCCTGCTCTGCTCTCTGACGGCGTCGACCTCGAGGGACGTACACACACACACACTGACCTGCTCTCTGATGGCGTCGAACCAGAGGGACACACACACACACATACATATACATGTGCACCGACACGCACACACGCACAAGTCGAATCCGCCATCAACGGCGTCCAGTAGAGTAAATCGGCCACATACACACACACACAAGTACAACAAGGCCCTGCTGCGCCTGCTGGCTGATGATGTCGACCCCGCAGGACACACACACACACACACACACACACGCAGGGAAAACAAGGCCTTGTTGCACCTACTGGCTGATGGTGTCAACCCCGCAGGACACACACACACACACACAGGGACAACAAGGCCCTGCTGCGCCTGCTGGCTGATGGTGTGGACCCCGACGGCTCCGGCCGCGCGATGTACTTCTCACACTACTATGACGTCACACTCTCGGCGCAGAAGACGGCCAACGTGGCGATGGACGGGTCGCCAGCGATGCAGGTGGGCGTGTTGGTGGTTCAGTGGTTCATTGGTTTAGTGGTTATCTTGGGGATGAGACCAACACGGTGCGCGCCTACCTATGCATACAGACTCCTTGTTTAGTTCTTGACGGCTCGCCAGCGACGCAGCTGTGCTTCTCAGAAATCCAGTGGTAGTGGGGATGAAACCAAGGCCTTGCATAACTAGTCTTTGGGAGGAGTCCTTGAGGATTCCCAAGGAGTCCTTAGGAGGGCCAACGTGGCGATGGACGGGTCGCCAGCGATGCAGGTCGGCGTGTCGGTGGCGGCCGTACGACGTATCAGCGTCACGCCCTTTATGCGTCACCGACTCCTATGTATCACTGACTCCTACACATCACTTCGCGTGAGTATGCATAGTGATGCATCACCATGTGTCACGACGCATCACTTTATCACTTTCACATCTATCACTTTCACTGACGCCTAAACATCACTATGCGTGACTATGCATAGTGATGCATCACAATGCATCAATTTACTTCACGACATCATCACTAGGAGGATTCCTATGCATCACTCCTATGCATAACTCCTATACACGACGCATCACTAGGAGGACTCCTAAGCACCACTGAATCCGATGTATGTCAAGCCCACGCGATGCAGAGCTCCGCCGTGCACACACCGGCACAGCCATCACTGCTATTGTCGCATTTCCACACACACACACACACACACACACACACACACTGTGCACACAGAGCCGTGCCCCACATGCACAGACATGCACGCACGCACGCGTGCACACACATACACACACCAGCACAGCCATCACATGCACACACACACACACTGCGCACACAGAGCTCCGCCGTGCGCGCCGACAAGGACTTCTTCTGGAACTTCCGGATGTCGCGGCCGCTGATCGACGCGGGCGCGCACAGGTGTGGCGGTTGTGGCGTAGGAGGTGAATGGGCACGAGTCTTGGGTGCACTGCCCTAAAACCCTAAAGCACTTAACCCTACCATCCCAAACCCTAAACCCTGGGGGCCGAGTGCCCTGTCTAGGTCCAGCCCCAAATCACAAGCCCCCCACCACCAGTGGCCAGCCACCTGTCTGAAGCGCTCGGGCGCTTTATGCTGAGCAAGGTCGAATACGCTGCCTGTTAGGTGCGTCACACACGACTGTATAATCCACCATCATCATCGTTAGCATCATCAAACCCGAAGCCCTAAACCTAGGAGCACGCGCTGCAAGGGCACGCCTCCAGGGCGCTCAGGTTCTCGGACACGCCTCTCGGGGGCAGTGCACGGAGGAGTAATCGCTTGCAAAACCTGCATCGGAAGCAGCTTTTCGCTTGCAACACCTGCGTCAGATCGGATCGAACAGGGCACACGCGCCTGCCCTCCCGCCACCCACACCCAACCCACACCGCGCCACAGGCAGTGCACGCATAGGGAAAGAGAGATATGTGTTACATCCCCCACCGCTCTCCCACACACACACACACTGTGCAGGTTCGTCATGCCCTGCATCATGGGCTTTGTGCGCCAGGTCTCCCCCCCCCCTAAACGCACGCACAGACAGATATTCTTTACAGCCCCCACCGCACAACCCCCCCCCTCCCCTGCCCCTCCCCCCTTCCCACAGGTTTGTCATGCCCTGCATCATGGGCTTTGTGCACCAGGTCTCCCCCCCCCCCCCCCCCCTCAGGTGCCACGCACATCGCACAGAGAGAGTTCTTCGTCACAGCCCCCACGCACACACACACACACGCACCCTGCACAGGTTTGTCATGCCCTGCATCATGAGCTTTGTGCGCCAGGTCCCGGGTCTTTCGTTCTGCACACGGACAGAGAGAGAGAGAGAAACATCCAACACAGCCCTCACTCCCGTTTCCCCCCCACACACGCAAACACACAAACACACACGCACACACACACACACAACACATATCGCAGGTTTGTCATGCCCTGCATCATGGGCTTTGTGCGCCAGGTCCCGGGCCTCTCGTTCCGCACCACGGGCGGCAACCGCGCGACGCGCACCGCGACGCTCACACTCATCGCACGGCGCTGGGTGCTGCGTGCGGGCACGCGCCACTGGCGCCGCGGATGCGACGCAGACGGGAACGGTGGGTGCGTCTCTCTCTCTGTGTGTGTGTGTGTGTGTTTGTGTGCGCATATGTGCGTGCGTGTGTGTGCCGGGCTGTGTCTCCTTGAAAAGGAGCGCTGGGTGCTGTGCGCGGGCACGCGCCACTGGCGCCGCAAATGCGACGCAGACGGGAACGGTGGGTGCGCGTGTGTGGGTGTGGGGGTGTGCGTGCGTGTGTGCGCACCGCGACGCTCACGATCATCGCGCGGCGCTGGGTACTGCGCGCGGGCACACGCGCCACTGGCGCCGCAGATGCGACGCAGACGGGAACGGTGGGTGTGCGTGTTTGTATGGATATGGGTGTGTGCGTGCGTGTGTGTGCACCGCGACGCTCACAATCATCGCGCGGCGCTGGGTGCTGTGCGCGGGCACGCGCCACTGGCGCCGCGGATGTGACGCAGACGGGAACGGTGTGTGTGTGTGCGTGGGCGTGTGTCTTTCTCTCTCTCTCTCTCTCTCCCTGCCTCCCTGCCTGTTCTAGCGCACACACTCACAACGTAACACAACACACACACTGCACACTCGCACATACACACACCGGAACACAGCCGCGGAATGTGTCTCACTCTCTCACACACACACACACACACACACACTCATTCCCCCCCTTTCCGGAACACAGCCGCCGCCAACTTTGTTGAGACCAAGCAGCTGCTTCAGCTCGAGGACGACAGCATGTCACTCCCATACACACACGCACACACACACGCACACACACATGCACACACACACACACACACACAGCCGCCAACTTGTTGAGACCGAGCAGCTGCTTCCTGCTGCCTGACTGTCTGACTGTCGCCATACTGAACCCGTATCTATGCGGCCCCTTTAAATACAGCCGCCAACTTTATTTAGACGGAGCAGCTGATTCAGCTGCGAGCACGGCTGCATGCGTCTCCCCCCCAGCACATACGCACACACACACACACACACTCACAGCACATATTCCACCTCTTTCCGGAACACAGCCGCCAACTTTGTTGAGACGGAGCAGCTGCTTCAGCTGTCGAGCACGGCAGCATGTCACTCCCATACACACACGCACACACACATGCACACACACACACACACACAGCCGCCAACTTGTTGAGACAGAGCAGCAGCTTCAGCTGTCGAGCACGGCAGCATGCGTCCCCCCCACCACACACACACGCACACACACACACACAACACAACCGTACACACACACACACACACACACACAGCCGCCAACTTCGTTGAGACCGAGCAGCTGCTTCAGCTCGAGGACGACAGCGTCGGCGACACACCGACGGTGCCCACGCTTGCGTCGTTCGTTGTGCTGCGCGGCTCCATCCCGGTGGGTCGCCCAAGGGGTTTAGGATTTGAGGGCTTCGGGTCTTTAGGGTTAAGAGGGTTAAGGGTTGAGTTCTAAACCCTGAAACCTAAAAACATTCCTGAATGCTGTCCTATCAATGGCGTCTGAGCGCAAGCCCCTAGCAATACCCCCCCCCCTCCTCACCGACCCCCTTACCCAGATCATGTGGACCGAGGTTCCCAACATCACGGACCTATACCCCCACCCCCACCCCCCACCCGGCAACCCTTAATAACCAATCAGCTTTTTTAATAACCCGAAAGTCTCGACCTGCCCTCAACCCTGCCCCAACCCTGTTGTGCTAAAATAACCCTGCTCTCCAACCCACGTCATGTGGACCAAGCTGCCCATCATTTCAATGGCTTCCCACCCCAAACCCTCAACCCGAACTCTCACCTCCAGACCCTCAGCCCCAAACCCTCAACTTTGTACCCCAATAACCAACCCTTGACCCCCAAACCCCAAAAAGGTTATGTGGACCGAGCTTCCCAACATTAAGTACAAGCCGACGCGCGTGATCGGGCCGCCCGAGACGCACGCGCCGACGCTGGCGAAGCACATGGGGCAGATGCTGGGCAGCTACAAGGTGGGTTGGTTGGTTGATCTCGGGTTGGTTGGTAGGCCTGGTGCGCACACACACTACACGGTGCGTTGTTCAATTGGTTTGTGAGTAAGTGAGTGATTAGTCAGTCAAGAGACGCTCGCAAAGCACATGTGCCAGATGCTGGGCAGCTGCAAGGTTGGTGGGGTGTTGTTCCCCAGCGTTTGCACCACAACGGCTCAAGGTTCGTTGGATGGAGGCTGTTTTGCTCACACACGTGCGCCATACCAGCTAGAGAGAGCGCCACAAGGTTGGTTAGTTCGTTGGTGATTGTTGGAGCAGATCTGCTCACACCACACCGTATCTGCAGAGGAGAACAACAGCAGGTGTGGTGACGGGGAGGGAGAGGGCATTTGTGCTAACTGTCAGGCCCGAACGTATGCATGTGTGCTGCGTGTGTGTGCGCCGCTAGGGTATGGCCGCACGCGTGATGTTTGTGCTGGCTGGATGGCGTGTCTGTCGCCCGGCCGTGTGCATGTGTGTACTGACAGGACGGGACGTGACCGCCATCAACCTGGTCAACCAGCCACCAACCTCGTGCACCCTAACTCCTCTCCTAGGCCTCGTTTACCCTAAATCCTCTCCTAGGCCACAATGTGCTGCATGTGCGCCTCCAGCATGTTGACCGACAGGCAGGGACTCCTCCACAGAACCGAAGCACACACCAATGCAACCAGACGCAGACCAGGCCCTAACAGCACCTTACCAATCTGACGTGCACTCGCCAGGACGTGACTGCCATCAACCTGGTCAGCCAGCCATCAGCAAAAACAACCTCGTAAAACCTAGATCCTCTCCTAGTGCTAGGCCTGACTGTGTGCTGCGTGTGTGCACCACCAGGACGTGACCGCGATCAACCTGGTCAACCAGCACGGAGGGGAGGGCAAGCTGGCAGACGCGTTCAAGGTTGGTGGTTGGTAGTTGGTGGTTGGTTACTCAGCATGATTGGTGGCTTGTGGCTCAGCAGGGTTGGTGGTGATGCAGCACGGAGGGGAGGGCAAGCTGGCGACGCGTTCAGTGACTCAGCACAATGGCTCGTGTGCGTGCGCGTGTGAGTGAGTTGTCTTTGACGCTGCTATGCTACTGTATGCGAGTTGGTCTCGTGCTCGTTTGCTGCTGGCTGCGGACTGACCTCATCCCATCTTTGCATGCACGCTGCGTGGCAACAGGCCGCTGCCGAGGAGTACACCCATGCCCAGGGGACCGCATGACACACACAAACACACATTGTGTGTGTGTGCGACTTGGGACCGTACACACGTGTTGGCTTCGGACTAACCCCATGCATGCACACCTCCAAAGGTCGCTGCCGAAGAGTACACCAAGGGGGGCGGCGACGGGCTGCACTACGTCGCGTTTGACTTTCACAAGGTGTGTGAATGTTCACACAAGTGTGAAGTGTGGACCGCTGTGTGAACACCACCTGAGCGTTCACCCGTGTTTGGATCGGTGTGCTGACTGCACCCCGTTGTCTCACTTTGTTGCCAGCAAGCCTCCCCTCCCCCCAGAATCGTACGCCACTCACTTCCCATCCTTGCCTCAATCGTTCACCTGCCGCCCCCCCCCTTCCCATCTGCCCCCCCCCTCCCTCTCCCCCCCCCCCCAACACACCGGCCACATCTACTGCCAACTCACTCCCGTCCCCTGCCCTCATCTCCCATCTGCCCCTCCCCCCCTTCCCATCCGCCACTCCCCCCCCTCGTCTGCGCATATCCTTCCTGAATCCTGTGGGACCAGATCCCCCCCCCTCCCTCCCTCCACACACACACCGAGTACCACCACTGCCCACTCACACACACACACACACACACATGCACACAATCCACAGGAGTGCGGCGCAAAGCGCTACGACCGGATCTCCATCCTGTGGGACCAGATCTCGGCCGACTTTGCGCGCCACGCGTTCTTCATGCACGGGCCCAAGGTAGTTGGGCATTTGACAGTTGTCAGTTGGGCAGGTGGCAGTTGGGCAGTTGAGTTTGCGCACCGCTCAATCTTCGTGCACGGGCCCAAGGTAGTTAGGCAGTTGGCATTTTGCGCGCCACGCGTTCTTTAGGCACGGGCCCCAGGTAGTTGGCAGTTGGGCAGTTGAGTCTGTGCGCCACGCATTCTTGCACTGTGATCATGCACGGGCCCAAAATAGTTTATGTTGGGCAGTGGAGAAGTTGGACCCATGTGCAGCTGGGCAGTTCAGCGCAATGGAGTTGGGCGCGGGCATCGACTTCGATGTGCTCCAAATTGAGCGCACACCAGATATAAGGAGCCATAAAGAGCCATGTCATGCGCCACATCGGGTGGGACGGGCCCATCACACATTGCCTGCCCCCCGGGCCCACAACTGCTGCGCCCCCCAGGGCATGGTGCACAGGCAGAGCGGCGTGTTAACCAGGCACGTCTCAAGTCCCGTGGACGCACCAACATGCCACCATACCCCCGCACCAGCCCCAACACCCCAAGCCCCGACACCCTTGAGCTCAAAAACAGCCCTCCACCCCCACCCAATGCAGGGCATGGCATGCAAGCAGCGCGGTGCGTCTGCCAAGCGCATCTCACGTCTCACACACCAGCATGCCACCAGACCCCCTGCACCAGCCCCAACATCCCAAGCCCCGACACCGTTAACCCCTAAACATCCCTCCACTCTCACCTAATGCAGGGCATGGCGTGCAAGCAGCGCGGCGTGATGCGCGTCAACTGCATCGACTGCCTCGACCGCACCAACGTGCTGCAGGGGGTGCTCGGGCGCAAGGCGAGTTTGCGGCTGGGTGTGCGTGTGTTTGCATGTGTGTGTGTGTGTGTGTGTGTGTGTGTGTGTGCATGTGTGTGTGCGCTGCTTGCACTGCAAGCGTATGTGTGTCAGGGTGCACGCACAAGACAGGAGCCGCACCAACGTGCTGCAGGGGGTGCTCGGGCGCAAGGCGAGTTTGCGGCTGTGTGTGTGTGCCTGTGCGTGTGTGTGTGTGTGTGAGGGTGTGAGTGTGTGTGTGTGTGTGCGCGCGAGTGTGTGTAGCGTGATGCGCATCAACTGCATCGACTGCCTCGACCGCACCAACGTGCTGCAGGGGGTGCTCGGGCGCAAGGCGAGTTTGCGGCTGGGTGTGCGTGTGTTGCATGTGTGTGTGTGTGTGTGTGTGTGTGTGTGCATGTGTGTGTGCGAGGCGAGTTTGCGGCTGGGTGTGCGTGTGTTTGCATGTGTGTGTGTGTGTGTGTGTGCATGTGTGTGTGCGCTGCTTGCACTGCAAGCGTATGTGTGTGAGGGTGCACGCACAAGACAGGAGCTGCACCAACGTGCTGCAGGGGGTGCTCGGGCGCAAGGCAAGTTTGCGGCTGTGTGTGTGTGTGCCTGTGCGTGTGTGTGTGAGGGTGTGAGGGTGTGTGAGTGTGTGTGTGTGTGTGTGTGCGCAAGTGTGTGTAGCGTGATGCGCATCAACTGCATCGACTGCCTCGACCGCACCAACGTGCTGCAGGGGGTGCTCGGGTGCAAGGCGAGTTTAAGGCTGTGTGTGTGTGAGGGTGTGCGTGTGTGGTGTGAGTGTGTGAGTGCGCGCGCACGGCGGGAGCCGCACCAACTTGTTGCAGGGGGTGCCCGGGCGCAAGGCGAGTTTGCGGCTGTGTGTGTGTGTGTGTGTGAGGGTGTGTTTGTGGTGTGAGGGTGTGAGTGTGCGCGCACGACGGATGCCGCACCAACGTGCTGCAGCGGGTGCGCGGGCGCAAGGCGAGTTTGCGGCTGTGTTATGTGAGTGTGTGTGTGTGTGTGTGTGTGAGTGAGTGCGCGCGCGCCTGCGTGTGTCAAAGCTGGCTGGCAGAACCGCCAAACTGCTCGGGCACACTTGTGTGTGTGCGTGTGTGTGTGCCATAGCGACGAGTGGTCGCCCGCTACTAGCCCGCTACTGACAGACGCCCTTGCGCAGACCTCTGGAACGACATCGCCGTTGTCTATGTAAAGATATGGAATGGAGTGGGATGTGTATGTGCATGGTTGCTGCATACGCTTGTCGTGGTGATGAAAACACCCTCCCTCCACCCCGACTTCCCCGCTTGCAGGCGCTCGACGTGCAGCTGCAGAAGCTGGGACTGCTCGCCGAGGGCATGGTCATGGCGAACGCGTACCCGGAGGTCGAGGCGCAGTTCAAGGTGAGAGGAGGAGCTGGGTAGAGGCTAGGTAGCAGGTGGGTAGAAGCTGGGGCTGCTCGCTGAGGGCATGGTGATGGCAAACGCGTACCCGGAGGTCGAGGCGCAGTTCAAGGTGAGGAGGAGCTGGGTAGCAGCTAGGTAGAAGGTGGTCGGAAGCTGGGGCAGCTCGCCGAGGGCATGGTAGCTAGGTAGAAGGTGGGTAGAAGCTGGGGCTGCTCACCAAGGGCATGGTGATGGCAAACGCGTACCCAGAGGTCGAGGCGCAGTTTAAGGCGAGAGGGGGAGCTGGGTAGAAGCTAGGTAGAAGGTGGCTAGAAGCTGGGGCAGCTCACGGAGGGCATGGTGATGGCGAACGCGTACCCGGAGGTCGAGGCGCAGTTCAAGGTGAGGAGGAGCTGGGTAGAAGCTAGGTAGCAGGTGGGTGGAAGGTGGGCCTGGCAAAGAACGGAGGCCGAGGTAAGAATTGGAGGTGGATAGAAAATAGGTAGAAGGGGGGGGGGCTGATCAAGGAGAAAGTAGAAGGTCGAGGCGATTGGTTGATTCATGACCCTTGCTTGGGCTGTGTGCCGTGCTCTGCGTGTCCGCCCCCCCCCCCTCTCTCCCGCACACACCTCCACAGCCACGTCGCCGAACACCTTTCCAGTAGGTCTTACACACAAACACACACACAGCCACCACCACAACAGCATGTGTTCATCAAGCTCACTTGCGAGGTGTTCTGTGCTCTGTTCTGTTCTGCATTTATGTTGTGAAGAGACGCTGTCTCCACACAGTACGCCGGCACCGTGCATCCCCCCCCCACACACACACACGCAACCGACATGAACACACACAGCCAAACACGCACACACGCACACACACACACACAGATCCTGTGGGCCGACCACGGGGACGCGGTCTCCACCCAGTACGCCGTGTCCACCCAAGCACACACATGCAGAGAGAGACAACTGACACGCGCACACACAGATCCTGTTGGGCGACCACGGTTTCCACTTCGGCACCACCCGAACACCCACCTTGGCATCAATTGGTCATCAATGGTCATCACACTTTGTTGACTTTGTGTCACCCCCTCCACCGCTTTGCCACAAAAAGATCCTGTGGGCCGACCACGGCGACGCGGTCTCCACACAGTACGCGGGCACCGGCGCGATGAAGAGCATGTACACGCGCACGGGCAAGCGCACGATGGGCGGCATCGTCGACGACGGCTACAAGGCGGTGGCGCGCTTCTACCTGAACAACTTCCAGGTGCGAGGCTGGCTGGGGTGGGTCGGGGGGCAGACTGAACACGCTGGTTAGCAGGCGCTTCAACTTGCATGTACAAGGATGGCTAGGGTGCTGTTGGGGGGGGGGCTACAAGGCGGTGACGCGCTGCTACCTCAACTTCCAGGCGCGAGGCGCACTGGGGTGAGGGGGTCCAGGAAGTGCGAACTCCCCCTCTCCCCCCCCCCCCCCCAAACCCTCACTGACACACATGCAACACGCGTTTAACAGGACGGCACGAAGCAGGACGCCGTGGACCTCGCGACCGGTGCGCATACGCACACTCATGAACAACACACAGTGCCACGCGCTTGAACTCACTGAGTCAACCGGACTTCCCCGCGTGATCTTGCAGGACAGCAAGGAGCAGGACGCCGTGGACCTCGCGACCTCTGCGCCCACTCTCCCCCACACACTCGCTCTCGCACTCACACACACGCGCCATGTTTCATGCTCAACAGGACGGCAAGAAGCAGGACGCCGTGGACCTCGCCACCTGTGTGCACACACACACAGTGCCGCGCGCTTGCCTTAACTGTGCCACACCACCACACCCCCTCCCCCGCTTGATCTTGCAGGACGGCAAGGAGCAGGACGCCGTCAACGTCCCCACCTCTGTGCACACGAACGCTCTCTCATACAAAGTGCTGCGCGCTTGTACTAACTGTGCAACTCCCTCCCTCCCCCCCCCCCCCCCCCCCCGCTTGATCTTGCAGGATGGCAAGAAGCAGTACGCTGTCGCCACACGCTCTCTTTCTCTCTGTTCTCTCTTGCACACAAACTCTCACTGACGCACACGCACATCCACTACCCCCCTGGTGTTTGACAGGGCAACAAGAAGCACTCACTACGCACACATACTCACACCCTTACCCCCTCCCCCCCGCTTGATCTTGCAGGATGGCAAGAAGCAGGACGCCGTGGACCTCCCCACCTCTGCGCACACGCTCACTCTCTCTCACACAAAGTGCCGCGTGCTTGCACTAAATGTGCCCCCCCCTCCCCTGCTTCATCATGCAAGATGGCAAGAAGCAGGACGCCGTGGACCTCGCGACCGGTGCGCATACGCACACTCATGAACAGCACACAGTGCCGCGTGCTTGCACTAATTGTGCCACTCGACCCCCCCCCCCCTGCTTGATCGTCCAGGACGGCAAGGAGCAAGGATGCCGTCGCCACCTGTGCGCACACACTCTCTCTCTTTCTCTCGCACACAAACTCTCACTGACGCACACGCACATCGACCCCCTGGTGTTTTACAGGACAACAAGAAGCGCTCACTGTGCACACATACACACACCCTAACCCCACCCCCTCCCCCGCTTGATCTTGCAGGATGGCAAGAATCAGGACGCCGTGGACCTTGCCAGCTCTGCGCACACGCACACTCTCTCTCACACAAAGTGCTGCGCGCATGTACTCAATGTGCCCCCCCCTTCCCCCGCTTCATCTTGCAGGACGGTAAGAAGCAGGACGCCGTCGACCTCGCAACCGGCGCGTACGTGCCCGAGCCCGGCGCGTCGCTCCCGCGCGTGCCGCGCCGCTCGCCGCTGCTGCCCATCATGTTCTCGCTCATCTTCATCGTGCTCGGCGTGCGCGGGGGCCTGGTGGGGAGCTTGGGCGGCGAGGAGTCGGCGTTCGCGCTCGCAGGTGATGGTGATGGATGGTGCAGTCAGGGACACCTAGACAGGGCACTAGGAGGGCTAGCTAGGCCCCTCGATCCACCCTATCACTCAGGTAGTGATAGTAGTGGTAGTACCTACCACTCAGGTAGTGACCGCAACCATGCCCCGCAGAGGTGTGTGAGTGTGCCTAGGGCTTCGTGTCTGGAGCTCGATGATGATGGATGTTGCAGTCAGGGACACCTTCAGGCGTAGACGACCGTGCTCGGCACGTAGAGCCCGAGCACCTGACTGGGCGTGCGCGGGGGCCTGGTGGGGAGCTCGGGCGGCGAGCAGTCGGGCCGCGCTCGCTCCGATGAGGTTGAATGTTGTAGTCAGGGACACATTACGTTAGGCGTAAACGGCCGTGCTCGGCGCGTAGAGCCCGAGCACATGACTGGGTGTGCACGTGGGCCTGTTGGGGAGCTCGGGCGGCGAGCAGTCAGCGCTCGCGCTCGCAGGTGATGGTGATGGATGGTGCAGTCAGGGACACCTCACGTTCGGCGTAAACGACCGTGCTCGGCGCGTAGAGCCCGAGCACCTGACTAGGGACGTGCTGGGCGTGTGCGGGGGCCTGGTGGGGAGCTTGGGCGGCGAGCAGTCAGCGCTCGCGCTCGCCGGTGATGGTGATGGATGTTGCAGTCAGGGACACCTATGTGATGGATGTTCCAGTCGGGGACACCTAGACGTGGCACTTGGCCCCCAGCTCCACCCAGGTAGTGACCAGCAGCCATGCCCCCGCAGAGGTGTGTGTGTGTGTGTGTCTAGGGTTTGATGTTTGGGGCTTGATGATGATGGATGTTGCAGTCAGGGACACCTCTAAAGGTGTGTGCGAACGTGCTCAGCGTGGAGCCTGAGCGCCTCGCTGGGGTGACTGGCTATTGGTGACGGGGGACCTCCACTCTGTGTGGACGTGGCATACCATCCCCGCGCACCAAAGTGACAATCAAACAGAGTGTGGGCGCACCCCCGGTCCCCTAGTAGGGGCTTCCGAGGGCTCAGGGGGGTGGCTTGGTTTGCTGTAAGGAGGGCTTAGGCAGCGCTTCGGGGGGGAACCTGGTTTGCTGTGGGCAGGGCGGCTTGTGCACTCTGAAAACAGCCTGGCGTCCCTGAGCCCTAAACCCGTCTCAGGAGGCTTGTAGTCTCGAGGTGACCACACACACGTGAACACAAAATCGCACACACACACACCTCAGCCTCCGCTCCTTACTCGTATCATACCTCCCAACCCTAAACCATCCCCGTTCAGACCTTCCTCAGAAGGTCTGAAAAGTGTTCCGGTGGAGCGATAGAAGCTGACGGAAGGTAATATGACCCCCCCCTGTCAGCACTGCGTCAGCATACGAGCACGCCGTCCGCCCCGCGCGCGCGTGCCAACATATCATATATATGCATAGCGTCGCATGTGTCTTTCAGGCGATCGCTGCAGTTCGTCTTTGGGGGAGATTAGTGAGCGAGGGGATGTGTGAACTCCATCTCACTCTCGCCGCCGTCCCGCGCCGACCTCAGCCTCGGCATTACGTCATCGCATGTAATTTGCGATGCATCAGGGGGTGGGGGGTACTGGAAACGGGGCAGGTGGGCCACGCGTGTTGGGCGCCGCAGTGGGAGCGCGCAGCCCCAGAGCAACGTCGCAGGGAAGAGGCCGACACCCACCAAACATGCCGTTGGGAGCTTCTCTCCACAAGGGCAGCGGGGAGCAGCGGGGCTCCCCCAGCACTGTCCATGCGTGCATGCATGGACGCGTGGGCGTGGGTGCCCGTGGGAGATGGGGGAGGGGGGGATCTCCCATGGGCAGCATGGGGGGCCTGGTGGGAGCTGTGGAGGGTGCGGGGGCTGTCGGGGGGAGGCAGTGTGTGTGTGTGTGTGTGTGTGTGTGTGTGTGTGTGTGCGTCAGGGGGGTGTACGTGTGGGCGTTTGTGGACGTGTGCTGTGTGTGTGTGTGTGTGTTGTGTGTGTGTTGTTGGGGGGGGGGGGCATCGACACACCACTGAACGGGCCGCGACGCAGGAGCCTTACAATACACCATGCACCCCAACTCTCTGCAGCGGCGATCATCGTTCCCATCCTCGTCGGCATGGCGATCCTTCACCTGACGGTGTCCAACGGCAGGTACCTTGTCAACCGGCCGCAGCTGTGCTACCACCAAGCCGCGACAGTGACCAAGCCAAAGAAGCAGTGACGCAGCCGAAGTAGAAGCTGGGCAGGCGGCGGCAGTGATCAGGAGTGGGAACCGCACCGCTTGCGTGGCGACGCACCCGCCACCCACCGCTGGAAGATCGGTTTGCACACACTCCGCGTTATAACGTGTGTGCAAGTGATCCCACCTCACACAAGGTGTCGGTGACGGTAACTGCTCGCTGGGGTCGAAGGCAGAGAGGGGCGCGCAAGATACAAAGAGGCGCACAGGGGAGGTTGTAGCTAGCAAGGCTGACGCGACACTGGTTGCCGTATTATATTTTGTGGTGTGATAGAATGACTGAGCGAACCACGAGGCTTCATAAAACCCTCTTGTTGTTTCATCCATCCAGATGAATGGATGTTGACGTGAGATCACTGCACGCTCGACGTTCCTGGTGATCTGCTCTTCCCCCCCCCCCCCCGTTGCTTCTTCTGTGCCCTGCCTAAGTATACATCAAGGTCTGCCAATGCCAAGGTGGGGCCACTGGCAGTGGCCCACTGCGCATGTGGGCGCTACACAGATTGCCGACGCCGGCCACAGCAGCTGCCCCCTCGCGGGGGTGCTCGCTGTGGTGCAGGCGCAACAGATTGCGTCCCTCGTGGACCTGGTTCGCCTCCTCCTGATGAGCCGCGTCCCCGGGGCGCCCATGCACACGCCGCATGCAGTGCCGCATGCGGCCCACAGTGCGCCCCGCGCGGCGCCTGCTGCCAAGGCTGCTCAGCCTGCCCGGCCTGCTGCTGCTGCCGCCCCTGTGGCGTTGGCGGCGGGCGCGCCAGCGGCGGAGCGGCGGGCGCCGCGCGAGCCGCATCTGCGCGCGGCCCCTGCCGTCGGGGGGGGCTGCCCGCGCGTGTGGGCGACGCGTCGCTGCGCCTCAGTTTCGTGGCGTCGATCTCTGTGGAGGACGCCATCGTGTTCGTCACGGGCGGCGACGGATGCGGCCATGCTAATGACGTGTTCAGCGGCTGCTTCGCCGTCGACGCGGAGGAAGCACGGCGGCGCGCCGCAGGCGCCGCGGCCGGCGTGAGCATGCCTGTCCGTTTGGCCACGAACATCGTGCGCTTTATGCACGACAACACTGGCAACTGGGATGGGCCGGCTGGTGGCGGCGTCGTGTCCGCGTCGTTCATCAACGCCAAACCTGCCGTCGGGGGCATCGGTGTGGAGCCGCGCGGGGGCGGCGTGCTGCGTGTGCTCTTCACCGTGGCGTCTGGTGCCGTGGCAGACACTGTCGTGCGCTGGCGCTGGAAGCTGCGCCAGACGCAGGTTGCGGTCTTCGACGTGCTCAGTGACCGCGAGGAGGCGCGGCACCGGGCGCTGTGGCCCGCTTTCCTCGCCGCCAAGGCTGCGGGCAAGCGGGCGCAGTTCCACCGCGCGCGCCTCGTGGTTGACGGCGAGCGGGTGGCTGCACCTGTTTGCTAGTTGGCATCCCCTCTGGGGGTGTGTCGAAGGGGAGGTGGCGCCACACGCGCACAGTGGCGGGTGCGGTGTGGTCGCTGAGTAGAGTGCTGCGGCGGGTGTGCTACCAGCCCCGCTTCCAGTGGTTTGGGGGAGGGCTTTCTGGTCCCTTCATGGTTTTATACCTTGGGTCCGCCCTCTGGCCATTTGAGGGGCTGGGTGTGCAGCCTGCACAGTGGTGCTGCTTGCTTGGCGCCCGCCACCAAGTGTGGATGACGTTACCGTGGGCTACTTGTAGCTTGACCTTTTGTGGGCCTTGAGCCTTGTTTCTCTAAGTCCCACTGGAGCTTTGGAACCGTACGTGTGACCGCCAGAAGTGGATTTTAACCAAACATCATCATCATCACTGCGTGTGGGGAACGGGTGTGGGAGACAAATGCGTGAACGCAACCCTGAAGCAACACCTTGACCGCCACAATGCTCGTCCGCCTGGCTGATCGCCCTCACTCCTGCGCCGTCGCCCATGTCAGTCGGAGTGCGCCGAGGCCCCGCCTGACAGTGGCGACGTCGTGCGCGGCTGCTGGACGGCCCAGTGAGGGCGTACCACCACGGGAACGCAGTGGGGGGCGAGGGCGTGGGGAGGCGGGGCCAGGAGGCGAGGGAGGACGCAGGGGCGACAGGGGGGGGCGAGCAGGGCGCGGTCGCAGCGCAGACTCCAGCGGCAGGCATGCATCAGGGAGGGGGCGTAGCAGTCCTGCTGGTGCCGGCGGACGTGGACGGGAAGCGAGCAGCGGGCGTGCAGCGGGCGAGCGGCACCAGGTGCGCGTGCCCATGCGTGCTCGCCATGCGCGTGTGCATGC
Organism: Chlamydomonas sp. UWO 241; assembly: GCA_016618255.1. Classification (NCBI taxonomy): domain Eukaryota; kingdom Viridiplantae; phylum Chlorophyta; class Chlorophyceae; order Chlamydomonadales; family Chlamydomonadaceae; genus Chlamydomonas; species Chlamydomonas priscui. Next base: position 46,816 of record VFSX01000334.1, on the reverse strand, counting down.
CCATGCGCCTCGCATGCCATGCAACCACCCACGAGCGTGTAGCATGGCGATCGACGTGCACATTGGGACTGTGGCACGCACGACACCTGACCGGGCCTGCTGCATGCTGACACCCAATGCCCGCACGTGCGCATGCAGCCCGGGCGCGGCGCAGGCGCCCGGATTTCGCCCAGTTTTCTGACCTCCTTGATCAAGGGCACCTCCCCGGACGAGCTCCTGTCACTGGTGGAGCAGCACGGCCAGGCGTTCAACTACATCCACTCGGCCGCTGCTCTCAACCAAGCGGCACAGCTGATTGCGCGCATGGGGTGCGTGTTTCCACGCGGCGGTATTGAGCGCATGGTGCAGCTGGCCCGGGACCAGCTGCAATCTATGGCAACGCGGGAACTGGCCAACACAGCATATGCGCTCGCACAGCTGGACCACAGAGACAACGACTTCATGGCCACGCTGCAAAAGGAGGCCAAACCGAAGATGTGCGACTTCAAGCCACATGAGCTAGCCAACACGGTGTGGGCGCTCGCGACGTTGGACAGCCATGCAGACAGCGCCTTCATGACCGCGCTCCTCAACGAGGCCACGCCGCGGCTGCGCGACTTCAAGCCACAGGAGCTGGCTAACACGCTGTGGGCGCTCGCAACGTTGGATCACACAGACGGGGCCTTCACGGCCGCGCTCCTCAAGGAGGCCATGCCACGGCTGCGCGACTTCACTCCACAGAACCTGGCCAACGTAGCATGGGCGCTCGCGACGTTGGGTCACACAGACGGGGCCTTCATGGCCGCGCTCCTCGAGGAGGCCACGCCGCGGCTGCGTGACTTCGCTCCACAGAACCTGGCCAACATAGCGTGGGCGCTCGCGACGTTGGGTCACACAGACGGGGCCTTCATGGCCGCGCTCCTCAAGGAGGCCATGCCACGGCTCTGCGACTTCAAACCACAGGAGCTGTTCAACACTGTGGGCGCTGGCGACGTTGGGCCACACAGACGGGGTCTTCATGGCCGCGCTCCTCAAGGAGGCCACGCCGCGGCTGCGCGACTTCACCCCACAGGCTCTGGCCAACGTAGCGTGGGCGCTCGCGACGTTGGATCTCTCAGACGGTGCCTTCATGGCCGCGCTCCTCAAGGAGGCCATGCCGCGGCTGCACGACTTCACACCACAGGCCCTGTCCAACACGGCGTGGGCGCTCGCGACGTTGGGCCACACAGACGGGGCCTTCATGGCCGCGCTCCTTAAGGAATCCATGCCGCGGCTGCCCGACTTCACCCCGCAGAACCTGGCCAACGCGGCATGGGCGCTCGCTGCGCTAGACCATGCTGACGATGCCTTCATGGCCGCGCTGCTTCAGCAGGCAGCAATCATGGTGCCGAGCTTTGATGATGAAGGACTGACCCAGCTGTTCCTGTGCGATCTCTGGCTCAAGGACCAGCACTCTGACGTCGCCGTGCCTGCACAGCTGGCCGCCACATGCAAGAAGGCATGGATGGAAGAACGCAGCAACCCGCAGCCCTCAAGCGTTCAGCTGGAGGTGCTTGCCGTGGTGCGCCAGCTGCCTGGCTGCGCTGGCGCCACCAGCGAGCAGGCGACGGACGACAGGCTCTTCAGCATCGACATCGCCGTGCAGCTGCCGGATGGCAGAAGGCTGACGGTGGAGGTCGACGGCCCGAGCCACTTCCTGAGCAGCCCATCGGGCAGGCTCGAAGGAGCCGCGCTGCTGCGCAACCGGCTGCTCGAGGCGCGCTGCTGGCGGGTGGTGAGCGTGCCGGTGATGACTGGCTGGGTCCCGCACGCAAAGCAGGGCCAACAGGCGGCGCGGGACTACCTGCTCAGCCTCGGCGTGGGCCCAGTCTCCTAGATGCGTTAGGGGGCTCGGCCCTGGCATGAGAGGAGGGCATCGCACACGGCTGCTGCAGTTTTTACAGTTTTTACATGTACGCGCCCGGAGGACCCCGGGGCGTGGGTTCAGGCCTAGACTAAAACTTTAGAGGGGCTCAACTGGGAGAACCCGCATGGCCACGCAGCGCGCCAGACTACCATAACGGCTGCTGCACCCATGATGATGGATGTTGCAGTCAGGGACACCTCTAAAGGTGTGTACGACCGTGCTCAGCGTGGAGCCTGAGCGGGGTGGCCAGGCTGCCGAGTGCATTTGCTGCTACCTTTTGGACCGTTTGGATATATATATATCTCGAGTTGTGCCGCCCCAGCAACTGCACCACCGACGGAATGGCCCCAGCAGCGGCAATGGCGGACTGGTTCTGAGCATGCTTATGTGCCAGGCGGCCAAGTGTATTTGCTGCTGCTGTTGCATATAAGACCGTAAGACTATAATAGGCAGCCTAAGGCTCAGTCATTCGCGCTGTCGTTTTTTTCCCACCAAAGTAAGTGTGAACCACTTTGGTGCACAGTTGCCACGCCTCCGGCTACAGCTCACTGCAAACTGTTCACGTGTCCGCCGCCACCTGTCCGCACGTTCTGAAGAACACAGATGTGCCTGACTGGGGCAAGGTCTGTAACAAACGCGTGTGTATGACGGGCAGCAGCTGCCGCCGCTACTGTCGTCCAGTGCGCGTTCCGGTTACCACAGATCACTGCCTGCCGTCTGCGTGTGTTCCGGTCGGTGTGGCCTGTGGAAGTGGACCGGGTAGGCTTGGTACGACGCATACCATCACTGGTAGGCTGGCGCTTGCGCGGCCTCGTGGGCTCCCCTAGTGGAGCCCCCTAGACGTCTAGCCTAAGCCCTTGCGTGCGCCCGGGGTACAGCCACATTCCATCACGCGCAGCCGAGCGCGAGTAGCTTCCCGAACGCCCCGGCAAAGTCGGCGTAGAAGACATTGCGGTCCTTGGCGTCTGCACATGGTGTGTGGGTGTGTGGGTGTGGGTGTGGGTGTACAACCACATGTGGGTGTGGGTGTGGGTGCGTGTGATTGGCTGCTCGCGAAAATCACTCTCGAAACGAACCAAAGTCCAAACTGCGTCCAAACGCGTCCGGACGCCCCCGGACGCGTCCAACTCCTGTCGCGTCCAAAGCGCGTCCAAGCGCGTCCGAATATGTCGTAACGCAGTCCGTACGCGTCCAAAGCGCGTCCAAATTGGACACGTCCAAACGGGTGATTTTAGCAGGGAGGACGGATTTGGACGGATTTGGACGCGTCCAGACTCGCGGACGCCGCTTGGACGCCGCTTGGACGCGTTTTGGACGCGTCTGGAGATTTTGGACGCAGTTTGGATTTTGGTTCGTTTCGAGAGTGATCGATCGATGAGCCGGTTTGCCAGTCCGTCCACCGCCCAGTGCCCACTTCACCCCCCATGTCAACTTACATAGCTCCACTGTTTGAACTCGTGTTTGGCGTCCTAAAATGGCGGGGGAGGGGGTGGGAGGGGTGAGTTTGGGCGAGAGTGGTCACTGCATGGCCTTGCGGGCTCTCCTAGTAGAGCCCCCCTAGACGTGCAGTCTAGGCCTTAGCTCATGCCCCAGGGTCCTCCGGGTGCGGACATGCAAAACCTGTACAACCTGGGCGAGACTGTGAATGCTTGTTAACACTGGTTCAACGTGCAACACGCACCAGCACGCACCAGCACACGCAACAACGCACAACACCCTGCGCGCGCGCACCCGGATGAACACCATGACGGACGGCGGCATCATCTGCAGGGGAAGTTTGTTGCACGTGGCGGGGGTAGGGGTGGGTGAGGGGATGAGTGAGAGTGTGGGGAGGGAGGCATCGTCATCTGTAGAGGGAGTGAGCGGCGTGGGTGTGTGCGGAGTGTGTACGTGGGGGGCGAGGGTGACAGGGGAGGCATGGCGGAGGGGGGAGGGGGGGGCATCATCATCTGTAGAGGGAGTGAGGGGTGTGTGTGCGGAGTGTGTACGTGGGGGGGGAGGGTGACGGGGGAGGCATGGCGGAGGGGGCCATCATCATCTGTACAGGGAGTGAGGGGGGAGGGTGTGTGTGGAAGGAGTGTGTGTGTGGGGGGGGGAGGGTGCCAGGGGAGGCATGGCGGGGGGCTGGGGGGAGGGGGGCGGGGCTGAGTGAGCGTGTGGAGAGGGGGGCATCGTCATCTTTAGAGGGAGGGAGGCGGGAGTGAGTGTGTGCGTGTGTGTGGCATTTGGAGGCTCACCCACCAGGTTGCTGGTGGGCTCATTGAACTTGAATGTCGGCATGCCCGCCCTCAACACTAAACATCCACCTTCAAACCCCATGACCCAAACCCTCAAACCCTCGATCCACCAGGTCTCCGGCCGGCCTCACCAATTACTAACGTCTTCTACACGGGTCTGTAGTCAGCATCCAGTGCTGCCCAGCAGTGGGGGTCGAGGTCGTGCCTGGCTGCCGAGTGACCTGCCCCCAGTACGCTGACGACTGCATGCCCCTCCTCCGGTCGTGTGCGCCGGCTGACGTCGCTGCACTGGTGGAGACGATGGCGGTGTTTGGCCGAGCGACGGGCCTTGTCCTCAACCTCGGCAAGTGCGGCGGCATCCTGCCCCTGGGGTCGGCGGGGGAGGGCCTGCTGGCGGGTGCCGAGGTTGCTGGGCTGCGCGTGCTGGACGCGGGCGTGTCGCTGGGGGTGCCCGTCTCTGCCGGCTTGCCGCCCCCGGAGGGCGTCACCGGGGTGTGCCGTGAGAGGCTTGCGGCCGCGTATACCAAGCTCGCGCGCTTCCCCATGTCGGCGTTTGGCAGGGGGCACGCGGCGGCGACGTACGGGGTCTCCCGCATCCTGTTCCGGGCGGTGCACTGTGGCATGACTCCGGAGGCCGAGAGGGTGCTCTCCCGGTGGACGGCTACTCTGGTGGACAGGAGCGTGGGGCCGGACCCGCCGGCAGAGCTGCCGCGGTGGGCCTCTTCGGTGCCTGGTGCGCCTGCTGCGATGCTCCTGGGGCGACCGGCGCATGGTGGTTTTGGGGCGCCGGCGTGGCGGGAGATCGTGCACGGGCAGTGGGCCGTCCACCTCGCGTGCCTGTTTGGGGCGTGGGCGGCAGGCGCCCCCCATCTCCTGCTGCCGGCCCCACGGGCCGGCGGTGGCGGCGGGGCTGGCGGCAGTGGCGGCGGTGGCGGCGGCGGGACACAGCCGGAACAGCAGCCCGCGCCCCCGGCCCAGCCGGCATGGCAGCCGCTCATGGTGGAGGCGGTGCACCGCCTGTGCCCGGAGGCCCACCCGAGCCTCTTTGTGCTTATGGCTGGCCTCGCGCCCAGGGCCGGCGCCCTCCCGGACGGCCTTATTGGTGAGTGCGTGGACCCGGCTGTGAGGGCGGCGCTCTTGGCTGGGCCGATGAGGCGCATGCTCGATGGGGTGCAGGCCCTGGGGCCGGTGGCGCGCATCACGGGGCGCGTGCAAACAGCTGAGCTGTGGGGGGCGGAGGCGCCGCTCTGGGCTAACCCCCTCCTCCAGCTGGAGCTGCCGGCTGCGCAGCGGTCGGTACAGTGGCGGGAGCCCACTGGGGATGCGGCAGGGCATGCGCTCTTCAGCCCGACCGATGCGGCACGCTGGCTGGTGGACGGCCTGGCCCGCGTGCGCGACGCCCTCCCCGGCATGCGGACGGTCACGGACCTGTGCGTGCTGTGGGCGTGGCTCGCTGCTGTCGACATGGTGCGCAGCACACGCACGGTTGACCACGCCTGCCTGAGGGTGTACGCTGCTGCGGATCCGACGCGCGCGCGGCTCGTGCTGGGGCAGATACGCGCGGCGCTGGCGTGCGGCGCTTATGACGGGGGCAATGTCTGGAGGGCAGTCCTGTGCCGCGCCCTTTTCCCAGAGGTGCCGCCGCCAGTGCCGGGGTGTGTGCCAGACCTGCTGTGCGTGCGGCGCACGCTCGACCCCCTGTTCACGGCAGTGGCGGTCGTGCTTGCGGCGCTGCCCCCAGCCTGGGTCGAGGCGGCGGCTGGTGGAGCTGCCCTCACTGTGCTCTGGCCGCTCCGTCACTTCCAGCCCCTCCCCCAGGCGGGCGAGCGCGCTGCTGTGGTGGAGATCCTGCAGCTGGTTGGGTGGAAGCTGCCGAGTGTCATCACGCCGGCTGGCTGGCAGCGTGGGCGGCCTGGCCTCCGATCCACAGCTGCCCAACCTGCTCCCCTACCTGGGGGGGGCGGCGCCGCGGGCGAGCCCCGATGGGTTGGGTTTGCGCACGGCCCGGGTGTGGTGGGGAAACTGACGTGCAAGCTGGCGGTGGCGCTTCAACTGCGGGCGGTTGTGGACGAGCGGCGAGTGCGGCGGGCAGCCACGGTGGAGGCGGCTCTGGCGCTGGACCACGGGCCGCACGGGGGCCCCCGCGCGACCGACGCGCAGGTCTTCGCGGGGCTGCGCGGCCTGGAGGCGGCGGTGCCGACACTGTGGCGGATGCCGCTCCTCAACGCTCGCAAGGAGCCCATCTGGCGGCTGTGGGTGAGTGGTTTTCACAAGCAGGCTGCACTAGGCGTGCCCGAGTGCCCCTGCGGGTGGCGGTGCCGTGATGAGGACGGGCCGCCGGCGACGGCGTGGCGTGCGCACAGCTTCTGGGGGTGCCCGGTGGCGGAGGCGGTGGTGGTGGCTGCTGCTGCTGCCCTCCCTGCTCCTACGCCGGTCATCACGTGCTGCCAGGTGTGGCTGCTGCAGCCTCCCGCTGGGGTGCGTGCTGGTGTGTGGGCGGTGGTGGCAGCGCTCGTGGTGGACGCCATGGAGCGAGGCCGCCGCCACTTGTGGCGCATTACGTGCCCGCGTGATGGTGTGCAGCCCCCTGCTCGCTCGGTGGCGGTTGAGCGGGCGGGGGAGCTGGCGACGATGGATCTGTGGGACGCGCTGGCGTCCTTTGCTGAGGGCGGCGGGATGCCGCGCGGGTGGGCGGGTGTGGTGGGCCCGACCCACCCCTTTGTTGGAGTAGTGGACGGCGGGCTCACTCTGAACAAGACGTCCTAGATCCCTGAGAGGATGGTTTCTTTTGAGGGAGGTGGCGCCACATGCGTGCGCTGGCGGGTTGTGATGTGGTAGCTGAGCAGAGTGCTGCGGCGGGTGTGCACAACGGCCCGCTTCCGGTGGGTTGAGGGTGGGCTTTTTGGTCCCTTCATGGTTTTATACCTTGGGCCCGCCATCCGTTTCCTGGAGGGGTTGAGTGTGGAGCCTGCACTGTGGTGCTGCTTGCTTGGTGCCCGCCACCGCGTGTGGGTGGAGCTTCCGTGGGGCATCCCCCCTTTTTTCTGTTGGCAGGTCTTCAGGACTGCTTCCTCTAAGTCCTGCTGGAGCTTTGGAACCGAACGCGTGCCCGCCAGAGAGTGGATTGTAAAAACTCATCATCATCATCCAGCTGCGCCGCCGCGCCTAGCATGCCACGTGCACCGCCCGCCCCACAGTGGTGTCATCAAGGGAACCGAGAATGTGCAGTTTGTCCCCGCAACATTGGAGGGAACATGCCAAATTGCTCCCGCAGGCGACGATTTTTCCGCGAAAAGTGTGAAAATCGTCGAATTTCACACTATTCGGAGCAAAATTTCCGCGATTCGCCCTCGCAACTTGCCCCCAAATCTCCCGGTTTGCTGCGGGGGCGCTAATGACACCACTGCCACCCCAGTGATTTCCTTTTCAGGATTTTCAATTATTCATTCCACAGCCGGATTTTGCTTTGACCGCGTTGACCGTTGACCTCCCGTAGACCGTTTGTCCTCATACATAGGTCATTTGAAAGCTGTTGCCATGCTCTGTCTGGCAGGCTTGTCAGACTAACAATCCACTGCATGGGTTGAGCTGTGTGCAAAGTCAAAGAACAGCCGGAATACAGCCGAATGGCTGTGAAGCGCCGAAAGGAAATCACTGTGGCTGTCTAAGTAGAGCTTCCCTAGACGTGTAGTCTACATGTGTAGTCTAGGCCTCAACTCACGCCCCAGGGTCCTCCGGGCGCGTACTTGTAAAACATGTAGAACCCGTCCGCCCCCAGACATGCGTTGTGCCCCGCCACCTGCGCATGGCTCACGTGTGCTGAGGCGCTTCGGAAGATGTGGGCGGTCGTTTTGGGGATATTTTGTCGCAGTCTGAGAAAGAGAAGAGACAGGGCGGGGCGACAAGCTGCTCTTCTATTGAGCGACCAAAGGAACGACATGGTCAGAATTTACAGTCATGTAGCTGCCATCCCATCTCAACTACTGAAGCAGCGTAGCCGTACATGCATGGGCTCTCCACATTGTCATGCTTTCGAGTGCTTGGGGTGGTTCAAAATTACAGGCTGCTCGAGGCAGCGAGGTCAAACAGCGCGTCCTAAAGCAGGGCGCTCAGTTGGAGCCGCAGCACGCATGGCCGTCCAGCTTTGACGCCTTGTTGAGGTCGATGGGCAGGTCCAGGCAGGGGTTCTTCTCGAAGAAGCCGGCGGGCTTGAGCTGGAAGCCGCACACCTGAAAGCGGGCACCAGTGGTTCCGTGAAGGAGCTTGGAAAAATGATGGATCAACCCGGGCCTCACGCTCATTTCGCCAATCTCAGCCCGACGGAGGCGATTTTTGGCGAAAAGTGTGAACATACCGATTTTCACACTTTTCCAGGAATTCGGGCAATCTCAACCCGACGCGCCAGCCCGAATCGGCTGATCTCAAAGCGAAAGCGCACTTTGTCGGGTTGCGGGTCGGCTAACGGAAACACCGGTGCGCGCACACGTGCTTGTGTGCGTGCGTGCGGAACACCCCCAGGACACTGCAACGAGTAGTGCCATGAGGCGCCCCTAAAGCACGTGTAGTAGCGGCTGTGGCCGCTCTGTGCTTTGTGCGTGTACCAGGGTGGGCAGGGTTGCGGCATGCGCGCTCCATCCCTCTCGGCCTCCCTCACACACACACGCATGCAGAGATCGCTTTCCGACGAGAGCATCTCGCAGCAATTCAGGGCCCAGGAGCAGCAGTCAGTCTCCCTGTCTCCCTGCCTCCCTGTCTCCCTGCCATCAAGTCAAGCCCAGCCCACGCAACTCGACCGGCATGATGGGGAAGTCCCCCGTCTCCCTGTCTCCCTGCCGTCAAGCCCAGCCCACGCACCTCGACCGGCATGATGGGGAAGTCCTCCGGGCGAATGACGTGCGTCACGCCAAAGCTGTACCACACCACGGGGGCAGCTCCCACCAGGAGCGAGTCCACCTTGGTGTATGCCTTGAGGCCGGTGCAGTCCTGGGAGTGTGTGTGTGTGTGTGTGTGTGTGTGTGAGGTAAAAGAGCCATGGCGCGTGCGTCCACCTAGTCACCCGCAGGGAATTGCTGACCATCTACCGATCACCTACCGACCACCTTCCGACCACCAATTTCCAACCACCTGCTGGCCACCTACCTTGGCCCCGAAGACATAGTCACCCGCAGGGAACTGCTGCGCGTCGTGGTGCGGGGTGACCCACAGCTGCTTGGTCGCAAAGTGGCCCTGCGGGGTGCGTGTGTGCGTGTGTGTGTGTGTGCACGCATGTGTGTGTGAGTGTGTGTGTGTGTGTGCATGCGCGTGTGCGGTTGCCTTTGCGTTTGCACGTGTGTGTGTGTGTGTGTGTGTGTGCATGTGTTTTGGCCGGCATTGGCACACGCACACACGCCAGTGTGGCCCCCGTGCCCCCCCCCCCCCCCGTGCCCAACGCACCTTCTCTGCAACCACTGACCCAGGCGCAGCCAGCAGCGGCGGGTGCGCCATGGGGACAAGCTTGTAGGCGATGGGCGACCCAGACGTGGGGTTGATCTTGGAGGGGTTCTGTGGGTGTGGGGTGTGTGTGGAGGGGGGAGGATGGGGGCAAGTGGAGGGGCGGGTGGGTGGGTGCGTGTGGGTGGAGGGGCGACCCAGACGTGGGGTTTGATCTTGGAGGGTTTCTGTGGGAGGGGGAGGGGGAAGGGGGGGGGGAGGTGTGGGTGTGGACGAGTGTGCATGCCACACTATACTTCCATCTAAGCCAGCAGGGCCCTTGGTACATCTTGGAGAGCCACTAACAACAAGCCCCCACAGCCAAGTCAGGCGGGTAGGCAGGTTTGCTGTGCGCCCACCTTCATCTCCCACACGAGTCTCGTTTGCCACCAGACCTCGTGCGCGCTGCCTCACGCACAGGCATGAGGTCAGTCTCCTTGACAAAAGTAACTTATACAGCCAAGTAGGGCGGTCTGCTGTGCGCCTACCTTCATCCTCGACACACATCCGGTCTGCCACCAGACCTTGCGTGCGCTGCCTCGTGCACAGGTGTGTTGAGGTCGGTCTCCCTGACAAAACCAACACATACAGCCAAGTAGGGCGGTGTGCTATGCGCATACTTTCATCTTCGGCACGTGCCTGGTCTGCTACGGAGACCTTGCGCGCGCTGCCTCGCGCACAGGCGCGAGGTCAGTCTCCCTGACAAAATTAACTTATACAGCCATGTAGGGCAGTGTGCTATGCGTATACCTTCATCTTCCACACACATCCGGTCTGCCAGACCTTGCGCGCGCTGCCTCACGTACAACTGTGATGTCAATCCCTCTGACAAAACTAACATATACGGCCAAGTACGGCGGTGTGCTGTGCACCCCATTTCATCCTCGACACGCGCCCGGTCTGCTATCAGACCTCGCGCGTGTTGCCTCGTGCGCAGACGTGATGTCAGTCTCTCTGACAAAAGCACCCGTCAAAACTGGATTTGGTCATGCAGGGACGCCACAAGCAATTCCCGAAAATTGGTGTCGCCCGTTTGGTCACTTTTCCCCCGGTGTTGGGCCTGGGTGGGGATGGCCAGCCAAGCGAGGCGGTACTGTGGACCCACCTTTATCTTCCACATGCGCCCGGTCTGCTACCAGACCTCGCGCGTGCTGCCTTGCGCACAGGCGTGTGAGGTCAGTCTCCCTGACAAAAGTACCATATAGGAGCCAGGTAGGGCGGTGTGTATAGGAGCCAAGTGGGGCGATGCGCCTACCTTCATCTTCCACACACGTCCGGTCTGCGGCGAGATCTTGCGCTGTGCCTTGTGCACAGACGTGAGATCGGTCTCTGTCGCGATCCACGCGTTGCCAGCGATGTTGCGCGGGTCGGTGGCAGGCAACATCTGTGTGTGTGTGTGTGTGTGTGTGTGTGCGTGTGTGTGTGCGTGCGTGTGTGTGTGTGTGTGTGTTCACGTGTGTGTGCACAGACATGAGGTGGGTCTTTGTCGCATTGCCCGTGATTTTGAGAGAGAGATTGTTACACGGCCGGTGGTACTTCCCTAAACGCTTCCGAGGGGACGCCGGGCTCACTGTATGTGTGGGGAGACGGGGAAGGGATGGAAAAAGGGAAGGCGAAGGGGTGCGCCGCAGGCTCAGGGGTCTCACTTCCGGGGGCAAGCTCAATGGCATGCGCTTGTCAAATGTCATTTTTTTATTTTTTTTATGGGCGCGCACACTGTAGCAGAGCATCAACCGTCCGGCGTAGCCCGTGATGTTGCGCGGGTCGGTGGCAGGCAACATCTGTGTGTGTGTGTGTGTGTGTGTGCGCGTGCACAGACGTGATGTCGGTCTGTCGCGATCCACGCGTTGCCAGCAATGTTGTGCATGTCGATGGCAGGCAAAATCTGTGTGTGTGTGTGTGTGTGTGTGTGTTTTGTGTGTGTATGTGTGTGTGTGTGTGTTTGTGTGTGTGTGTGTGTTTGTGTGTGTGTGTAGGTGTGTGCGTGTGTGTGTGTGTGTGTGTGTGTGTGTGTGTGTGCGCATGCACAGACGTGAGGTCGATCTCTGTCGCGATCCATGCGTTGCCCGACTTGTTGCTGGGGGTGGGTGGCAGGCAGGCTCTGTGTGTGTGTGTGTGTGTGTGTGTGTGTGTGCGTGTGTGTGTGTGTGTGTGTGTGCGCGTGCACAGACGTGAGGTCGGTCTCTGTCGCGATCCACGCGTTGCCGACTTGTTGCTGGGGGTCGGTGGCAGGCAGGCTCTGTCTGGGTGGGGGGAGAGAGAGAGGGGGGTGTTTGTGCATGCGAGTGTCTGTACGTGCGTGTGTGTTTCTGTGTGTGTGTTTTTGCTCGATTTTACAGTCCTTTGATGGCGCGCGCGTGTGTGTGTGTGTGTGGCGGCCTCACATAACGCTTGGTTGGTTGGTTGGTTGGTTATGTGTGTGTGTGTCTGTGCGTGCGTCAGCTACGCCACTCCATGCACCTCAACGTTGACCTCGGACACGACGACAGCAGCACCGCCGGCGTCATCATCAATGGCCGGGTCAATGCGCGCGCAGAACATGTGCTGGTGGTGCTGCGCGTTGATGCCAGGGCCGACGATGGTGCCTGCAGGGTGTGTGTGTGTGTGCGTGTGCATGTGTACGTGTGTGTGTGCGTGTGCTTTTGTGTTCTTACGCACAGAACATGTGCTGGTGGTGCTGCGCATTGATGCCAGGGCTCTACAGGAGGCTCACTCCGGGCGTAGTTATGAGGAGGTCCGGCCGCAGGCCGGCCGGGCAAACGAGGGACCTCAGTCTTTCAACTAGTTGCTGAAGTCAAGACCACCACTCATGGGGTCTAGGCCGCCTGCCGTACGTCAGGTGGTGTTGCGTGCGCGCATGATGCTGACGGATTTTTACAGCCAGGGGCACGTGCATGGGTGGGCCGCCTCCCGTGCACGGGCTTAGTCATATCTTGGGACAGATATGGGGGGGCAGCATGGAGGAGACCTCCTGGTTTCCCCGGGGGGGGCAGCAAAAGGAGGGGGTGGTGGCACATGCGGGACAGCATGGGGGGGGGCGCAAGGGGGGCCTCCTACTGTGCCAAGCTCGGTCTCCCCTGGGGGCTAGGGGGAGGGGGGGGCACGGACACATGGGGGGGGCACTGCCCGCGGGGCAGCAATGAGGAGCCTCTACGTGCGCGGCTTGTCTCCCCGGGGGAAGTCTCATCGACCGTCAACAGCCCCTCCCGCCCAGCCAGAATGACTTGATAGTGTGTGTGTTTTGTGGGTGAGTTAGTTAGCCTAAACAGCCGGGTACCTACCGTGCACAGGCTTGGTCTCCCCGGGGGACAGCATGTTGGTGGACAGCTCTCCGGTGAGCTTGATGTCGAGACCAATGGTGCCGTCCTGGTAGAGGTACCTGTGTCTGTGTGTGTGTGTGTGCGTATGTGTGTGTGTGTGGTGGTGTGTGTGGTGTGTGTGTGTGTGTGCGTGTGTGTCTATGTACGTGTGCATGTGCATGTGTGTGTGTGCGTGTGTGTGTGTGCATGTGTGCGTGTGTGTGTGTGTGTGTACCCAGGGTGAGTTTGATGTTAAGGCCGATGGAGCCGTCCTAATAGAGGTACCTGGGCTTAAGGGTTGAGGGGGGGTTGATTATGTTGACCCCCCCGCACCCTCCTACACACACACGCACACACCACATGCAAACACACACACATGCACCAAACATGCACACGCACGCACCACACACACACACACACACACGCTCCCTAACACACACACAATGCGCACATATACACACACACACATGCCCCCCAAACACACACACACACACACACACACATGCCCACACACACACGCACGCCCCCCAACACACACACACACATGCCCCCCCCGCCCCCGACACACGCACCAGTAGATGCAGTACTCGTAGTTCACAACAGTCGTGATGTGTGAGATGACAAGTCGGCGCGAGCGCCTGGACTCCGAGTGCCCAGTGCGGTAGTCAACGTGCTTGTACAGCAGCCCCACGTCCTCCTCGTGCATGCAGATGGCCTGGTAGGGTGTGTGTTTGTGTGTGTGTGTGTGTGTGTGGAGGGGGGGGGCGCTTGAGTGTTGCGTGTGTGTGAAGTGTGGTGTGAGTGCAGGGTGGTATTGTGTGTGGGGAGCGCCTGGACTCCGAGTGCCCAGTGCGGTAGTCAACGTGCTTGTACAGCAGCCCCACATCCTCCTCGTGCATGCAGATCGCCTGGTGGGGTGTGTGGGGGAAGGGGGGAAGGTGGTGTGTTGTGTGCGTATGTGGTGTGTGTGAAGTGTGGTGTGTAGATTGTGCGGGTGCGTGTATGTGTGGGTTGTATTGGAGTGTGTGAGTGTGGGTGGGTGGGTGGGAGGGGGGGCTTGGGGGCTTGGGGAGGATGCACAGGTGGCACAGTGCGCTTATGACCCGTTAAATATAATGGCATCGGTCAGTCAGTCAGTCAGTCGGTCGGTCGGTCATTCATTCATTCATTCAAGTCATTCAGCCAGCCAGTCAGCCAGCCAGCCAACCAGCCAGTCAGCCAGTGAGCCAGCCAGCCAGCCAGCCAGCCAGCCAGCCAGCCAGCGCAACCGCACACCTTGGGAATAGCAACCGGCTCGCCCTCGGTGTTGGAAAGCATGGCATCAAAGTAGCGGATGTGGCCGAGGCAGTCACACCCGAGCGATAGGGAGGAGGTGCTGTAGCCCAGGCCATAGTCACCTGTTGACGGTGTGTGTGTGTGTGTAAGTGTGTGTGTGTGTGTGTGTGTGGATGTGTGTGGGGTGTGGATGTGGCCAAGGCAGTCACACACACGTGATAAAGAGGAGGTGCTGTAGCCCAGGCCGTAGTCATCTGTTGACGATGTGTATGGATGTGTGTGGGTGTGGATGTGGCCGAGGCAGTAACATCGGCCTTCCAGCAAAGACTACCTTCTAGTCCTAGTACCACCGCCTAGACCCAAGTCCAATTAATGCCCAAACAATTACTTGTGAGGGGCGGTAGCCACCAGCCGGCTGCCTGCCAACGTGTAGTCCCAGAGCAAAGAGGAGAGCTATTATGCGACGCCTTCGAAATAGGTCCTAACTGCTTCCAGGGGATAGGGGGTCAAGTGACGCTTGCCAATCTACTTGACCGTCGAGGGGCAGCCGGACCGTACACAACGGCTCTCTTCCCGACCCTATCCTGAGCCCGTACAAACGCCGTGTCAAAAAAGCCTTCCACCATAACCACCCGCAGCAATACCACGGGAGGACGTAGGGGCACCTACCGACGTCAAACGCGCACTTGCGCGTGAACGGCAGGTTGGCGTCCGCGTACGGCACGGCCATCTCTACGAGCGAGATGCGGTTCAGTACCGGGCGCGCCTTGCCGCCGTCGTTGAACTTGAGATCGTGCAGCACGATGCCCTCACGGTAGTTAAAGCCAAGGCGGAAGGACCACTGCGGGATAAGGAAATCGGCGGGATGAAGCAGCGCTCAGATGTGTTCTAGGGAAGGGTGCTGATGATTGTGAATGTAATTGAACTTGAGGTCGTGCAGCATGATGCCCTCGCAGTAGTTGAAGCCGAGGCGGAAGGACCACTGCGGGAGAAGGAAATCGGTAGGATGAAGCGCTTGAAGTGGGTCCGGGTCTATACGCGCCAATAAATACGTAGGGCACTGTGACCACAGAGGCGCCCTTTGAGGAGGGAGGACATTATATATAAACGATAGGTCTATGGAGAGGCCTGTGACTATGTAGAAACCAACTCCCCTCCCCTCACTACTGACTCTCCTCCTAAGAACATGGCAGTGATCCGACGGTGTATACGAGATCAAGCTCGACTCCGAGACCATGGCCAAGTTTCAGGCCAATGGTTCGAGATCGGGGACCTGTCCAACCCCGCCCCCCCCCCTTCCCAACACACACACACACGCACGCACACACACCTTCTGCCACTTGACGTAGTTGCCATCGCACGTGAACGACGGGCCCTCTGGCTGTGTGATGTTGATGGGCTTGGGCGGGTCGTTCGTGAAGACGGACTGCAGGCGCGAGTCGTAGTCGTTCTCCACCTTGCTCCATGACACCTTGTTAGCCTGCTTGCATGGATGACACATCATACATGTTTCAGTCAGGGACACCTCTAAAGGCGTGCATGACCGTGCGCGGCGCATACAGCCCGAGCATCTTACTGAGATGGCTGGCTACTACTGGTGGTAGCAGACCCATACTCTGCAAACAGCGTGGGTGCCCCCCCCCCCAGGTCCCCTACCGCAGCGGCAGAAAATGCTTGTTGGGTAGAGGGCAGAATTACAGGGGGCAGGCCAGTGACAGTTACATCGGCTTTCCAGCAAAGACTACCTCTAGTCCTAGTACCACCACCTAGACCCAAGTCCAGTTCTGGCCCTAACAATTACTTGTGAGGGGCGGTAGCCACCAGCCGGCTGCCTGCCAACGTGTAGTCCCAGAGCAAAAAGGAGAGCTATTGTGCGACGCCTCCAAAATAGGTCCTAACTGCTTCTAGGGGATAGGGGGTCAAGTGGCGCTTGCCAATCTACTTGACCGCCGTGGTGGAGGGGCCGGCGCCTGAGGGGCAGCCGGACCGTACACCACGGCTCTCCACCCGACCCTATCCTGAGCACGCTCAAACGCCGTGTCCGAAAAAGTCTTCCAATCAGAACGAGTGCCACTAGTTTCGCCTAGCTGCTGAATCAGTAGCTTAAGAAAATAGTGTCGGGAGGAGGCTGGAGGCCGGCCTTGCTGCCGAGCCACATCCATTGTGCAGTCAAAAGTCGTACGAGGAAGACGAGAAGCCGGCATGCGCATCACATGGCCTAGCCACTGCATTGATCGCTTTGCCACAAGGCTCTCAATTGGCTCAGTGTCGCACGCCTGCCGAATATAAGTTAATCTGTGCCGGTCGACCAGGCGCACACCCAGAATGCGACGAAGGCAGTTAGAGTGGGCAACCTCCAATCGAGTCAGTTGTGTTTTAGTAGGGGCCCATGTTTCGCAGCCGTACAGAAAGTGGGGCAGCACGAAAGTGTTGTACACCCGCATCTTAGACTGCACTTGCATCTTCTTGCTGGCCCAAATCTTATCAAAAGACGCAAACACGCCCAGCGCGCGAGGGGCAGGTCACCAGCTGCTAAAACCTAAACCCTCCTGGCGTCGGTGTCCATGTCCACACACACACACACACACACACACACACACGTACAAACACACACACACACACACACATCTTCACACATCTGAGCATGGGGGTGTGGCGTGTTGATGCGCACCACCCTCCTGGCGTCCATGTCCATGTCCATGTCCACACACACACACACACACACGCACACACACACATCTCCACACATCTACGCAAGGGGGCACACCTGGCCGTGTGGCGTGTCGATGCGCACCACCCTCCAAGCGTCCATGTCCATGTCCAGTTACAGTTACAGTTACATCAGCTTTCCAGCAAAGACTACCTCTAGTCCTAGTACCACCGCCTAGACCCAAGTCCAGTTCTGGCCCTAACAATTACTTGTGAGGGGTGGTAGCCACCAGCCGGCTGCCTGCCAACGTGTAGTCCCAGAGCAAAAAGGAGAGCTATATGTCCATGTCCACACACACACAAACACACACACACACATCTTCACACATCTGCACAACAAGGCACACCTGGCCGTGTTGCGTGTCGATGCGCACCACCCTCCTAGCGTCCATGTCCATGTCCGCACACACACAAACACACACACACACACACACACATCTTCACACATCTGCACAACAAGGCACACCTGGCCGTGTCGCGCGTCAATGCACACCACCCTCCTGGCGTCCATGTCCATGTCCATGTCCACACACACACACACACACATCTTCACACATCTGCGCAAACAGGCACACCTGGCCGTGTGGCGTGTCGATACGCACCACCCTCCTGGCGTCCATGTCCATGTCCACACACACACACATACACACACACACACACACACGCACGCATGCACACATACTTTGACAGCTGCCGGCCTCTTTCCTAGGGTCTCATGCGCCATCGAAGGCGTCCGACGGACTGTAAAATCGACCACGAACACACACACATGCACAAAACACACACACACACACACACACACACACACATATCCACACATCTACAAGGGGGCACACCTGGCCGTGTGGCGTGTCGATGCGCACCACCCTCCTGGCGTCCATGTCGAGGAGAGGCACCATGTCGATTGGGTGCGCGTACTGGTTGCCCTCGGGGCGCACCTTCAGGTACCTGTGTGATCGTGACAGTGATAGCATCGCGATGATGGACTGTGCAGTGCAAAGTGACGATGGATTTAAAAGTCGTGTGTGATTGGGTGCGCGTACTGGTCACCCTCCGGGCGCACCTTCAGGTACCTGCGGCATGCACGTTGTTGTCGTTGGAGTTTACAGTTGGTTGTGACAAACTCTAAGCAGGCAGCGTACTCGACCGTGCTCGGCGTATAGCGCCCAAGCACCACAGACGGGTGACTGGCTACAGGTTTTGGGGGCTAGTAGATCAGAGCTGGACCTAGACAGGGCACTGGGCCCCCAGATCCAACCTCCGCCCCGCAGGGACACGGCCGGGGTTCACAAGCCAGTATGGCCGTGTCTCCTTGAACTCCACCGTAGCGGCAGCGGAGGCTATTGATATATGCACATGTGAATGGGGTGCAGCTTTTGATGGCATTGGCCAACTGCATGCAGCCTGCGCGCTGCCAACACTCTCTACCCCCACAGGCCTGAGCACCAGTACACCCACATCAGCCCCATGGCTGTTGCACAGAGCAGACGGATGCATGCTCTGTGTGCGCCTGCACAGCGTCAAGGACTACACTGGTCGCGGGCCGCGCGCATGCATGCGGTGTGACAGACAGTAGGGTGCGTAGGAGCCCAACCTGGGACAGCGATCACCGCATGGTGGTACTGTCCATGCGCCTCCGCATGCGAGCCTCCCGCCATGCAGGCGGCTCTCAGCGGCGCGCATGGGACTCTTCACAACTGCGGCGCCCGGCTGTCCGTCGTGAGTTCAACCTCCAGCTGTCCGATCGCTTTGGGCTGCTGGAGGCCGTGCCGCCCGAGGGCGCTGATGCCCAGGCGGAGTACGACGCGATGGCTGCTGCCATTCGCGAGGTGGCCACCAACCACCTCGCTCCACGCGGCAGCCGCCGGCGGCGCGGCTGGCAGTTCACTCTGTCGCAGCGCACGCCATGGACTCCCGGCAGCGCGCGCACACGGCATGGCTCAGGAGCAAGTCTGCTGCTGCCAAACGAGAGCGCAACCGCGCCAACCGCGCGGCCGACGCGGCTGTGCAGAGAGACAGGGAGAGGTGGATCGGCCAGCAGGTGGCGGAGGCGCAAGACATGCTACGCAAGAAGAATCTGCGCCAGTTTGCGCGCGCGTGCGACAGGCTGGCGGGCCGCAGCCGCAGCCATCAGATCCCACCTGCCATGCGGGACGTCTCGGGCGCGCTGCACAGCGGTCCAGACGGGGTGCTGAAGGCCATGACAGAGTCATTCGACAAGCTATATGGCGGGGAGACCAAGCTCAGCGACGAGACCCTGAACCAGCTGGAGAACGATGTAGCGGCGTTTGAGCTCACACGCGCCACAGAGGTGGACGAGGCGCACGGGCGCCCCCATGACCTGGCTGAGACGGAGGCGTGTGTGCGAGCGTTGCGCTCGGCCGCCGCTCCGGGCGGTGACCAGCTGGACGCCATGCTGTTGCGGTGCCCACCTGCCATCGCATGGCTCCACCGGGTCATCATCGCCGTATGGCGGTCGGGGAGAGCCCCGAGGGAATGGAAAACTGCTATTATCACACCGTTATATAAGGGGAAGGGTCCGCGTGACTCCCCTGGTAACTACCGCGGTATAAGCCTTCTCTCTATTGCCGGGAAAGTGTACGCTGCCATACTTCTGCACCGCGTCTCCACGCAGGTTGATGGTCAGTTGCATGAGGCTCAGTGCGGTTTCAGAAAAAGCAGAGGCACTGTTGATGCGATTTTTACTCTGCGCTCGCTGAGCGCGGCACATGCTGAGTACAAACAATGCATGGCTGTGGCATTTGTTGACTGTTCTAAAGCTTACGATTGCATAAACCGTGCGGCACTGTGGAGAGTCCTTAGATTATATAGTGTTCATCCGCACATTATTGATCTGTTGGAGGATCTTCACACCAACACTGCAGCTGCCGTGCGGCTGGCTGGGAAAATCGGGCACGAATTCCCCGTGTCGTCTGGTGTGCGACAGGGGTGCGTCATTGCTCCTGTGTTGTTCAATGTTTTTATTGACCACATAGTGAAAAAGGCGCTAGACATGATGCCAGAGGGGGCTGGCGTGTCAGTCGTGACCCGAGCCGGCGGCTCTGTGTTGTCGTCGTCGGTTGAGCGCATAGTAATGCTGATGTATGCCGACGATTTATGTTTGTTCTCGCATGACCCAGCTCAGTTGGCGCTTATGCTGAAAATCCTTGACAAAGTGTCCTCTAGCTTTGGCATGCAAATCAACGCCGCCAAGACAGAAGTGATGATTTTGCCAGCAGATTTTGACGCGGATCTGCCCACGTTTGCGCTGACTGGTGGTGAAGTGAAGACCGTCTCTGCATTTAAGTATCTAGGGAGTTGGATAACCCAGAGTGGTGGTGTGGAAAAGGAGATCGGTGTGCGTGTCGGTCGCGCGCTGGGCGTGTTTGCGTCTTTTGATAAGATTTGGGCCAGCAAGAAGATGCAAGTGCAGTCTAAGATGCGGGTTTACAACACTTTCGTGCTGCCCCACTTTCTGTACGGCTGCGAAACATGGGCCCCTACTAAAACACAACTGACTCGATTGGAGGTTGCCCACTCTAACTGCCTTCGTCGCATTCTGGGTGTGCGCCTGGTCGACCGGCACAGATTAACTTATATTCGGCAGGCGTGCGACACTGAGCCAATTGAGAGCCTTGTGGCAAAGCGATCAATGCAGTGGCTAGGCCATGTGATGCGCATGCCGGCTTCTCGTCTTCCTCGTACGACTTTTGACTGCATAATGGATGTGGCTCGGCAGCAAGGCCAGCCTCCAGCCTCCTCCCGACACTATTTTCTTAAGCTACTGATTCAGCAGCTAGGCGGAACTAGTGGCACTCGTTCTGATTGGAAGACTTTTTCGGACACGGCGTTTGAGCGTGCTCAGGATAGGGTCGGGTGGAGAGCCGTGGTGTACGGTCCGGCTGCCCCTCAGGCGCCGGCCCCTCCACCACGGCGGTCAAGTAGATTGGCAAGCGCCACTTGACCCCCTATCCCCTAGAAGCAGTTAGGACCTATTTTGGAGGCGTCGCACAATAGCTCTCCTTTTTGCTCTGGGACTACACGTTGGCAGGCAGCCGGCTGGTGGCTACCGCCCCTCACAAGTAATTGTTAGGGCCAGAACTGGACTTGGATCTAGGCGGTGGTACTAGGACTAGAGGTAGTCTTTGCTGGAAAGCCGATGTAACTGTAACTGTAACTGGCCAACTTGGCGTGTGTTCGGGTCCCGTATATTGGCCGTGGATTGTAAACTCTCATCATGATCCTCCCGTCCACCTAGCACCTCCCTCCCCAATTGAACTCCCATCCTCAACCCTGCTACCCCACACCTCCCTCCCCAATTGAGCTCCCTGCCCAATTGCACTCACATGGCGCACTGGATCGCGCTCATCATCATCCCCTACACCCTGCACCTCCCTCCCCAGTTCAAGTCACCTGAAGCACTGGATCATACGCATCATCATCCCTGCCACCCCGTACCTCCCAAATCGAACTCCCTCCCCAATTGCACTCACATAAAGCACTGGATCGCACTCATCATCATCCCTTCCACCCCGCACCTCCCTCCCCAATTGCACTCACATAAAGCACTGGATCGCGCGCTCCGCAATCGGCGAGTCGTTGATGGATCACGGGTCGCAAAACACCTGCGCGGTGTGGAAGTGTGGGGTGTGGAGTGTGTGGGGCATGGGGTGTGGAGGGGAACAGGGCCAGTCGTTGATGGACCACGGGTCGAAAAACACCTGCGCGGTGTGGAGATGTGGGGTGTGGAGGGGGGGGGGCCTTTTCCATTGTGGAGGGGGGGGCGGGGGCGGGGGTGCGCAGCATACTTGTGTCGGGAGACAAGAGAGTGCTGTCTGGACAAGACTGGAGTGGGGACACTGGTGGTCGAATTCTATCTGGATCGTCACTACACACGTATTGGACTTCACACGTGTGCACTGTGTGGGTGCAGTGGGGGTGAGAACGTGGGAGGGGGGGAGGGAGGGAGAGACGGCGGCGGCGCAATCCTTGACCAATGCCACCCGCGCACACACCGGCACACATGCACACCGCCTGCCCCCCTTGCGTGATTGGATTCACACGGACCTCACCCAAGCCGCACAGGGCACGCGATGCACCACCAGCAAACGCACAGGTGCGCACCCGCCTCAGCGGACGTCATGCATCCCTCCCAACAAGGCATGAGCACCCAGACCCAGACCCAGACCCACACCCACACCCACACTCACACCCACACCCCACACCCACACCCACACCCACACCCACAGCCACAGCCACACCCTTACCCACCAGCGACATGTCCGTCACTCCGTACTTGTCCTTGAGCATCGCGATAACGCGGGGGTCAGCCTTCGCAATCGCCTCAGCCTCGATGCAGTCGTCGGGTGTAGCGAGCGCCTGAACGCAAACAAAGGCATGCATAGTTATTTTTACAGTTTTTACATGTACGCGCCCGGAGGACCCCGGGGAGTGGGTTAAGGTTTTGACTAAAAGTCTAGGGGGGCTCTACTGGGAGAACCCGCAAGGCCACACAGCGCGCCAGCCTACCATGCTCAAGGCATGCATAACATGATCGTGATGAGTTGAAAATCTACTTCTGGTCGTCACATAATAGCTGCACGCACGCGCGCGTGTGTGTGCTTGTGGGGGTGGAGTGATGGTCGCATCTGACCAGTGATTTTCTTTTCAGGATTTTAAATCAATTGTTCCACAGCCGGATTTTGCTTTGACCGCGTTGACCGTTGACCTCCCGTTGACCGTTTGTCCTCATGCATTAGTCATTTGAAAGCTCTTGACGAGCTCTGTCTGGCGGTCTTGTCAGACTAACAATCCACCAAATGGTTCGAGCTGTGTGTAAGGTCAAAGTTCAGCCGGAGTACAGCCAAATGGCTGTGGACAGCCGAAAAGGAAATCACTGCATTTGACTCGTACGTAGCAGGCGCGGGGCGTCGCGAGCGCATGCCCGCAGTGCGGGTGCGGCACCCTGGTTTGCGCCTGGTGTCCTCGACGGCTCGTGTGCATGGGTTCTCCCTGCCGATCGGTTTCCAATGAGGAGCCGATAAGGAGTGAAAGGTGCGTTCGGAAAAGCCGAAGTAAGGCAAAAAAAAAAGCCGAAACCAGGAGAAGACGGCAAAAAACGGAGAGTCCGGGAGGCTCTTCCCAGAGAGCCTCCCCCAGAAAAACCGACAGCCCCAAAGGAAACCCCTGGTGTGCACACCCACCTGCACGCCCTCGATCACAGTCCACGATTCCACAGTCGCAGGCGCGCCGTTGCCACCGCCCGGCAGCTTCACCGTCACCTCGACGACGCCCGCGAGGCCAGGAAGCTGGAGGATGCAGAAGGCACGGCGCGGAGGGGCGGCCGTGGGCGCGCCCGACGCTGCGCCAGGGTGTGTGAGTGCGTGCATGAGTCTGCATGCGTGCGCGTGCGCGAGTCTGCATGTGCGTGTGCGTGTGTGCGGATGTGTCGACGGCGCTGCGCTTGATGGGGAAGAGCGGGGGCGTCCTCGCACGCTCGCGCACGCTCATGCACGCTCACCCTCGGCCCGCGTGAACGCCACGAGCTCGACCTTGCTGGGCTCCTTCAGAGAAATGACGTTGAAGCGGATCTGGGAGGCGCCGCTGGCGGCGCCATGCGCGCGGCACGCTGCCGCTGCGGCTTTGATCTCGTCCGCGCAGAGGGGGTCCAGCGGGTAGGCCGTCGCCATCGCAGTTGGCGCCTCTGGCGTGGTGGTGGTGATGATAGCGGTACATGATGAGTACTTCCGAGTTGCAGTACTTCTCGACCTTCCCGTGGATGGGTGGATTTTAGTTATATATCTATACTTTCCCGTTGCCGTTCTTGCCTCATGGTGGTGGTGGTGGTGGCCAGATGTAGCCACCTTCCGGCTGCCTACCTTGCCTTTGACCCTTTGAATTATTCTCAGTTTACGACCTACCTGACGAGAGAGATGCGGCAAGACACGTCGTGCGCTGCTGCGCAGCAACCTTCAGGCCAGAAGCATCAACGCTGCTGCTGCTGAGCATGGTGAGAGCAGCCGCTGCGGTGGACGCACGGCGGTGGGTGGGTGGCAGCGTCGCGATGGGGCACGCTCGGGTGCGATGAGTTGCCGATGCCTGGAGGCTGCTGGTGCTGTAGCGGATCGCCATAGGATCGATGCCGTTCTCGACTGGGTGGGGGGCGTGTTGCAGAGAGTGCCATGTGCGCAGTTTTTTCAGGGGTTGTTCTGTGGGCTGTGCACAGACAGGCAGTCAGAAGCACACCATCGACGCACCTGGGGGGGGAGGATCGGGGGTGTCGCGGCACAGGAATAGGTGCGCGCGCGCATCGCGGAGAGTTACCGTGCTCCACACCTGGCACTTGCCGCGCACCGCCGCACGTGTTTGTCCTGCATGTGCGTGAAAAGTACACCTACCCACTGGGTCCCTCGGAGTTAGATCTGCTGCCTCAACTTGCCCCCGTTATCTCTCTCGATGCTCACCTCGCGCCTTCACCTGCGTATTACAACACGCGCAGCTCAGCGTAGCTCAGCCACATTCCCTCGCACCTCTCACATCTCCAGCTCGCGCCGCGCCGCATCCGTCGTCGTCGTTCGCGCCATGGCAATGACAGGCACCATGGGTGCGCTGCAATCAGGATCCCATCCGCGTGATGCTCCGATCGGACAATACACTGCTGCTGAAGCATGCTGCACACACACACACCCATGACCACGACACATGACACATGACACATGACACACTGCATGCATGTGTCGCGCAGGCAAGCCCATCCAGTGCAAGGCCGCCGTGGCATGGGAGGCCAAGAAGCCGCTCGACGTGTGCACAGTAACCGTGGCGCCGCCCCAGGCGGGAGAGGTCCGCATCAGGATAGTGGCAATGGCACTGTGCCACACGGTGCGAGTGCATTTGTCACGCGAGGGTACTCAACTGTTGCTGTGCCAATGTGCGTTGAATAATTGCGCCCTAATTACCTGCTAATTATCCCCTAATCACCCCTGCAAAGGCCGCGCGCGGTGAAAATAACTCCAATTGGAACACCACCCTTTGATTATTAATTGATTAATTCATTCATTCAAATTACATATAAACTCAATGCCGTACAGGGCCTGTGCCTTCGCGAGTAAGTATTGTTTTGGACGCCCCCACGAAGCTGAAAACGATTAAAATCTCGCCAAAAATGCGATGTGGGGCGTCAAATCGACCGAAATCGTCAAAAACGACCCCGGTGGAGCGATTAAAATTCATTTTTTTGACCCCCCGCGAAGGCTCAGGCCCTGTACGATAAGTAAATATTCATTCAGGCACGGATTCAGCTGTGTGGTTAACAGCTGAGCCTTTTGGGAGTGGACCCGCAGCTCACGCACTCCGCTGGCCCCAATCGCAGGACGCGTACACCCTAGATGGCCTGGACCCCGAGGTGAGAGGATGATGCAGGGGGAAGAGGGGGGGGAGGCAGGCACGGCGTGCGCAAGCACTCGCGAGTGTGTGTTTCCCAACCACTCAGCCCACTTTCTGCCCACGGGCCATGCATCCTTGAACACCCACACCCACACCCACACCCACACCCACACCCACACCCACACCCACACCCGCACGCATGCATGCATGCTCGCAAGCAACCCTCAATCCCCACCCCTGCATCTTTGGCCACGAGGCCGGGGGCGTCAGTCACACACACACACACACACACACACGCCCACACACACACACGCCCACACACACGCACATGCACACACACACACACGCACACACACACACACACACACAGGGCCAGTTCCCCTGCATCCTTGCCCACGAGGTCGCGGGTGTCGTGGAGGGCGTGGGTGAGGGTGTGACATCGGTCACACACACAAACACACACGCACACACACACACACAGGGCCAGTTCCCCTGCATCCTTTGCCACGAGGCGGCGGGTGGAGGGCGTGGGCGAGGGCGTGACGTCGGTCACACACGCACACACACACACACACACACACATGCACACACACACAGGGCCAGTTCCCCTGCATTCTGGGCCACGAGGCCGCGGGCGTCGTGGAGAGCGTGGGCGAGGGTGTGGCGTCGGTCACACACAAACACACACACACACACACAGGGCCAGTTCCCCTGCATCCTAGGCCATGCGGTCGCGGGCGTCGTGGAGAGCGTGGGCGAGGGCGTGCCGTCGGCCACACACACACACACGCACACATGCACACACACATGCACACACACACACACACGCACACACACACACACACACAGGGCCAGTTCCCCTGCATCCTAGGTCATGAGGCCGCGGGCGTCGTGGAGAGCGTGGGCGAGGGTGTGACGTCGGTCAAGGCCGGTGACCATGTCATCCCCTGCTACCAGGCATACTGGTGGGATGACCTCACAACCAGACAGTGCCGTGCCACGCGAGGCATGGATGCTGCATTTATGATGCATGCATGCATGGGTGCTGCATCCAGGATGCATGCATGCATGGGGATGGCCAGCCAGCAGCGTGCTGGCTGGTGGCC
This sequence comes from Chlamydomonas sp. UWO 241, assembly GCA_016618255.1. NCBI lineage: Eukaryota > Viridiplantae > Chlorophyta > Chlorophyceae > Chlamydomonadales > Chlamydomonadaceae > Chlamydomonas > Chlamydomonas priscui. The sequence continues at coordinate 20,454 of VFSX01000334.1, read as the reverse complement.
AGCCCTGCTACCAGGCATACTGGTGGGGTCACCTCACAACCAGACAGTGCCGTGCCACGCGAGGCATGGATGCTGCATTTATGATGCATGCATGCATGGGTGCTGCATCCAGGATGCATGCATGCATGGGGATGGCCAGCCAGCAGCGTGCTGGCTGGTGGCCAGCCCTGCTACCAGGCATACTGGTGGGGTCACCTCACAACCAGACAGTGCCGTGCCACGCGAGGCATGGATGCTGCATTTATGATGCATGCATGCATGGGTGCTGCATCCAGGATGCATGCATGCATGGGGATGGCCAGCCAGCAGCGTGCTGGCTAGTGGCCAGCCCTGCTACCAGGCATACTGGTGGAATCACCTCACAACCAGACAGTGCTGTGCCACGCGAGGCACGGACGCATTCATGCATGGGGATGTCCAGCCAGCAGCGTGCTAGCTAGTGCGTGCGAGGCGTGATAGGAAGGCGACGATGTCATCCTGTGCTACCAGGCGTACGCGTGCTGGTGAAAGGCACGCTGGCACAGCAGTAACTGGATACAGAGGGTCCGGATTCGCCCTTTACACTTGGCCCTCAACCCTTGACTGAAACCCTTCACCCTTCACACCTCACACTTCACACTTCACTCCTTACCCCCAACCCCTCACCCTTAACCCTGCGCCACGGCTACTGCACGTTCTGCAACCAGACAGCAAAACCTCGACCCTTAAGCCACCCTTCACCCTTCACCCCCAACCCCCAACCCCCCATCCCCTACCCTGTGCCACGGCTATTGAAAGTTCTGCGCAACCAGACAGCGAAACCTCGAGCGACCCTTAAGCCTTTACCCTAGCCCTGAAACCCCAAACCCCCAAACCCTGAAACCCGAACCCTGAAACCCTCAAACACCCCCTCCCCACCCCTGCGTGTGCGTGTGCAGTGGAGAATGCAAGTTTTGCGCGCACCCCGAGAGCAACCTGTGCGTGTCAGTGCGCGCCTTCACTGGTGGGTGGGTGGTGGGCATCGGCTGGCGCTTACAGTTTTAGGTTTTTAGGTTTAGGGTTATTTAACTCATTTAAAGGGGTTTTAGGCCCTTTTGGGGGTTTGAGGGGGGTTTTAGGTTCAGGGTTAAGGTTTAACCCCTTTACCCTGACCCTTAACCCTTTAGGGTCCCCAGCCCCCAATCCAGTGCGTGTCAGTGCGTTCACTGGTGGGTGGCTGGGGGCGAAAGATTTCCAGCAAAGACTGCCTTCTGGGCCTAGGACACGTCCTAGACGCAAGTCCGGTTCTGGTCCTCACAATCACTTGGGATGGGCGGTAGCCGCCAGCCGGCTGCCTGCCAACGCGTCAAATTAAGGTAAAAAGGAGGGCTACTGTGTGACACCTCAATAAAGGGGGGGGGGCTACCAGTCTGAGCTACCAGTCTGAGGCACGCAAGTGGAGGCGGTTGCAATGCCTGAGGCGGTCAGGACGCGCCTCAGGCGGTGGTGGGCGCCCAAGGCGGTCGGGCGTGGCGCGTGAGGATGCCTGGGGCGGATAGGACGCGCCTGAGGCGGACCTCGGTGGTCTTGAGACCGCCACAGGCGCGCAAGTCAAGGCGGCGCCTCTGGCGCCAACTCGGGCGTTTGGAATGTGGTAGGGGGGGCATCGGCAGTCGCATGTATCCCCTAGTGCCGAGGTTTTGAGGTACCTCGATTCGACATCTCTGCCCATACGGCACGTGTGTGTGCGTTGGCTCATGTCATGCACGTGCGTGAAGAGTTTCCGCTCCCCTCTCACACATCCACACGGTGTCCACACACACACACACACACGCATGCACACGCACACACACGCACGCATGCATGCACACACACACACACACACGCACCCCCCCACACACACACATGCACATGCACTGTAGGCAAGGGCGTGATGAAGGCCGACTCTGGTTCGCGCTTCTCCGTCGACGGAAAGCCCATCTTCCACTTCATGGGGACGTCCACGTTTGCAGAGTACACGGTGGTGCACGAGCAGTCGGTTGCTAAGGTGTGGAATTTGGTGTGGACGGAAAGCCCATATTCCACTTTATGGGGACGTCCACGTTTGCAGAGTATACAGTGGCGCACGAACAGCCGGTCGCCAAGGCGTGAACGTGGTGTGCTTTATCCAGTGATTTTGTTTGCAGCTTTTAAGTTGTTTTCTGGGAGCCGGCACGCGGACCAACGTCCCGTTGACCGCCTTGACTGCTGCCTAAGCGTTGACCGTTGACTATAAAGAAAACAATCGATTTTCAAGCTCTTGACAAGATCTTTCTGATGGGGTCGTCAGACCATCAAGCAACTTGGTTGGTTGAGCTCCATCTGATGGGATCGTCAGTAGCTAAGTGGCTCCCAAGGGCTCCCAGCAGCGCAAACAAAATGATTGGCGTTGCCACAGTCTGGACGCCTGCTATATGTTGGGGGCTTGGTGTTGATTTTGCAGAGTACACGGTCGTGCACGAACAGTCGGTCGCCAAGGTGTGAACGTGGTGCGGAATATGTGGGGGAGTGTGGCCGGTGCGTCTGCCACTGGGATGTCGGTTGTTCAAGTGTGAACATGGTGTGGAACGTGTGGTGTGTGGGTTGTTGACGTGGAGTCTCCACAGCCATGGCACACGTGTGCGTGCACAGTCACTGCTGTGGTCTGTCACCCACCCACGCATTTTGCAGATCGACATGGCCGCCCCATAGGACAAGGTTTGCTTCCTCGGCTGCCCTCTCTCTCTGCATCTCTCTCTCTCTGTCCTTCTCTCTCTCTCGCGCGCGCGCGTGCGCTCTCTTTCTCCCTGTCTCTCTCTCCCTCTCTCTCTCTCTCTCCCTCTCTCTCCTCTCCTCTCTCTCTCTGACTGTGCAGATCGACATGGCCACCCAATTGCACAAGGTCTGCCTCCTCAGCTGCCCTCTCTCTCTCACACACAAACACATTCTCTCCCTCCCTCTGTCTCTCTCTCTCGCTC
>VFSX01000334.1:0-12500 GCA_016618255.1 Chlamydomonas sp. UWO 241 | reverse complement strand
ACCAAGTGGGGTGCGACCAAGTGCCTCAACCCCAAGCACTAAGACAAGCCAATCCAGCAGGTGCATGCGTGTGTGTGTGTGTGTGTGTGTGTGTGCGTGAGTGTTTGTGTGTGTGTGTGTCATGCCAATCCGGCAGGTGAGTGCATCATCCGACACCAAGTGGACAGAACCCGATTCAAACCTATCAACCGCCAGCCAGCCACCCACACACACACACACCGCTGTTGGGTCGTCGTCTGACTGACCGAGTTGGGGTGAGACTACCGTAGTGACACGGTCACGAGGGGGTACGGCCATTTGGGGGTTGTGAAAACGGACGTTCTATGCCCACCAAAGACACGGGTTTGGGGATGGCCACCGGCGCACAGCGACCCCGGTGACACGCATTTGGGGGCAGTTCCATACACCCAAACTGCCCCGTCGCCCTGTTCCCTCCACCCCATGCTGCATTCAAACAGTGTTCTAGATAGCCCTGGTTATTAGCTTTCCAATGCACTTATAATCATCGAAATCCATGCAGTATCGAGTGAGTTACAGCATGCACGCCTTTTACTTGCGACACGGGTTTGGCGGTAGCCCCGAGCGTCAGTGACACCCTCGACACGGGGTTGGGGGTAGCCTACCCCCAATCGTACCCCCAAATGAGCGTGTCACTACGGTACACTTGTTCTGAGTGCACCGAAACGGCCGCCATGCGCGCAACCCCCCGAACCCCCCAAACCCCAAACGCTGAACCCTGACCTAACCCTATGACCTGCGCCACACACACACACGCACACCCAGGTCATCGTCGGGCTGACCGAGTGGGGGTGCGACTACACGTTTGAGTGCATCGGAAACGTCGAGTGAGTGTGCATGCAACCAATTGGGGTTGTGGGTGTGGGTGTGGGTATGTCGAGAGGAAAACCATCATCATCAGGGGGTGGGGGTGGGGCTGCGACGTCACGTTTGAGTGCATCGGAAATGTGGAGTGAGTGCGCTCGGTTTGGGGAAGGGGGTGGGAAGTGTGTGTGTGTGTGTGTGTTTTAGGGGGTGGGGGTGGGGCTGCAACGTCACGCTTGAGTGCATTGGAAACGTGGAGTGAGTGTGCATGCGCCCGAGCGGGGGAGCAGTGATTTCTTAGATTGTTTCTGGCCCAAGTCAGTTTTCAGCATGTACAAGGGCCGCAGGGGCGCAGGGGGCGCGGGGGGGGGGCGGCTGTGCCCTCGGACCTCTGCTTTACGAGGGAGGGGGAGGTTCTCTTGCGGCAAATCAGCTGTTCCTGCTGCGACTGGCCACCCTTGAACCTTGAACCTCAATTTCAAACCCCATCCGCTCCACCCAGGGTCATGCGCACCGCGTTTTGGGGGGGGGGACGTGTTACACGAAACCTAAACCCAACAGAGGGACAGAGTGACAAGCCAAGGCCGAGGCCCGAAAAGAGGACAGGAGACAGAAAGGACAGGCGGGCTAAGCAGACTAGTCACAGCGGAGAGGCGTTCATCAACAGGCATCTCACGCCTGACCTGCTGTGGGTCTTTCCCTTAAGGACACGCCTGTCATCCCAATCAACTAGAATCCAGCGTGCTCGAGTGTGTGCACCGCCAGCGGGATCAGTCGAACGTTGATCGGCGTGGCGGCAGCGCCCCCCCCCTCCCCCCCACACACATGCACACACACACACACACACGCACACGCACATGCAAACACACACACACACAGTTACAGTTGCATCGGCTTTCCAGCAAAGACTACCTCTAGTCCTAGTACCACCGCCTAGACCCAAGTCCAGTTCTGGCCCTAACAATTACTTGTGAGGGGCGGTAGCCACCAGCCGGCTGCCTGCCAACGTGTAGTCCCAGAGCAAAAAGGAGAGCTATTGTGCGACGCCTCCAAAATAGGTCCTAACTGCTTCTAGGGGATAGGGGGTCAAGTGGCGCTTGCCAATCTACTTGACCGCCGTGGTGGAGGGGCCGGCGCCTGAGGGGCAGCCGGACCGTACACCACGGCTCTCCACCCAGCCCTATCCTGAGCACGCTCAAACGCCGTGTCCGAAAAAGTCTTCCAATCAGAACGAGTGCCACTAGTTTCGCCCAGCTGCTGGATCAGTAGCTTAAGAAAATAGTGTCGGGAGGAGGCTGGAGGCCGGCCTTGCTGCCGAGCCACATCCATTGTGCAGTCAAAAGTCGTACGAGGAAGACGAGAAGCCGGCATGCGCATCACATGGCCTAGCCACTGCATTGATCGCTTTGCCACAAGGCTCTCAATTGGCTCAGTGTCGCACGCCTGCCGAATATAAGTTAATCTGTGCCGGTCGACCAGGCGCACACCCAGAATGCGACGAAGGCAGTTAGAGTGGGCAACCTCCAATCGAGTCAGTTGTGTTTAAGTAGGGGCCCATGTTTCGCAGCCGTACAGAAAGTGGGGCAGCACGAAAGTGTTGTAAACCCGCATCTTAGACTGCACTTGCATCTTCTTGCTGGCCCAAATCTTATCAAAAGACGCAAACACGCCCAGCGCGCGACCGACACGCACACCGATCTCCTTTCCACACCACCACTCTGGGTTATCCAACTCCCTAGATACTTAAATGCAGAGACGGTCTTCACTTCACCACCAGTCAGCGCAAACGTGGGCAGATCCGCGTCAAAATCTGCTGGCAAAATCATCACTTCTGTCTTGGCGGCGTTGATTTGCATGCCAAAGCTAGAGGACACTTTGTCAAGGATTTTCAGCATAAGCGCCAACTGAGCTGGGTCATGCGAGAACAAACATAAATCGTCGGCATACATCAGCATTACTATGCGCTCAACCGACGACGACAACACAGAGCCGCCGGCTCGGGTCACGACTGACACGCCAGCCCCCCCCCCCCCCCCCCCACACACACACACAAACACAGGGTCATGCGCGCCGCGCTCGAGTGTGCACACCGCGGGTGTGGTCAGTCGACCGTTATCGGCATGGTGGCGCCCCCCACCACCACTCCCCCACACACACAAGCACATACACACGCACACATGCACATGCAAACACGCACACACAAACACAAACAAACACACACGCGCCCAGGGTCATGCGCGCTGTGCTCGAGTGTGCGCACCTCGGGTCGAGTCAGTCAATCCTTATCAGCGTGGTGCCCCCCCCCCTCGCGCCAAACACACACGCAAACACACACACATGCCCAGGGTCATGCGCGCCGCGCTCGAGTGCGCGCACCGCGGGTGGGGTCAGTCGATCGTTATCGGCGTGGCGGCTGCCGGGAAGGAGATCTCAACTCGCCCGTTCCAGCTGGTGACCGGGCGCACATGGAAGGGCACAGCGTTTGGAGGGTACAAGTCGCGCATTCAGGTGTGTGTGTGTACGTGTGTGTGTGCGTGCGTGTGTGTGTCGTTGTGTGTGTGTGCGCATGTGTGTGTGCATGCATGTGTGTGTGCGTCCAGCTGGTGACTGGGCGCACCTGGAAGGGCACCGCGTTTGTGGGGTACAAGTCGCGCATCCTTTATATCTCTCCTTCTCTCTTTTTCTCTCTCTGTCTCTCCCTCTCTCTTTCTCTCTCTCTCTTTCTTTCTCTCCCTCTCTCTCTCTCACACACACACACACACATTCATCAAATCGTCCGCAGGTGCCCGACCTCGTGAATGATTACATGAGGGGCGAGACCAAGCTCGACGACTACATCACACACACGATGAAGTTCGACCAGATCAACGAGGCGTTTGAGCTGCTGCACTCTGGCGGCTGCCTGCGCACCGTCCTCACATTTTGAGAGTGATGATGGTGGATTTCACAGTCGTGTGTGACGCACCTACCGGCAGCGTATTCGACGTTGCTTGGCGTATAGCGCCCGAGCGCTACGGACGGGTAGCCGACTACTGGTGGTGGAGGGCTAGTGGGTCCTGGCTGGACCTAGACAGGGCACTCGGCCCCCAGATATAGATTCCTCCCCGTGGGGGCGCGGCCGGGGTTCACAGGCCCGCGGGATCGTGTCCCCTAGATCTCCACCCACATCTCCACCGTAGCGGCAGCGGAGCTTATGTAGAGTTGAAACGGTGCACCCCGCCGGTGGGCAGTCCAGGGTGGCCGAGCAGCAGGCGCATAGCCTCAAATGGCCTTGCAGACACCCCAAAGTCCTCTAGGCGCGAACATGTAAAAACTGTTAAACCTGTCAAACCTGCTCAAGCGCAGAGATAACCGCCAGAATACGTGTGGACGAGCAGCAGGCGCATGGCGTCCACATGGCGGTACCAAGTGGTGGTCCTGGTGTGGGCGCTCGCAACGCTGGTCATCCATGCAGAGAGCGCTCCTGAAGGAGGCCACACCAAAGCTGCGAGAGTCCACAACACAACACATGCTCAACACGCGCCCGCAACGCTGGGACACAGATATGAACTTCATGGCTACGCTGCTGAAGGCGGCCATGCTGTGGCTGAGCAACTTCAACCCACAGAACCTGCGAACACGGTGTGTGCCCTCACGACGCTGGGACGGATGACGGGCTCTGCCGCATCGGCATCGCCACGCAGCTGCCAGGTGGCATGCTGGCGGTGGAGGTCAGTGCGGCAGGCGTGCGGCAAGCGCGCTAGGGTCAGTCACAAGCAGCGGCAGCTCCTGCCCCGCACTGATGCCACTAGCACGCACACGTGCACACACACGCATGCACACACACACACACACACACTCACATGCGCACACACGCACAGAACCTGCATCGCGTGTCCTTCAGGTGACGGCCGACGCGGCCGTAGCCGTTGCTGCCGCCACGCACTAGCAGCAGCAGCAGCCGCAGCAGCCGCATCCCCCGCAGATGCTGTCCACTGGATGGGGCGACAACGCGGACGCAATGGTGCTTGGTGGTGCAACTGGGGGTACGTGGTCGGGCAGTGCGCTGTCGTCACCACAGCGGCCCAAGCAGGGCTGGGCGAGTGGGCCGGAGAGTCGCTCACATTGCAGGGGCTCGTCCCGACCGTCCGGCGACTGCCGCCAAGTGCCACGCAGTCGCTCACAATGAAGGGCATGGGGGAGCCACCGGCTGGGGCTTCAGCACAGGCGCCAACACTGGTGGCAGCCGCAGTCACAGCGGCAACGGGCGGCACTGCAGCCGCTCCGGAGGCCTCTCCTGTCTTGGTGCTGCCGCCTCCCAGCTCTGGAGCTGCTGCCGCTGCTCCTCCTGCCACCTCGTCCTCCTGTCGCGGACGCCGGCGCGCCCGGCCCCAGTGATACCCGCAAGCACGGCGACGGCGACGATGACAATGCAGGTGACGATGCGGTCTTGAGCACACCAGAGCCGTTAACCCGTGGCGGTGGCGGTGGTGGTGCCATGGCAGCTGCCGCACAAAACGTTGACGAGGCATCGGTGGGACCCACGGCGGAACTGCCGCACCAGGAGGACGGCGGTGGTGGTGGTGTTGCTGGTAGTGATGGTGCTGGTGGTAGGGGGCAGCATGCTACGACGAGGCACCCAGCCGAGGGCCAGCAGCAGCTGTCAGTGGCGGTATCGTCAGTAGCGGCAGGCGCAGGGGCAGGGGAAGGCAAGTAGGCAGCGTAGACCGTAGAGACACGAGGGCCTGTCTGTTGAAACAATTGCGCTGCAAATCCATTTGATGCTCCTGCTGCTTCCATTGCGCCGCGCTTTAAGGATTGCCAAGCAGGTGAGGACAGTGGGCACATTTCTCTTACTTATTGCTGGCCCTTGGAGCTCAGCTGTCCCTTCACCTCCCAACCCGTGTCACCACCCCCCGTTGAAATGTCTTGTTTAGGATAATGCCTCAGGTCTGAAACAACTCCCCAAAAGTCCAGCCATTGGATGTGTACGAGAGTCGGGGGGGCGGGGGCGGGGGGGGGGGGGCTGCATAATTGCATCATTGCATCGCGGGATAGCTTTTGGAATTCGCTTTTGAACATGTCGCCTCTGTGGCTCTCTGCTGGCGTCAACCCCCTCGCACTCCAAAGAACCACCAGGCATGGATGGTCATGATGGACATATCCATGTGAAAGTGAGGGCTCGTCAACGCCAACGCCACGCCGTCCCTGATCATGCCGGATCAGCTTGCCCGTGCGGTGTGCGCCCTGCAGCCCTTCAACCCCCCTCCTCCCCGTTGCTTTCTGCAGTGGCTTGTCTATGTAGGGATGCTCCAGGTCTGTAGATGGTAGATGGATGTTGATCTAGGTACCTAGGTCATGTGAGAATGGGTGTGAGGAGATCTTTGCGCAGACCTAGTCTCCACCGCAGCCAAACGCCACGATGCTGGCCCACCTGTCTAGTCGTCCTCACTCCTGCGCCGTCGCCCCTGTCAGTCGGAGTGCGCCGAGGCAGTGGCCCCGCCTAGCAGTGACGACGTCGTGTGCGCCTGCTGGGAGGCCTAGCGAGGGCGTGCCACCACGGGATCGCAGCAGTGGGGGGCGAGGGCGTGGGGAGGCGGGACCAGGAGGCGAGGGAGGAGGCAGGGGCGAGCGAGGGGGGCGAGCAGGGCGCGGGCGCAGCGCAAACTCGAGCGGCAGGCATGCAGGAGGGAGGGGGCGCAGCAGCCCTGATGCTGCCGGCGGCCGTGGGTGGGGAGCGAGCAGCGGGCGTTCAGCTGGCGGGCGGCACCAGGTGCGCATGCATGAGCCCCGTGCGAGTGCCCATGCGCGTACATGCCCATGCGCATCGCATGCCTGCAACCACCCACGTGTCTGCATCATGGCGATCGACAGGCGCACTGGAACCGTGGCACGCACGACACCTGGCCTGATGCATGCTGACGCTCACCGCATGCGTGCATGCAGCCTGGGCGCAGCGCAGGTGCCGTGGATCCTCGTCTTCTGACCTTCTGGATCAAGGGCTGCAACTCTCCGGACGAGCTCCTGTCGCTGGTGGATCAGCACGGCCAGGCATTCAACTACATGCACGCGGCCGCTGCCCTCAACCAAGCGGCACAGCTGTTTGCGCGCACGGGGTGTGCGTTCCCACGCAGCGGTACCGAGCGCATGGTGCAGCTTGCCCGGGAACAGCTTCCATCTATGGGAGCACGACAACTGGCCAACACGGCGTATTCGCTCGCTAAGCTGGACCACAGAGACAATGACTTAATGGCCGCGCTGCTGAGGGAGGCTAAGCCGCAGCTGCACGACTTCGAGCCTCAGGCCCTGGCCAACACGGTGTGGGCGCTCGCAACGTTGGACATTCATGCAGACAATGATTTTATGACCGTGCTGCTGATGGAGGCCAAGCCGCAGCTGTGCAACTTCAAGCCACAGGAGCTGGCCAACACGGTGTGGGCACTCGCGGCGCTGGACATCCATGATCCATGCAGACAGCGCCTTGATGGCGGCGCAGCTGAAGGAGGCCACGCCAAAGCTCTACAACTTCAAGCCACAGGAGCTGGCCAACACGGTGTGGGCACTCGCGACGCTGGACATCCATGCAGACAGCGCCTTTATGGCGGCGCTGCTGAAGGAGGCCACGCCGAAGCTGCTTCACTTCAAGCCTCAGGAGCTGGCCAACACGGTGTGGGCGCTCGCAACGCTGGGCATACATGCAGACAGCGCCTTCATGGCCGCGCTTCTGAAGGAGGACACGCTGCGGATGCACAACTTCAACGCCCAGGACGTGGCTAACACGTTGTGGGCGCTCGCGACGTTGGGTCACACAGACGGGGCCTTCATGGCCGCGCTCCTCAAGCAGGCCAAGTCGCAGCTACGAGACTTGACCCCACAGGCCCTGGCCAACACGCTGTGGGCGCTTGCGACGTTGGGCCACACAGACGAGTCCTTTTTGGCTGCGCTCCTCAAGGAGGCCACGCCGCGGCTGCGCGACTTCAACCCACAAAACATGGCCAACACGGTGTGGGCACTTGCCAAGCTGCGGCACTACGACGTGGACTTTCTGGCCGCGTTCCTCAAGGAGGCCATGCCGCTGCTACACGACTGTATTTCACAGGCCCTCGCCAACGCGGCGTGGGCGCCCGCTGCGCTAGACCATGCTGACGACGCCTTCATGGCCGCGCTGCTTCAGCAGGCAGCAGGCATGGTGTCGAGCTTTGATGCTGAAGGTCTTCCACAACTGTTCCAGTGCATGCTCTGGCTTGAGGACCAGCACTCGGACGTCGCCGCGCCTGCGCAGCTGGCCGCCGCTTGCAAGAAGGCATGGATGGAAGAACGCAGCAACCCGCAGCCCTCAAGCGTTCAGCTGGAGGTGCTTGCCGTGGTGCGCCAGCTGCTTGGCTGCGCTGGCGCCACCAGCAAGCAGGTGACGGACGACGGGCTCTTCAGTGTCGACATCGCCGTGCAGCTGCCGGATGGCAGAAGGCTGGCGGTGGAGGTCGACGGCCCGAGCCACTTCCTGATCAGCCCACCGGGCAGGCTCGAAGGAGCCGCGCTGCTGCGCAACCGGCTGCTCGAGGCGCGCGGCTGGCGGGTGGTGAGCGTGCCGGTGATGACTGGCTGGGTCCCGCACGCAAAGCAGGGCCAGCAGGCGGCGCGGGACTACCTGCTCAGGCTCGGCGTGGGCCCGTTGTAGCGCCCAAACGTGTGTCCAAACGTGAGTGGAATCGGAGGCCTAGGAGGCGCTCGCGCCCCCCGTGAGCCACAGGTGGCTAGCCCGGGTTAGCTAGCTCGCTAGCTACGCTATAGGCGTAGTTCCGGGAGGCGGCGTTGGCTGCGCCAGGCTCGGAGGCGGAGGAACACACACGATGTACGTAGCTAGGGACTTGTAAAGTCAAGCTCGCGCTCCCTCTGATGTCCCAGGGAGTGTGGCGTCATCAGCTTGCGCTGCAGCTGTGGGGAACACGACTGCACGCACGCGCGCACACACGCACGTGCACACACACACACAACGCACACATCATGCGCACGCACACACACACACGCACACATGCACACGCGCACGCACACACACACGCACACACGCACGCACGATCAGTGAACTGCACCCCCTGGCTGACACTCCCCCACACATCCACACATACGCTCAGTAAACTGCACGCACACACAACCAAAGGGTGCTGCAGATCCTAGGTAGCAGCCATGGGGCTCGTGGACGCCATGTACAAGTGGGCGTTCCTGTTCCTGTTCACAATGAGCTTCGGCACCTACTTTCTGCACCACTGCGCGCTGTGGTGGTACAAGACGCAGAACCTGAAGCTCAAGTACAAGGCGAGCTGGGCGCTGGTCACTGGTGGATCTTCGGGTGAGGGGCCGGAAAGGGACAGGGTAGCACGCGTCGTTGATCAGCTCTCTCCACGGACGCACGCGAAAAGCAGGTCGCCCATCGGCTGCCTGCACCCAGCGTCGCACATGCGATCTGATGCCCCCCCCTCTGCGCTGCTATGATCGCCGTCTGTCACCAGGCATCGGCAAGTCGATCGCCAACAAGCTGGCGATGCAGGGCCTCAACGTGGTGCTCGTGGCGCTCGGAGACTCGCTGCTGGACACCACTTTCGATGAGATCAAGGCGGCGTACCCCAAGCAGCAGTTCCGCAAGGTGGGCCGCATGGCACGCATGGGCTCTCGCATGCAGGGCACATGCACACGCGAGAGTGGCTGCGGCCACCACACGGGTGTGCAGCACGCACACATAGCCACAGCCATGTGCATGTGGTGCGCGCCAACGATCGCCACCGCACACTGGTTGCGGTCAACCTTGGCGCAGACAGATCTCAGACCTGTCTAGCTAGGGCCCTGCTGTGTGTGACCTGCGCGCCATCACACCCACAAACACGACACACATACACACACACACACACACACACAGGTTGCGGTCAACCTGGGTGTGGAGGGCTACCTGCCTGAGATCGCAAAGGCGACGGCCGAAATCGACGTGCAGCTCGTGTTCAACAACGCGGGCTACCTGCTCACCGGCTTCTTCCACGAGCGGTGAGCGCAGGACGCACACACACACACATACACACGCACACACACGCACACAGGCGGAAGTGCATACACACACACACACACATGGAAACACACACACACACGTGGGTATTGTGGGACGGACAAACACACGCACGCGCCCACACGAACACACACACGTGCACACACACACACACGCTGTTTGCCCTTCTGTGTGCAGCACACTGGAGCAGCTGATGCTCAACCTCAACTGCAACGCAATCAGCGGCGTGCAGATTACGCACCACTTTGTGCGCGAGATGGTGGGCGCTTGGGCTGTGCGCGTGTGTGGGGGAAGTGGTGTGTGTGCGTGTGTGTATGTATGTGTTTGTGTATGTGTGTGTGTGTATGTTTGTGTGTGTGATGGGGTTCACAGCAGCGGCGCGCAGATCACACACCACTTTGTGCAAGAGATGGTGGGCGCTTGGGCTGTGGTTGTGTGTAGGGGAAGCGGTGTGTGTGTGTGTATGTGTGTGTATGTGTGTGTGTATGTGTGTGTGTGATGGGGTAAAGAGCAGCGGCGTGCAGATCACGCACCACTTTGTGCAAGAGATGGTGGGCGCTTGGGATGACGGGTAAAGGTTGGGGTCTGCGCTCACATCAGTGGTGTGCAGTGGTGCGCCAGATGGTGGGCCCTTGGTGCATGTGTGCAGAGGGGGAGGGGGGCGGGGGGCGATTGTGGGGTAGCGGGTTGACGTTGGGATCTGCGTTCATATCAAGGGTGGGCAGATCACGCACCACTGCGTGCTCCAGATGGGGGGTGGGTCGGTGCGCCGGGGGAGGTGGCGCGTGTGTGCCTGCGGCGCCACACGCACGCCCAGCAAGGTACGTGACGTGTCGACTCATGCGTTCCTGCCTGCCGAGTGCCTGCCGAGTGTCAGCGGCCGACAAATCTCTGCCAGATCTCCTTATCTATGCCAAATTTATGCCGAATCCACAGCCGAATCTATGTGCCAAGTCTTCCGGCCAACAAATATCTACCAAATTACTGTAAATCTCTGCCAAATCTCCACCACCCCACAGATCGACAAGAAGCTGCCCGGGTGCGTCTTTTTTACGTCGTCAGCGGCCGAAACATCTATGCCAAAACTCCAAATCCATGCTTAACCTCTGCCAAGTCTCCCCCAAGTCTCCCGGCCGACAAATCTCTGCCAAATCTTTGCCAAATCTTTGCCAAATCCCCACCACCCCGCAGATCGACAAGAAGCTGCCCGGGTGCGTCGTGTTCACTTCGTCAGCGGCCGCAGCGATGCCGAGCCCGTTCAGCGTTCAGTACGCGGCGACAAAGGTGTGGAGGGGGGAGTGTGGATGTGTGGACGTGTGAGGGGCGTATGGGAGTGTTTTTGTCTGGATGTGTGGGGGGTAATGTCCGTTCAGCGCCAAGAACGCGGCGGTGTGTGTGTGCTGGAGTGGGTGTGTGGTTGTGTGTGTGGGGGGGAGGCACAATCGCCGTGATGCCGAGCCCGTTCAGCGTTCAGTACGCGGCGACAAAGGTGTGGAGGGGGGAGTGTGGATGTGTGGACGTGTGCGTGACGTGCAGGAGTGTGTGTGGATGTGGGGGGGGGCACTGCCGATGCTCACCCCATGCAGCATTCAGTACGCGGCAACAAAGGTGAGTGGGGGCGTTCGTGTGGATGTGTGGACGTGTGTGTGTCTGTGTGGCTCTTTCAGCGTTCAATACCAGGTGTGTGCCTGTATGGGGCGGGGGTGGTGGTGGTGTATGTGTGCAGCGATGCCCAGCCCGTTCAGCGTTCAGTATGCGGCGCCAAAGGTGTGGAGGGGGGAGTGTAGATGTGTGGACGTGTGCGCGACATGCGGGAGTGTGTGTGTGGATGGGGGGGGGGGCACTACCGATGCCCAGCTCATTCAGCGTTCAGTACGCGGCGACACAGGTGTGGAGGGGAGAGTGTGGATGTGTGGACGTGTGCGCGACGTGCGGGAGTGTGTGTAGATGGGGGGGAGGGGGGGCACTACCGATGCCCACCCCATGCAGCGTTCAGTACGCGGCAACAAAGGTTTGTGGGAGCGTTAGTGTGGATGTGTCTGTGTGGCTCTGTGTGGCTCTATCAGCGTTCAACATCAGGTGTGTGCCTGTGGGGCGGGTGGGGGGGAGTATGTGTGTGACAGGGAGAGTACTTTGTGCTTACAAACCATCTGATACCCGCTCATACGCTCATGCGTGCACACACACACACACACAAACACAGACATTTGTTACAGTTCCTACAGTACAATCGACCTGGATAACGGCTTCACACACACGACACACAGACACACTGCCAGCGCGCACATGCTTGCACAGGCACACACACACACAAACACACACAAACACACGCACTCACATACACTCTGCAGAGCGTCATCTCCTCGTGCGGTGCGTCACGCATACACACACACACACACACACATTCACACACACACATGCATTCACAAAAAAAAAAAAAAACGCACAAACACACACACACTGCCTGTCTGCCTGCCTGCCTGCCTGCAGAGCTTCATCTCCTCGTTCGGTGCGTCACTCGCGCCCGAGGTCAAGCCCTCCGGCATCGACGTTCTCGTGTTCCACCCGTCGCCGGTCGCGTCCAGGTGTGGAGACAGATTGTGGATGGATTGTGTGGACGAGTCGTGTGAACGAATCGTGCGCAATG
>VFSX01000766.1:0-41841 GCA_016618255.1 Chlamydomonas sp. UWO 241 | reverse complement strand
AAACGTCCATTCTATGCCCATCGAAGACACAAGTTTGACGCCAGCACGCAGCGCCCTCAGTGACACGCATTGGGGGCAGTGTCACATTCCCGCACTGCCCATCCGCCCTCTTCCCTCAACTGCACGCTGCATCCAAGCAATGTTCTGGGTAGCCCTTGTTATTATCTTTCCAATGTATTTCTACTCGTCGAAATCCATGCAGTATCGAGTGAGTTACAGCATTTACGCCTTTTACTCGCGACACGGGTTTGAGGGTCGCCCTGAGGGTCAGTGACAACCCCGACACGGGTTTGGGGGTAGCCTACCCCCAATCGTCCCCCCGAATGAGCGTGTCACTACGGTACACACACATGCGCACACATGCACACAACCTACACACGCATGCGCACACACGCACACACACAAAACGCGCACACGCAGCATCGCCAACCTGACCATGGCACGCTGGGACAACGCCAAGCCACCGAACGTTGACAACATTGTGCTGCTCACCCACGACGAGGTGGGTGGGGGTGCAGGTGGCTTTATGGGTTTATTTACAGGTTTCAAGCACTTGGTTTCAAGGTTTGGAACCTAGTTTTTTTTGGACAGAGGCGGTTTTTGTTTCATCTGTTTTCTTGAAAGCTGCTGGAGCAGTCTTCTCGGGTCCCAGAGTACTGGATCCACTTGCAAGTTCGGGAGGGAGGTGGCGAGGTTCAATCCCTCAGCGATTTCGTGGTCGATTTTACAGTCCGTCGGACGCCTATGATGGCGCATTAGACCCTAGGAAAGAGGCCAGCAGCTGTCAAAATTAGACCCCTAGCATGCCATCGTTTCGTGTGGTGGACCTATGGGGCACTCACCTCCTAGGGTGGAAACCCCGCATTGGGGGGGGACGTGTTACACGAATACTCAACAGAGTGGCAGAGTGGCAGAGTGATAAGCTAAGGCCAAGGGCCAAACATGGGACAATTGACAGAAAGGACAGGCGGGCAAAGCAGACTAGTCACAGCGAATATAAACAACATTGGCACACTCGCACGTATGCATCAGTTGTCTGGCTCCCTGTGCAGTCATTCAAAAATATCAAAGCGTCCGGAACCCAGAAGCCCCCCCCCCCTCCACCCATTTGGAGCCCCTTTTCCTGTCTATAGTTTATCCCCTTTTCTGTCTTGGCCTCGGCCTGTCCTTAATTTTTCACTCTGTCACTCTGTAACTCTGTCCGGTTTTTAGTAACAGTAACACGGGGTTTCAAGCTAAGCAGGCTACTCTTCTACTAGAGCCACCCGCCGATACTCCAGCACACTTAAGTACTAGAGTACCGCCGGCTCCCGGCCGATAGACTACCGCTCCCGCCGGTTAGACTACCCCAAACAGCGGTCTCTGAGAGACATGTCTGGCAAGGAGCATCTAGGAGAGGACCTTCCTCAGGGTCACAGTAGTGGCCTTGTGGCCAGTCAAGCCAGCAGAGCCGACTGGCGCTGACTGGAACGGTCCCCCGCCTGGCAGTGCACGGCTGTCCAGCTCTCGTTTGCATGGGGCTCAGCCGGCGCCCCATGCCTCATGCATGCCCAGGTCCCACCCTCCAGGGGTGCATGGACGACAGAGTTGTCATGGAGGCTGCCTGAAGACCTTCCAACGCCAGTCACCGGCAGACGAGCAACCCCGAGGATGAGCGCGGTGACGAACGCTGCGATTGGTCAAGCGGATTTAGTCTGTGTTGCCTCGGCGGTCGCCACCGCTGAAGCCGTGATGGTAGCCCGCCTCCACGGGCAGCCATCTTGACCAATGTCCAGCATGCAAGCATGCATTGATGGGCGCTAGCTCCTCCGCTCATCGATCAACTCGTCGAGATCGGTGCCGCATGGCGTCCTGCATGGGGGGAGGATAAGGGCCGTCTCCCAACACGGGCCGCGGCAGCGCCGCGGCTACTCGCCAAGCCATGGCAGCGCCGGGCAAGCCGCTCCTGAAGTGTTCCACCGAGGGGTAGTCTAGCAGGATCCGGGCCAGTCGTATTTTACCCCGCTCGTCAGCGGCACGGAGATCCTCGTCACCAGCAGCGCCGCATTGCTGGGTCCAGGGCTCGGCGACGTGAACGCGCCTCCGTTAATCGAGCCCCAGTCAGGTTTATATTTCGTGTAAAATGCCCCCCCCCCTCTAACGCAACGTGTTAAACCTGCCAACCCCCGGAAACACAGGCGGAAGCGCATGCATCGACGACCATCGAGCAGCTGAGGGAGAGCGAGCCCAACTGGGTGCATTGGGTGGAGAGCCTCCTCGGGCTCGCGCGCCGCCAATACTTCTACTAGACACAATGGAGTTGCCGCTTACGCCTTGTGCCACGTACGCCGGCAAGGCTCGGATGTGTGCGCGTGCATGACAAGAACATACGGCCGAGCATGTGCGAGCTGGGAGGGACTGGACATGAGGGGTTGCACAGGGTGGAGAGCCTCCTTAGGCTTGCGCCAGCATCTCAACTAGGCACACTGGTGCTGCCTCTTATGCCGCGTGCCACGTATGCCAGTACAGAGTCCGATTCGCGCGTGCAAAACAAACTTGAAGCCAAGCAGCGCAAGCTTGGGGGCTGTTCAACTCTGGGCGCACTGGGTGGAGAGCGTCCTCAGGCTCGCGTTCCGCCAGTACTTCTTCTAGGCACAATGGCGTTGCCTCTTACTTTTGGGAGTGGGGTGTTGAACGAAACAGAGTGACCCGACAGTGACAGAGTGACAACCCAAGGCTGACGCCGGAACAGGGGACAGGAGACGGGAGGGACAGGGGGCCAGGTGTTGAATTACAAATAACTATTGCACGTAGTTTCCTGCAGCCTTGTTCAAGCCGTGCTCAGGTCCTAATTTCACCTGGGCGCGCTCCGCCGCAAAGTTCTACTGCACCAGAGTCCGGGCTGCCCGGCGCGTGCCGCGCATGTGCAGGTTCTCGTCACTTAGGTGTCCGCCCGGCTGTGTTGCCGGAGTGTAACGTTGGCCTCTGAAAAAAATGCAAGATCAGCTCAAACACTAAGCAGCGATGCTCTGAAATACCCGCACTGCAACGCGCGCCGCGACCCACTGGAATTTTACGCAAGGCTTGCAACCCCCTTTTTGGTCTTGCAGCGAGCTGCATCATTTTTTCTGCTGCCAAACAAGATGCTTACAAAGTTCTGGCGGACCGGCACGAACTGAGCCCTAACAAGATATTTTTTATGGAAGCGCTCTTTTGCAAAGCCGCGACGCACACAAAACCTCCGGCACAACCACTCCCAAATCGAAATCCCAGTTGAAGTTGTTGAATCGGAAATCCCGGTTGCACGCGGTTTCCTGCAGCCTGGTGTAAGCCACGAGCCTGTCAATTTATTCGCCGGGTGCGCTCCACCGCAAAGTTTTTCTTAACCAGAATCTGGGCTGCTTGGCGCCTGCCGCGCCCCACGCAGGTCCTCGTCGCTTAGGTATTGGCTTGTGCCCCCCATGCGTGTTGGCTGCTGGGGACTGCTCGGCGCGTTGGCGGGAGCGTCGAGCCGTTTAGAATCCCGTTTCTCAAGTCCCGTTTCTGAACGGAGGTGCGTTCTCGTCGCCGAGCCCTGGACCCAGCAATGCGGCGCTGCGGGTGACGAGGATCGCCGTGCCGCTGACAAACAGGGTAAAATACGACTGGCCCGGCTCCTGCTAGACTACCCCTCGGTGGAACACTTCAGGAGCGGTTTGCCCGGCGCTGCCATGGCTTGGCGAGTAGCCGCGGCGCTGCCGCGGCCCGTGCTGGGAGACGGCCCTTATCCTCCCCCCATGCAAGACGCCATGCGGCACTGATCTCGACGAGTTGATCGACGAGCGGAGGAGCTGGCGCCCATCACTGCATGCTTGCATGCTGGACATTGGTCAAGATGGCTGCCCGTGGAGGCGGGCTACCATCACGGCTTCAGCGGTGGTGACCGCCGAGGCAATACAGAGTAAATCCGCTTCACCAATCGCAGCGTTCGTCACCGCGCTCATCCTCGGGGTCGCTCGTCTGCCGGTGACTGGCGTTGGAAGGTCTTCAGACAGCCTCCATGACAACTCTGTCGTCCATGCACCCCTGGAGGGTGGGACCTGGCCATGCATGAGGCACGGGGCGCCGGCTGAGCCCTATGCAAACGAGAGCTGGACAGCCATGCACTGCCAGGCGGGGACCGTTCCAGTCAGCGCCAGTCGGCTCTGCCGGTTGACTGCCCACAAGGCCACTACTGTGACCCTGAGGAAGATCCTCTCCTATATGCTCCTTGCCAGACATGTCTCTCAGAGACCGCTGTTTGGGGTAGTCTAGCCGGCGGGAGCGGTAGTCTATCGGCCGGGAGCCCGCGGTACTCTAGTACTCAAGTGTGCTGGAGTATCGGCGGGTGTCTCTAGTAGAAGAGTAGCCTGCTTAGCTGGAAACCCCGTGTTACTGTTACTGTTCTCTCTCTAGTTTGTCTCCTTCCCTGTCCCGGCCTCGGCCTGTCCTTTTGTGACTCTGTCACTCTGTCTCTATGTTGGGTTTAGGTTCCGTGTAACACGTTCCTACCTAAAAAAAGAATATCGGCATGGCTGCGTTTAACCCTCGTCGATATAGTCCCTGCCCGTCAGACTGCCCTATATAGGCTATATATAGGCTATACCCTATATAGGGATTATATTTTTTTTCCTGGATAAAAATCAAACATGTTTGAATTATTTTCGAGACATGAGAAGCAATACAAGACGTTGGCTGCGCGGAGGGGACGCGGGGACGCGGAGTCGCACGCTCTCGTATTGATATTACACGCGCTGCAAGCCCCTAATACACCCACCCTACGCTGCAGGCATCAAACACAGCAACCCCCACCGCCTTTCTAAAACCCAGAACCCCAAACACAACACCACACTCCGTCACATATGATGCTGGGTGGGCGGGCTTCCCCGCCGCCGCCTTGCAGCAGCCCCCCTCGCCGTCGCCGCCGCTGCTGCGCTCCCGCCGGCTGCGGCGGGAGCACACGCAGCACACCACGGTGCGGCTCCATACCCACCAGCCTAGCTAGGACATGTTTCCTTTGTGCCCTGTAGGTCTGCTATGCTGCCAAGCATGCCAGGGAACGCTCCTGGCCACATGCACCCGCGTGCCTCCCCACTTCACTACATGCGTGCAGCCTTCATGCACCCCCCATGCCCCCCCCCAGCCCTGAGCCAAACGCAAGGTCGTCGTCCCCTCTATGCCTTTCTTGGAGCGAGTGGTGGGGCAAGTGGTGGGGCCTCATCGGAGGTAGTTCAAGCCGGCTGTTGCAGTCGAACGGAGAATGTGGGAAGTGTCACTGACTCCTTCCGACGGCAATTTCCCCTCTCGTGCCTCACGGCGATGCATTGGGTTTGCATGGTCCTGTTCCTTCGCAGATGCCGTGCGCGGAGGCCAAAGTGCCCCTTTCGCGGCCCCCACACTCGCGGGACCCTATATTATAGGGCTCGTTTGGAGCCTACGTCTATAGGCTATATACAGGCTATGTGGCCACCCCCACCAAAGTCGGCCTCATAAGTCGGACATTTCCGAAAACGCCCATACGGCTCCTCCCACGCCGCCCCGCCGCCACCCGCGGCACCCAAGATGTGTGTTGGGATGATCGAAGGCTTGTGGGGCCGTCGCGGGGCCTAGGGAGAGGCGTGGGCGTGTGCGCTGGGGGAGGGGCGCCCCCACTGCATGGGCGCATGGAACTTTCCGGCCGCCGAGCGCGGCCCATGACGCATGCCCGGACCTAGTTCCAGCGCCACAAGCTTGCCATGCATACCATTAAGGTTTCCTTCGACTGGCGAAGCGCGCGGTCTTGTCTGCGTGACGCCCATGGTGTGTGAACATTCCGAACTTTTGATCGAAAGATCACCACCCAGATACCTCCTCTGGACGAGTGACCGCAGCCAAAAGTTTTCAATTTGGCCCATTTAGTTCGTATTCCAAGGGTGTCGCATTTTGTCGCGTGTGCGCACGTCCACACGCCGTGCCGTGCAACACACTAAGTGAAGCTGCACCTTTCGGCGTCGTGTCGCGCGCACACCCAACCACACGCAATGCCCTTGACACACGAAATGAATGAGCCCAATCGCAAACTTGTGGCTGTGGAATGAGGTCCGGGGATGCCTCCTAGAGGGAGAATGACGCCCCCCAAATTTTTGCTTCCATGCAATGTCCGACTTTGTGACACTTATGAGACCGACTTGGGTGGGGGTGGCCATATATAGGCAATTACTATATAGGGCTATATATAGACCGCCGACTCTTAGCTGCGTTGCTTGAGTGTAACGTTGGCCTCTGAAAAAAAAATGCAAGATCGGCTCAACCACAAAGCAACGCTGCTCTGAAATATCCGCACGGCGGCGAACGCCGCGTCCACTGCATTCTTTCACAGGGCTCGCAAAATCCCTTACTGCAGCGAGTTGCATCATTGTTTCCGTTGCCAAACGGCCTCCCCAAGTGAACTTCCCCTCAAGGCGGCCAAAAGCGGCCAAATAGCAAACCCTAAAGTTTTCATATTTTTCTCGGGCGTGAGGGGGTCAAATGCAAGGCTCCCGATGTAATTCGCTTGCCAATATGTCCATATCGACGCCTTTGTCTTAGGAGACTGTGCGGTGGAGAGACGGCGACGTGCGGGGCGTCAAGGCAATGGTAACGACCATTTTCCACCACCGTTTTTTTTAAACATGGCCTTGACGCCCTGCATTTCGCCGTCTTTCCACCGCACAGTCTCCCATGACGAAGGGGTGGATATGAACATATCGGCAAGCGAATTACGCTCCTGAGTCGCGCAAAGATGACCTGTGCGCGACGCCCAGTGACGATAATCTCGGGATTCCCCAAAACCGAGGGCTTCGCCTCGCCACGCCCCACGGGGACCAGCCCCCCGCCATGTTCATGTTATTGGTGGTACACATCAGTGGGAGGCGTTGCGAGTGGGCGGGAGGGGCGCGCAGAGTCGTTTGGCCATTGGAGGGTTGCATGGGGTCGTGACAGATGTTGTCATGCGGCCCGGAACGCCTCCCACCACACGCCATCGTCATGCATGCGTAGATCATGTGTATGAAAGGCAACCCCGCACGCATGGAGCCGTTCGCGATTTTGGTGTGGCCAATTTTGGGCTAGAGGTTCACTGGGGGAAGCTACTTGGTGCTTGCAAAATTCTGACTGATAGGCACGAACTGAGCCCTGACAGGATTTTTTTCGATGGGAGCGCTCTTTCGCAAAGCCACGACGCACAAAATGTCCTGCGGCCCAGCACAAACACTCCCAAATCGAAATCCCGGTTCACGGTGTTGAATTGCATGTAACGGTCCCCGTCGTTTCATCGTCCCACATGCCTCGAGTTTCCTGACTTCCGTTCCCTCATGTCCGTGTCCTTCGTCTTCCTTATGCTCAATTCCCGTTCCTCCGAGTCCAAGTTCCTCAGTCCTGTCGGCGCGTGTGCTCTAGATGGATTGGCTTGCGTGTCCCTGTGTTTTCGAGGCCACCACGGCTCAGGCCGTGCCTTCGGGAGTCTCCGTTACAACACCAGGGTCTCTTGTTTCCTCTTTGTTTCCTGTGTTTCTGTCGCTTAGGTGTCGGCATAGCTGCGTTGCTTGAGTGTAACGTTGGCCTCTGAAAAAAAATGCGGGTATTTCAGAGCAGCGCTGCTTTGTGGTTGAGCCGATCTTGCATTGTTTTCAGAGGCTAACGTTACACTCCATGCCGATACCTAAGCGACAAGGACCTGCGCAGGGCCGGTGGATGGTCGGGTCCAGGAGGCGGGTCCAGACCTGAGCAAACTCCTCTGGTTGGTCGGGGTCGCTGATCGGCGCCCCGCTGGGAGGAGGCTGGGCCTGAGCAGCAGCCTCCCCCTCGGAGCGACGCACCTGCAGGCGGTTGGGCTGTCGAGGCGCGGAGGGGCCGGCACCTGACTGGATCCCGCGCACCCACGCCACGGGGTTGTCAACGTCCTCTGGCGGGAAACCGTTCTTGACCCCCTCTAGCGTGCGGCAACAGCGCTCGTCACGCCCAACAAGCCCGTGGCGATCGAGCTGCCGAGTAGGGATCGTTGCGCCGTTGCGGAGGGCGCCCGCGCTGATGCCAGCCTCGCTTGGGAGGCGCCACGCTGGGGGGAAGACAACACCGTCTGTTCGGACCCCAAAAACGTTGGAGCCGAAGCCCATGTCCTCGCTGGCTGCCGTGGTGTAGCGCAGGCGCAGCCGCGCAGCACGAACGGTCATTTCGAGGAGAGACGGTGTCTTGGCCAATCCCCGCGACGGCCGGGATGCCCAAGGCACACGGGTCAAGCTGCATGGTGTCCCACACACCCACCAGCCATGGCTCAGCGATAGCGCGGCGATCGTCGGGGTCAACCTTGACCATCTCGGCCGCGTAGAAGTTGTAGTCAGCGCGGAGCCAGCGCTGACGTGGCTTTGGGCGGATGACGACCATCGCCGCCTGACCAGGCCGCCCCGCGCCTCCCGGCAGCGGGTGCAGCCTACCAGACGGCCAAACCAACCATCGGCGCATTGCTGCCGAGCCTGCATCCTCTGGCGCCATCGGGTCAGCACCGCGGATGATTGCCTAGCCTGTTGCCGCGGGACTTGTAGGCGGTTGGCTATGATGCTCATCACAAGCTTCACTTCTGCATTGAGGAGCGTGATGGGCCGGTAGCCATCGAGCTCATCGCCCGGCTTGCCTGGTTTGGAGAGCAAGCAAACAACCCCACGGAGGAGCAGAGCAAACGGGGTAGGTGACGTGCGGCCAGCCTCTCCAAAGCCGGTGTTGAACACACGGAGGAGGAGGGGGGAGAAGGAACCGCGCCAGTGGCGGAAGACCTCGTACGGAATGCCGTCGCCGCCGGGGACCTTGCCCCTAGCCGCGTGGGAGAGCGCAACCTGCAGCTCTTCTGCCGTAAGCATGCCAGCAAGCGCGTCGTTGGCACAGTCGACGCCCTCGGCCAAGGCAGCGAAGGGCCCATCCAGCCTCCTTGGCAGGGTGGTCAGGAGGGTGTGCTGGGCTGCGGGGTCAATGCCCAGCTGCGGGCGGAACAGACCGATGGAAGACTCAGAAGAGAAGAAGTCGACAACGTACTTGGTCGCTTTCGGAGCGTCCGACACAAACGAGGCGGCATCGGGGCTGTCAGTAGGGGAACGGCCGGGTCGGTTGAGGGAGAGCATGGTGGTGACTGTGTGCATCTCGCGTGCCTGGTGGTGGAAGTAGTACGAGCTGGTTTCACCCTTGTTCTGGTCGAGGGTGGCAGCCACGTCCCATGCCGATGCGGAGAGCGCACGCTATGCCGCCGCAGCGTTGTCCTTCTGCGCGAGCCAAATGGTGGCAGCCGCACCGACGTCCCCCCCGGATGCTGCTGCAGCAAGCATGCCCTCTCGGGCGCTGCGCGCGCAGTGGTCGGCGGCACGCGCGGGCGCCTGGCGGTCGCGGCGGTGGCGCTTGTCAACACCAACAGCCATGTCTATGAATGCCGACTTCCAGGCATCGAAGGCGCCGATGAGCTCAGACGCCGGGCACACCATGAGCGGGGGGACCGTCTTAACGATAAAGGCGCTCACGGCTGCAGAGGGCTCCTTGGAGTTCAGCAAACGCAGGGGGAAGGACAGGATGCCCCGGCCACGCGGCACGCCTGACGTCATGCAAGTCACCATGAGGGACACAGGCAGGTGGTCGGTGGAGACGGGCGCTGAGGGCAGAATGTCTGAGGTCGCACTGAGCGCAGTGGCGGCAGGAAGCGCAGCTGTGGTCAGAGCTGGTGAGAAGCACTCAGAGACAAGGAAGCGGTCCAGGCGTTTTCCCGATGATGTCGACGCCGACCAGTGAGTGAAGGCCATGGCGGCAGGGTTGAGGTCGCGCCAAATGTCGCACAGCTGTGCCGAGCCCATGACGGCCAGCAGCTCTGATGCACCGATGTGCACCCCTGGCACCGGGCAGGCGACGCGGTCATCCTGGTGCAGGGTGACGTTGAAATCGCCAGCCACAACAGTCGGGGTAGGGTCATTGACCGGGAAGTATCCAGCCAGGGTGGAAGAGAAGAAAACTCCCCGGTGGACAGGCTGTGCCGGGGCGTAGACTCCAATGAGGCGGAAAGGCGATCCATCGAGGAACGCGTCGACGCGGAGGATGCGCCCCGACGTGTCGAGGGGGGCATCATGCCTAGTGGGCTGAGTGAGGGGCAGTCCGGACTGAGGACCATCACCACCCCGCCGGTGGAACCGGCACCCGGCGTGTGGAAGAACCGCGCGCCAGGCCAAAAGGCGCTCGCACCGGGCTGCCGCCGCAACAAATCTTGTGGATCTGCGGCGGTTTGCGTCTCAGTCAAGATGCCCACGTCCGCCTGCTGCTCGCGCAGCCAGGCCGTGACCTGCACCAGCTTAGCACCAGTGAGGCCCCGTACGTTGAGCATGATGACTGAGAGGCGGCGGCCGGTGGGCGCACCGGGCGTACTCATGGCGCCCTGCGCTGGGGACCAGCCCACATGCCGTGGGGGCCGCAGCGCGCTGGGAGAGAGTCGTCTTCGTCGTCGTCATAGGACCTGCGGCCTCGCTCCGGGTGGTGGCGGAAGGCGGGGCCACGGTCGTGCTCGCAGTAGTCGCCGTGAACCTGATCGTGGTAGAAGACGGGGTTTGAGTCGAACCACCTGTCGGGAGTGGCATGGCCAGACACCCCTGACCCAAACTGGTACCGCGTGCGCGGGTCGACCGCTGGGGAGCGCGATGCCGGTTGGTCCGGGATCGGCTGCCCGAAGATGGTGGGCCGCGGTGGCAGCGACGTGGCGGCTGCCGATGCACCACGCCCGGCAGCACGTGCACCAGTGGGCGGGGTGAGCGCGGCCGATGTCCCTAGGGTTGGCTGCCCGAAGATGGAGTTGACCTGCAAAGGCAGAGTCTGGGTGCCAACCGGGCCCCGGGAGGTGCCAGCGTGCGCCCCGAGGCCCATGCCAAGATCCGCCGGTGCTGACTGCCTGGGTACGGTGGGAGGCACCAAAGGCGCGGCAGCAGTGACAACGGGCAGGTCGACTTCTGCCATCGCACCGGCGTGCGCGCGGCCGTTCATGCCGGGGAGGTTTAGCCAGATGCCCGGCGGGCTGAGGGCAGAGCGGTTCCGGAGCATGTAACCGCTGCTACTCGTAGTACGGATTGCAAGGGGGTTGACAGGTGTGCTCCGCCCGCCCCGAGCACGGCTCGCAGCAGCGCGCGCGAGGGCGACGGCCTCATCGTCACGGCTCGGAGATGCCCGCCAGGAGCCGGCCCTGTCAGCACGGCCGGAAGCAGCCAGAGTCCCGACGCGGGGTCCTAGAGAGCCACCACTGTCCCCGCCGTCATCACCAGGGGATGAGTCAGTGGGGGGTGACCCCGCAACAGCCATGGGGGCGGAAGCGCTGGCTGTCGGCGGGGCAGCAGACCCTGAACGCACGGCAGCACCCATGACGCTTGTGCCTGCAGAGTGCACCTCGTGGCCCCCTGCGGTCCCTCCGGTGGCAAGCACATCGCGGCCCCCTTCTGGCATACGCATGGAGGTGTCCGTGTGCACCTCGTTGGCACCGCCAGCCACGCGGCCAACACCTGCAGAGTGCGCGATGTGGCCACCGCTGGCCGTGGCACCAGCACTGCAAGCAGTGTGTGCACCGATGCCGTTGTCAGCTACGGGGAGGGCAGCGACAGCAGGAACTGCATCAGCGCCACTGCCACCAGCGGAGTCGGCACCACCAGCTAGCACGGCGGCCGCACCGCCCTCGGTGACACCAGCCCCCGCAGAGCGGCCAGCGTCGGCAAACCCCGACGTGTTGCCAGCGATGCCTTCCTCGTCCGACTCATAGAACCCATCGAGGACGCCGGCCCACCCCTCCCGCAAGAGGCCACCCGACCCCGGTGAGTCAACAGATGCCCGGGGAAGAGCGGGGATGGTGGTGCGGCAATTGGGGCACGTGTTGTGACCAGCGCGCCATTTGTCAAGGCAGCAGAGATGGAACACGTGGTTGCAGCTGGTGCTGACTAGGTTGTCGACGTCGGAGAGAGGCTCGCGGCAAATAGAGCAAGACCCCAGCTCCGGGGGTTTTGGCACCTCAGTGGCAGTGGCAGAAACGGGTCCCACGTGCGCGCGGCCATCCTCGGGGGCAGCGGCGAGCGGGGGAGCCTCGGCCGAGCCGGAAGTGGCGTTTAGCCCAGGCGGCACGACCCCCGCCGCTGCTCCCGCAGCCGGAGAGCCAGCGTCAGCAGAAGTGGAGCCAGGGGCGGGCCCTTCGGACGCGCGTGCGACCACGTCGATGTCAAGGTCGAGGTGGGCGGGAAGCATGACCCGTTTGGCAGCGTGGTCCCCGGCAGCGCGGCCGAGCCGCCCCCGATGGCGGCAGCCGCGACGGCGGGCGCAGCCGCCAGAGAAGGGTGCCCTGGTGAGTAGTGGACCGCGGGGGTGAGCACAGAAGCTCGCACGAGCGGGTCGTCTTTTAGGAGCACGAGCACCGGTGAGGTTGTGATGCCCTGCACGTAGAGCGCAGCCGGGAGGCGGCGCAGCCAAGGGTCCGACGCCGGCGGGGTTACCCACACCACGATTTTTCCACCGTCGGGCTGGTTGTTAGCCTTGTCCCGACCGAGCCGCATGCGCAGCACGACGACGGCATCGGGGTCGCTGTTGAAGCGCACCACGTCAGCCGGCGCCGGGCCCATTAGTGGGGTCACTGGTGCGTAGCCAGCCATCGCGAGGAGGGCCGCCGCAAGCTCGTGAGTGGAGAGGGCAGCAGGCACATTCTGCAGCAGGATCTGGATGGCAGTGTTGGGGAGCGGGTGCTCAGCGCGCTTAACAGCCACCTGCCAGATGCCGTTACGCCACTCTACTGGTTACGCCCCACCGCTGGTCAGGTAACGGTAGAGGGAGCCATACGATGCGGTCATCTGGTTCAGCTGGAGCTCAATCACGATGAGCCCGCTCTTGCGGATGGTGCATGCAGGTGGGTGATCCTTCCCGAAACCAAATCTGGTGGTCAGGTCGGTCATTAGTGCCGCGTGAAGGCTGTCCTGGTGCGGCCTGCCGGCTGCGTCCCCCACCATCAGGCAGAAGACCGACGTGCGCGCGTGGACGTTGTCAACCGTCCCACCACCGAGGCGTTGGCCATGGTCGACTACGCGGGCGACCAAAGAGTGGTCACCCGCCAACAGCGCGCTCCGAACGAGCATGCCGTAGGAGTCGACTACCCTAGGGCTGACCTACCGGTCCCCCACACAACCGCCAAACTCCCGATCAAACTGCCTCTAAACCGCAACGGCCGGAAATCCCGCCGGGGCTCTGAGTCGCCGCCTTCGTCCCCTCCTTCTAAGTTCAAACCACCCGCACAGGCACCGACAACCCCGGCCGCGAGTCGTCGGGGCCGGGCGGCGGCAAGCCGGCTCCTATACGGGCAGGACAAACTTAGAAGAAAAGTAAGAAAACAGGGAAGGCGAGGCCGGGGGGGAAGTGCGGACGGGAGGGGCTTTGGGCTGGTGGATCGGGAATGGGGGGCGTGGGGGGGTCAGCAGTCCGGCAGGTCAGGGACCTACCTAGGGGTCGGAGGCTCAGGGGGTCGGTGAGTCGGCAGGCCAGAGGAGGCCAGGAGGGGGTCAGAGCGGCACGGTTTGGGGTGGCAGCGGAGTACGACCCCCGTCTGGTCGGAGCCGCTTGAGCTGGCGCCGCTTCAGGGCAGAGAAAAGGGGGGCGAGTGCGCGTGGAAAGCGGTGGTACTAAGGGTGCTGGGGTGGGCGGGTCCAGTGGCTGGAGTGGCCAGAGGGCTAAAAGGGAAGCGGGCAGAGAAAACCAGAGGCCCCGGGGGAGGGGGGGGGCTCAGTGCCCCTTGTGAGTCTCTAGGGCGGCCACTGGGAGGGGCAGGAGAAAACTACGAGTCGGAAGGCTCCGGGAAAGACAGGGAGCAGCTAGAGGAGGCACCGGCAGCGGTAGACTCAAAGAATGGCGTGCATTCTAGTGGGCGTGCATGCGTGCCGATGCGTGCTCAGGCAAACGTTTGTGCCTGTGCGTGTTCGAGCGTGCGTTTGTGCGTGCGTGCGTGCGTGCGTGCGTGCGTGCGTGCGTGCGTGCGTGCGTGCGTGCGTGCGTGCGTGCGTGCGTGCGTGCGTGCGTGCGTGCGTGCGTGCGGGCGTGCGTGCGTGCGGGCGTGCGTGCGTGCGTGCGTGCGTGCGTGCGTGCGTGCGTGCGTGCGTGCGTGCGTGCACACCAAAAACAAAAAGGATGCAGCGGCGGAGAGAGGGGTTGGGGGAGCAGGGGCCTAGAGGCCGCTGGGGCTAAGGGTCAGAGGCGGTGCGAGGAGGGAGAGCGGGCGGCACTAGGGGGACAAAGGGCCAGGGATCCCAAAAGGGCTTAGGGGCCTCGGGGTGTAAGCGGCAATATCCAAGGGACCATGGGACGTGGCGGCGGCGACGCAGGTGGTGGGGGGGAGTGTAGCCCAGAGGGGGAAAGACAGATCCTGGGGGGAAGGGCAAAGGGAAAACCAGAGGCCGAAGCTGCCAGCTGGCTACAACAGACGGAGGGGAGAGGGTGCGTGGGGTGCACGTAAAAGGGGGTTTACGGCGTCGGGTGGGGGTGGTGGAGACTGGAAAAAGAGGGCCGCAGAAAGAGTCCTCTACGGAGGGGTGCCCAGGAGGGCCCCTTGAGAGTCGCTAGGGGGGAAACGCTAGGGGGGCCACTAGGAGTGCTGGCTACCTAGAAAAAAGGGACACTAGTAGTGCCTAGGCTCCGGGAAAGGCAAGGAGCGCTCACAGGAGCCACCACTGGTTCTAGGTTCAAAACAAGGCGTGTGCACGCGTGCGTGCGTGCGTGCGTGCGTGCGTGCGTGCGTGCGTGCGTGCGTGCGTGCGTGCGTGCGTCCGTGCGTGCGTGCGTGCGTGCGTGCGTGCGTGCGTGCGTGCGTGTGTGCGTGCGTGCGTGCGTGCGTGCGTGCGTGCGTGTGCGTGCGTGTGCGCGCAGGTCCAAAGGTCTAAGAACCGGCGGCGGCGTGGGCGGGAGGAGGGGCCCTCTAGGAATCGGCGGCGGCGTGGGCTGTGTGGGAGGGTGGCAGGAACAGGGAGAGAAGCAAAAGCAGAGCCTAGTTGGAGGGGCGAAAGGCGGAGACAGGGGGGGCAGCCCGGGGGGGAAGGGGTCACGCGCACATGGGGTCCATGCGCATGTGCATGCCGAAATGCATGGAGGCTCTCACCTGGGCCAATACCAGAGCAGAGGCCACTCCACGTCGCACAGACCAGCAGGTCTGGGTGTCACCGGCTGAGCCAGGTAGCCGAACGGCAGTGGCGACGAGCAGGGGTAACGGTCGTCGTCCACAGAGAAAATGCGGCGACGCGCGGCTGAGCCAGTGCCTCCGCCGTCACTCTAGCGTCGAAGCGCACGTTAAAGGGGCTCCAACGCAACGGAGAGTGGAGAGTGGAGAGTGGAGAGTGGAGAGTGGAGAGTGGAGAGTGGAGAGTGGAGAGTGGAGAGTGGAGAGTGGAGAGTGGAGAGTGGGAGTGGAGAGTGGAGAGTGGAGAGTGGAGAGTGGAGAGTGGAGAGTGGAGAGTTGGGAGTGGAGAGTGGAGAGTTTGCTGTCGCTAAACGGAAGCACAGCGTTAGTCGAATATTTGAGCCTCGCTGTTTTGCGATTGGGCATGTCACGCGAAGGATCTGCACCTGAAGCGGCAAGCGTCGGACCGTAGGAAATTGACCAAGGCAGCGCTTTGCGAGCTTTCGGGTCAAGACAAAAAAAACAAACCCCACGTTAGGCCGGTCCTTTTTTTTCGAGGGGCGCTGCTATGGGATTGGGCATGTCACGCGATTTATTTTTGCGGGACTGGCGCGTCCCAGGCAAGCTTTTGCGGCGTGTCGCTTTGGAAGTCGGCGTGTGGAGCGCAAATTCCACTCCGAGCCTTGCTTTTGCTAAACGGAAGCACAGCGTTCGTCGAATATTGGAGCCGCGCTGTTTTGCGATTGCGCATGTCACGCGAAGGATCTGCACCTGAAGCGGCAAGCGTCGGACCGCAGGAAATTGGGCAAGGCAGCGCTTTGCGAGCTTCCGGGTCAAGGAAAAAAAATACAAACGCCACGCTATGCCGGTCCTTTTTTCCGAGGGGCGCTGCTTTGGGATTGGGCATGTCACGCGATTTATTTTTGCGGGACTGGCGCGTCCCAGGCAAGCTTTTGCGGCGTGTCGCTTTGGAAGTCGGCGTCTGGAGCGCAAATTCCCACTCCGAGCCTTTCTGTCGCTTAACGAAAGCACAGCGTTAGTCGAATATTGGAGCCGCGCTGTTTGCGATTGCGCATGTCACGCGGAGGATCTGCACCTGAAGCGGCAAGCGTCGGACCGTAGGAAATTGACCAAGGCAGCGCTTTGCGAGCTTTCGGGTCAAGACAAAAAAAACAAACCCCACGCTAGGCCGGTCCTTTTTTTTCGAGGGGCGCTTCTATGGGATTGGGCATGTCACGCGATTTATTTTTGCGGGACTGGCGCGTCCCAGGCAAGCTTTTGCGGCGTGTCGCTTTGGAAGTCGGCGTCTGGAGCGCAAATTCCCACTCCGAGCCTTACTGTCGCTTAACGAAAGCACAGCGTCAGTCGAATATTGGAGCCGCGCTGTTTTGCGATTGCGCATGTCACGCGGAGGATCTGCACCTGAAGCGGCAAGCGTCGGACCGCAGGAAATTGGGCAAGGCAGCGCTTTGCGAGCTTCCGTGTCAAGAGAAAAAAATAAACCCCACGCTTGGCCGGTCCTTTTATTCGAGGGGCGCTGCTTTGGGATTGGGCATCTCAAGCGATTTATTTTCGCGGGACAGGCGCGTCCCAGGCAAGCTTTTGCGGCGTGTTGCTTTGGAAAATGGCGTGTGGAGCGCAAATTCCCACTCCGAGCCTTGCTGTCGAAAAACGGAAGCACAGCGTTCGTCAAATATTGGAGCCGCGCTGTTTTGCGATTGCGCATGTCACGCGAAGGATCTGCACCTGAAGCGGCAAGCGTCGGACCGCAGGAAATTGGGCAAGGCAGAGCTTTGCGAGCTTCCGGGTCAAGGAAAAAATTACAAACGCCACGCTATGCCGGTCCTTTTTTCCGAGGGGCGCTGCTTTGGGATTGGGCATCTCACGCGATTTATTTTCGCGGGACAGGCGCGTCCCAGGCAAGCTTTTGCGGCGTGTCGCTTTGGAAGTCGGCGTCTGGAGCGCAAATTCCCACTCCGAGCCTTACTGTCGCTTAACGAAAGCACAGCGTTAGTCGATTATTGGAGCCGCGCTGTTTTGCGATTGCGCATGTCACGCGGAGGATCTGCAACGGAAGCGGCAAGCGTCGGACCGCAGGAAATTGGGCAAGGCAGCGCTTTGCGAGCTTCCGTGTCAAGGGAAAAAAAATAAACCCCACGCTTGGCCGGTCCTTTTTTTCGAGGGGCGCTGCTTTGGGATTGGGCATCTCACGCGATTTATTTTCGCGGGACAGGCGCCTCCCAGGCAAGCTTTTGCGGAGAGTCGCTTTGGAAAATGGCGTGTGGCGCGCAAATTCCCACTCCGAGCCTTGCTGTCGCTAAACGGAAGCACAGCGTTAGTCGAATATGTGAGCCGCGCCGTTTTGCGATTGCGCATGTCACGCGAAGGATCTGCAACTTTTTTTTTTTTTTTTTTTCAGAGGCAAACGTTACACTCAAGCAACGCAGCCATGCCGACACCTAAGCGACAGCAACACAGGAAACAAAGAGGAAACAAGAGACCCTGGTGTTGGAACGGAGACTCCCGAAGACACGGCCGGAGCCGTGGCGCCCCCTGAAAAAACAGGGACACGCAAGCCAATCCATCTAGAGCACCAGAGCCGACAGGACTAAAGGAACTTGGACTCGGGGGAACGGGACTTGAGGATAAGGAAGACGAAGGAAACGGACACGAGGGAATGGAAGTCAGGAAACTCGAGGCACGTGGGACAATGGAACGATGAGGGAACGACTGGAAGAAAGCTGAAAAGGACTCGAGGGGAGAGGGAGACGTAGAATCAAAGGATGACGAAAGAATACCTGTGGCGGAGGGGAGGAGGGGGGGGGCACAGTAGGGGGGGGGGGGGGGCGGGGGGCGGGGCACGCAAGGAAGGGGAGGGAGGGAAGGGAAAGGGGAACAAGCCAGGGGAGTTGGGCAGGCAGGGAAGGGAGGGGGAATGGCAGACACGAAAGGATGTGGTGCAGGCAGGGCGGGAAGGGGCAGGCAGGTATGGGTGGGAAAGAAAAGAAAGAACCAGGGAGATGCAGGGGAGGGGACAGGCAGGGATGGGAGGGAGAGTTAAGACAGGGAGAATGCGGGGGGCCAATAAGAACAGTGGAAGGAGTGAGAAACAGGCAGGATTGAGCCGGGGAGACGGGGCGAGGAGAAGAGGCAGGGAAGCAGGGAGGCGTTGGGAGAGTGGGAAGGAGCGTGGGGGGTTTGTGGAGGGTGAAGAACCTGGGGAGCGTGGGACGTAGCAAACAGAGCAGAGAGAGGGGGAGACGGACCAGATTGGGGAGAGGAGAGAGGGAGGAGGGGGTAGGGATAGGGAGAGTGGAAGAACCGGGAGGCGGGCGTGGTGGCTGAGGAGAGGGCGAGAGGCAGAGGAGAAGAACAGGGAGTGGGAGGAAGAATGAAGGGGGGGAGAGGCAGAGGAGACGAATAGGGGGAGGGAGGAAAAAGAAGGGGGCGGAGCCAGAAGTCAGATGGGGAGGCAGGTGCACAGGGAATGGGGAGGGCTGGCGGAGGGACTCCTCCGCCAGCCCCCTCCCCCCCCACGCTGCCCACCGGCTTGGAGCCTGACAGCGGCAAAGCGTCGGACTCGCAGGAAATTTGGGCAAGGCAAGCGATTTGGCGAGCTTCGGGTCAAGAGAAATAATATAAACCCACGCTAGGCCCGGTCGCACTTTTTTTTCGGGCGCTGCTTTGGGGATTGGGCTGCAACCGCCGATTTAATTTTTGCGGAACTGGCGGCGTCCCAGGCAAGCTTTTGCGGCGTGTCGCTTTGGAAAATGGCGTGTGGAGCGCAAATTCCCACTCCGAGCCTTGCTGTCGCTAAACGGAAGCACAGCGTTCGTCGAGTATTGGAGCCGCGCTGTTTTGCGATTGCGCATGTCACGCGAAGGATCTGCACCTGAAGCGGCAAGCGTCGGACCGCAGGAAATTGGGCAAGGCAGCGCTCTGCGAGCTTCGGGGTCAAGAGAAATAATTAAAACCCCACGCTAGGCCGGTCCATTTTTTTCGAGGGGCTCTGCTTTGGGATTGGGCATGTCACGCGATTTATTTTTGCGGGACTGGCGCGTCCCAGGCAAGCTTTTGCGGCGTGTCGCTTTGGAAATCGGCGTCTGGAATGCAAATTCCCACTCCGAGCCTTGCTGTCGCTAAACGGAAGCACAGATTTAGTCGAATATTGGAGCCGCGCTGTTTTGCGATTGCGCTGTCACGCGGAGGATCTGCACCTGAAGCGGCTAAGCGTCGGACCGCAGGAAATTGGGCAAGGCAGCGCTTTTGCGAGCTTCGTGTCAGAGAAAAAAAATAAAACCCCAGCTGGCCGTCCTTTTTTTTCGAGGGCGCTGCTTTGGGATTGGGCAATGTCCCGCGATTTATTTTCGCGGGAACTGGCGCGTCCCAGGCAAGCTCTCTTGCGGCGTTCCGCTTTTGGAAGTCGCGTCTGGAGCGCAATAATTCCCACTCCCAGAGCCTTACTGTCGCTTAATCGAAAGCACAGCGTTAGTCCGAATATTGGGAAGCCGCGCTGTTTTGCGATTGCGCTGTCACGCGGAGGATCCTGCACCTGAAAGCGGCAGGGCCCCGGTCCCCGGACCGCAGGAAATTGGGCAGGCAGCGCTTGCGAGCTTCGGGGTAAGAGAAATAATTAAACCCCACGCAGGCCGGTCCATTTTTTTCGGGGGCTCCTGCTTTGGGATTGGGCAATGTCACGCGAATTTATTTTTGCGGGACTGGCGGCGTTCCCGAGGTCAAAGCTTTTGCGGCGTGTCGCTTTGGAAGTCGGCGTCTGGAGTGCAAATTCCCACTCCGAGCTTTGCTGTCGCTAAACGGAAGCACAGCGTTAGTCGAATATTGGAGCCTCGCTGTT
Organism: Chlamydomonas sp. UWO 241; assembly: GCA_016618255.1. Taxonomy (NCBI): domain Eukaryota; kingdom Viridiplantae; phylum Chlorophyta; class Chlorophyceae; order Chlamydomonadales; family Chlamydomonadaceae; genus Chlamydomonas; species Chlamydomonas priscui. The sequence continues at coordinate 21,832 of VFSX01000766.1, read as the reverse complement.
TTGCGATTGGGCATGTCACGCGGAGGATCTGCACCTGAAGCAGCAAGCGTCGGACCGCAGGAAATTGGGCAAGGCAGCGCTTTGCGAGCTTCCGGGTCAAAAGAAAAAATACAAACGCCACGCTAGGCCGGTCCTTTTTTTTCGAGGGGCGCTGCTTTGGGATTGGGCATGTCACGCGATTTATTTTTGCGAGACCAGCGCGTCCCAGGCAAGCTTTTGCCGCGTGTCGCTTTGGAAGTCGGCGTCTGGAGCGCAAATTCCCACTCCGAGTCTTACTGTCGCTTAACGAAAGCACAGCGTTAGTCGAATATTGGAGCCGCGCTGTTTTGCTATTGCGCATGTCACGCGGAGGATCTGCACCTGAAGCGGCAAGCGTCGGACCGCAGGAAATTGGGCAAGGCAGCGCTTTGCGAGCTTCCGTGTCAAGAGAAAAAAAAATAAACCCCACGCTTGGCCGGTCCTTTTTTTCGAGGGGCGCTGCTTTGGGATTGGGCATCTCACGCGATTTATTTTCGCGGGACAGGCGCCTCCCAGGCAAGCTTTTGCGGAGAGTCGCTTTGGAAAATGGCGTGTGGCGCGCAAATTCCCACTCCGAGCCTTGCTGTCGCTAAACGGAAGCACAGCGTTAGTCGAATATGTGAGCCGCGCCGTTTTGCGATTGCGCATGTCACGCGAAGGATCTGCACCTGAAGCGGCAAGCGTCGGACCGCAGGAAATTGGGCAAGGCAGCGCTTTGCGAGCTTCGGGGTCAAGAGAAATAATTAAAATCCCACGCTAGGCCGGTACATTTTTTTCGAGGGGCTCTGCTTTGGGATTGGGCATGTCACGCGATTTATTTTTTTGCGGGACTGGCGCGTCCCAGGCAAGCTTTTGCGGCGTGTCGCTTTGGAAGTCGGCGTCTGGAGTGCAAATTCCCACTCCGAGCTTTGCTGTCGCTAAACGGAAGCACAACGTTAGTCGAACATTGGAGCCTCGCTGTTTTGCGATTGGGCATGTCACGCGAAGGAACTGCACCTGAAGCGGCAAGCGTCGGACCGCAGGAAATTGGGCAAGGCAGCGCTTTGCGAGCTTCCGGGTCAAAAGAAAAATAACAAACCCCACGCTAGGCCGGTCCTTTTTTTTCGAGGGGCGCTGCTTTGGGATTGGGCATGTCACGCGATTTATTTTTGCGAGACCAGCGCGTCCCAGGCAAGCTTTTGCCGCGTGTCGCTTTGGAAGTCGGCGTCTGGAGCGCAAAATCCCACTCCGAGCCTTACTGTCGCTTAACGAAAGCACAGCGTTAGTCGAATATTGGAGCCGCGCTGTTTTGCGATTGCGCATCTCACGCGGAGGATCTTCACCTGAAGCGGCAAGCGTCGGACCGCAGGAAATTGGGCAAGGCAGCGCTTTGCGAGCTTCCGTGTCAAGAGAAAAAAAATAAACCCCACGCTTGGCCGGTCCTTTTTTTCGAGGGGCGCTGCTTTTGGATTGGGCATCTCACGCGATTTATTTTCGCGGGACAGGCGCGTCCCAGGCAAGCTTTTGCGGCGTGTCGCTTTGAAAAATGGCGTGTGGAGCGCAATTTCCCACTCCGAGCCTTGCTGTCGCTAAACGGAAGCACAGCGTTAGTCGAATATGTGAGCCGTGCCGTTTTGCGATTGCGCATGTCACGCGAAGGATCTGCACCTGAAGCGGCAAGCGTCGGACCGCAGGAAATTGGGCAAGGCAGCGCTTTGCGAGCTACGGGGTCAAGAGAAATAATTAAAACCCCACGCTAGGCCGGTCCATTTTTTTCGAGGGGCGCTGCTTTGGGATTGGGCATGTCACGCGATTTATTTTTGCGGGACTGGCGCGTCCCAGGCAAGCTTTTGCGGCGTGTCGCTTTGGAAGTCGGCGTTTGGAGCGCAAATTCCCACTCCGAGCCTTACTGTCGCTAAACGGAAGCACAGCGTTAGTCGAATATTGGAGCCGCGCTGTTTGCGATTGCGCATGTCACGCGGAGGATCTGCACCTGAAGCGGCAAGCGTCGGACCGCAGAAATTGGGCAATGCAGCGCTTTGCGAGCTTCCGTGTCAAGAGAAAAAAAATAAACCCCACGCTTGGCCGGTCCTTTTTTTCGAGGGGCGCTGCTTTGGGATTGGGCATCTCACGCGATTTATTTTCGCGGGACAGGCGCGTCCCAGGCAAGCTTTTGCGGCGTGTCGCTTTGGAAAATGGCGTGTGGAGCGCAAATTCCCACTCCGAGCCTTGCTGTCGCTAAACGGAAGCACAGCGTTAGTCGAATATTGGAGCCGCGCTGTTTTGCGATTGCGCATGTCACGCGAAGGATCTGCACCTGAAGCGGCAAGCGTCGGACCGCAGGAAATTGGGCAAGGCAGAGCTTTGCGAGCTTCCGGGTCAAGGAAAAAAAATACAAACGCCACGCTATGCCGGTCCTTTTTTCCGAGGGGCGCTGCTTTGGGATTGGGCATGTCACGCGATTTATTTTTGCGGGACTGGCGCGTCCCAGGCAAGCTTTTGCGGCGTGTCGCTTTGGAAGTCGGCGTGTGGAGCGCAAATTCCCACTCCGAGCCTTACTGTCGCTTAACGAAAGCACAGCGTTAGTCGAATATTGGAGCCGCGCTGTTTTGCGATTGCGCATGTCACGCGGAGTATCTGCACCTGAAGCGGCAAGCGTCGGACTGCTGGAAAACGGGCAAGGCAGCGCTATGCGCGCTTCCGGGTCAAGAGAAAAAATTAAAACCCCACGCTAGGCCGGCCCTTTTTTTTCGAGGGGCGCTTCTTTGGGATTCGGCATGTCACGTGAATTATTTTCGCGGGACTGGCGCGTCCCAGGCAAGCTTCTGCGGCGTTTCGCTTTGGAAGTCGGCGTCTGGAGTGCAAATTCCCACTCCGAGCTTTGCTGTCGCTAAACGGAAGCACAGCGTTAGTCGAATATTGGAGCCTCGCTGTTTTGCGATTGGGCATGTCACGCGAAGGATCTGCACCTGAAGCGGCAAGCGTCAGACCGTAGGAAATTGACCAAGGCAGCGCTTTGCGAGCTTTCGGGTCAAGACAAAAAAAACAAACCCCACGTTAGGCCGGTCCTTTTTTTTCGAGGGGCGCTGCTATGGGATTGGGCATGTCACGCGATTTATTTTTGCGGGACTGGCGCGTCCCAGACAAGCTTTTGCGGCGTGTCGCTTTGGAAGTCGGCGTGTGGAGCGCAAATTCCACTCCGAGCCTTGCTGTTGCTAAACGGAAGCACAGCGTTCGTCGAATATTGGAGCCGCGCTGTTTTGCGATTGCGCATCTCACGCGGAGGCGCATCTCACGCGGAGGATCTGCACCTGAAGCGGCAAGCGTCGGACCGCAGGAAATTGAGCAAGGCAGCGCTTTGCGAGCTTCCGTGTCAAGAGAAAAAAAATAAACCCCACGCTTGGCCGGTCCTTTTTTTCGAGGGGCGCTGCTTTGGGATTGGGCATCTAACGCGATTTATTTTCGCGGGACTGGCGCGTCCCAGGCAAGCTTTTGCGGCGTGTCGCTTTGGAAGTCGGCGTCTGGAGCGCAAATTCCCACTCCGAGCCTTTCTGTCGCTTAACGAAAGCACAGCGTTAGTCGAATATTGGAGCCGCGCTGTTTGCGATTGCGCATGTCACGCGGAGGATCTGCACCTGAAGCGGCAAGCGTCGGACCGCAGGAAATTGGGCAGGCAGCCTTTGCGAGCTTCGGGAGTCAAGAGAAATAAATTAAAACCCCCACGCTAGCCGGTCCATTTCTCGAGGGCTCTGCTTTGGGACTTGGGCATGTTCACGCGAATTTTATTTTTGCGGGATGGCGCGTCCCAGGCAAGCTTTTGCGGCGCGTCTGTCGCTTTGGGAAGTCGCCGTCTGGAGTGCAAAATCCCACTCCGAGCTTATGCTTGTCGCTAAACGAAGCACAGCGTTAGTCGAATATTGGAGCCTCGCTGTTTTGCGGTTGGGCATGTCACGCGAAGGAACTGCACCTGAAGCGGCAAGCGTCGGACCGTAGGAAATTGGCCAAGGCAGCGCTTTGCGAGCTTCCGGGTCAAAAGAAAAAATACAAACCCCACGCTAGGCCGGTCCTTTTTTTTCGAGGGGAGCTGCTTTGGGATTGGGCATGTCACGCGATTTATTTTTGCGAGACCAGCGCGTCCCAGGCAAGCTTTTGCCGCGTGTCGCTTTGGAAGTCGGCGTCTGGAGCGCAAATTCCCACTCCGAGTCTTACTGTCGCTTAACGAAAGCACAGCGTTAGTCGAATATTGGAGCCGCGCTGTTTTGCGATTGCGCATGTCACGCAAAGGATCTGCACCTGAAGCGGCAAGCGTCGGACCGCAGGAAATTGGGCAAGGCAGCGCTTTGCGAGCTTCCGTGTCAAGAGAAAAAAAATAAACCCCACGCTTGGCCGGTCCTTTTTGTCGAGGGGCGCTGCTTTGGGATTGGGCATGTCACGCGATTTATTTTTGCGAGACTGGCGCGTCCCAGGCAAGCTTTTGCGGCATGTCGCTTTGGAAGTCGGCGTCTGGAATGCAAATTCCCACTCCGAGCCTTACTGTCGCTTAACGAAAGCACAGCGTTAGTTGAATATTGGAGCCGCGCTATTATGCGATTGCGCATGTCACGCGGAGGATCTGCACCTGAAGCGGCAAGCGTCGGACTGCTGGAAAACGGGCAAGGCAGAGCTATGCGCGCTTCCGGGTCAAGAGAAAAAAAATAAACCCCACGCTTGGCCCGTCCTTTTTGTTCGAGGGGCGCTGCTTTGGGATTGGGCATCTCACGCGATTTATTTTCGCGGGACAGGCGCCTCCCAGGCAAGCTTTTGCGGAGAGTCGCTTTGGAAAATGGCGTGTGGCGCGCAAATTCCCACTCCGAGCCTTGCTGTCGCTAAACGGAAGCACAGCGTTAGTCGAATATGTGAGCCGCGCCGTTTTGCGATTGCGCATGTCACGCGAAGGATCTGCACCTGAAGCGGCAAGCGTCGGACCGCAGGAAATTGGGCAAGGCAGCGCTTTGCGAGCTTCGGGGTCAAGAGAAATAATTAAAATCCCACGCTAGGCCGGTCCATTTTTTTCGAGGGGCTCTGCTTTGGGATTGGGCATGTCACGCGATTTATTTTTGCGGGACTGGCGCGTCCCAGGCAAGCTTTTGCGGCGTGTCGCTTTGGAAGTCGGCGTGTGGAGCGCAAATTCCACTCCGAGCCTTGCTGTTGCTAAACGGAAGCACAGCGTTCGTCGAATATTGGAGCCGCGCTGTTTTGCTATTGCGCATGTCACGCGAAGGATCTGCACCTGAAGCGGCAAGCGTCGGACCGCAGGAAATTGGGCAAGGCAGAGCTTTGCGAGCTTCCGGGTCAAGGAAAAAAATTACAAACGCCACGCTATGCCGGTCCTTTTTTCCGAGGGGCGCTGCTTTGGGATTGGGCATCTCACGCGATTTATTTTCGCGGGACAGGCGCCTCCCAGGCAAGCTTTTGCGGAGAGTCGCTTTGGAAAATGGCGTGTGGCGCGCAAATTCCCACTCCGAGCCTTGCTGTCGCTAAACGGAAGCACAGCGTTAGTCGAATATGTGAGCCGCGCCGTTTTGCGATTGCGCATGTCACGCGAAGGATCTGCACCTGAAGCGGCAAGCGTCGGACCGCAGGAAATTGGGCAAGGCAGCGCTTTGCGAGCTTCGGGGTCAAGAGAAATAATTAAAATCCCACGCTAGGCCGGTACATTTTTTTCGAGGGGCTCTGCTTTGGGATTGGGCATGTCACGCGATTTATTTTTTTGCGGGACTGGCGCGTCCCAGGCAAGCTTTTGCGGCGTGTCGCTTTGGAAGTCGGCGTCTGGAGTGCAAATTCCCACTCCGAGCTTTGCTGTCGCTAAACGGAAGAACAGCGTTAGTCGAATATTGGAGCCTCGCTGTTTTGCGATTGGGCATGTCACGCGAAGGATCCGCACCTGAAGCGGCAAGCGTTGGACCGCAGGAAATTGGGCAAGGCAGCGCTTTGCGAGCTTCCGGGTCAAAAGAAAAAATACAAACCCCACGCTAGGCCGGTCCTTTTTTTTCGAGGGGCGCTGCTTTGGGATTGGGCATGTCACGCGATTTATTTTTGCGAGACTGGCGCGTCCCAGGCAAGCTTTTGCCGCGTGTCGCTTTGGAAGTCGGCGTCTGGAGCGCAAATTCCCACTCCGAGCCTTACTGTCGCTTAACGAAAGCACAGTGTTAGTCGAATATTGGAGCCGCGCTGTTTTGCGATTGCGCATGTCACGCGGAGGATCTGCACCTGAAGCGGCAAGCGTCGGACCGCAGGAAAATGGGCAAGGCAGCGCTTTGCGAGCTTCCGGGTCAAGAGAAAAAATTAAAACCCCACGCTAGGCCGGTCCTTTTTTTCGAGGGGCGCTGCTTTGGGATTGGGCATCTCACGCGATTTATTTTCGCGGGACAGGCGCGTCCCAGGCAAGCTTTTGCTGTGTGTCACTTTGGAAGTCGGCGTCTGGAGCGCAAATTCCCACTCCGAGCCTTACTGTCGCTTAACGAAAGCACAGCGTGATTCGAATATTGGAGCCGCGCTGTTTTGCGATTGCGCATGTCACGCGGAGGATCTGCACCTGAAGCGGCAAGCGTCGGACTGCTGGAAAACGGGCAAGGCAGCGCTATGAAGGGCTTCCGGGTCAAGAGAAAAAATTAAAACCCCACGCTAGGCCGGCCCTTTTTTTTCGAGGGGCGCTTCTTTGGGATTCGGCATGTCACGTGAATTATTTTTGCGGGACTGGCGCGTCCCAGGCAAGCTTCTGCGGCGTGTCGCTTTGGAAGTCGGCGTCTGGAGTGCAAATTCCCACTCCGAGGTTTGCTGTCGCTAAACGGAAGCACAGCGTTATTCGAATATTTGAGCCTCGCTGTTTTGCGATTGGGCATGTCACGCGAAGGATCTGCACCTGAAGCGGCAAGCGTCGGACCGTAGGAAATTGACCAAGGCAGCGCTTTGCGAGCTTTCGGGTCAAGAGAAAAAAAATAAACCCCACGCTTGGCCGGTCCTTTTTTTCGAGGGGCGCTGCTTTTGGATTGGGCATCTCACGCGATTTATTTTCGCGGGACAGGCGCGTCCCAGGCAAGCTTTTGCGGCGTGTCGCTTTGAAAAATGGCGTGTGGAGCGCAATTTCCCACTCCGAGCCTTGCTGTCGCTAAACGGAAGCACAGCGTTAGTCGAATATGTGAGCCGTGCCGTTTTGCGATTGCGCATGTCACGCGAAGGATCTGCACCTGAAGCGGCAAGCGTCGGACCGCAGGAAATTGGGCAAGGCAGCGCTTTGCGAGCTACGGGGTCAAGAGAAATAATTAAAACCCCACGCTAGGCCGGTCCATTTTTTTCGAGGGGCTCTACTTTGGGATTGGGCATGTCACGCGATTTATTTTTGCGGGACTGGCGCGTCCCAGGCAAGCTCTTGCGGCGTGTCGCTTTGGAAAATGGCGTGTGGAGCGCAAATTCCCACTCCGAGCCTTGCTGTCGCTAAACGGAAGCACAGCGTTCGTCGAATATTGGAGCCTCGCTGTTTTGCGATTGCGCATGTCACGCGAAGGATCTGCACCTGAAGCGGCAAGCGTCGGACCGCAGGAAATTGGGCAAGGCAGCGCTCTGCGAGCTTCGGGGTCAAGAGAAATAATTAAAACCCCACGCTAGGCCGGTCCATTTTTTTCGAGGGGCGCTGCTTTGGGATTGGGCATGTCACGCGATTTATTTTTGCGGGACTTGCGCGTCCCCGCCAAGCTTTTGCCGCGTGTCGCTTTGGAAGTCAGCGTCTGGAGCGCAAATTCCCACTCCGAGCCTTACTGTCGCTTAACGAAAGCACAGCGTTAGTCGAATGTTGGAGCCGCGCTGTTTTGCGATTGCGCATGTCACGCGGAGGATCTGCACCTGAAGCGGCAAGCGTCGGACCGCAGGAAATTGGGCAAGGCAGCGCTTTGCGAGCTTCCGTGTCAAGAGAAAAAAATAAACCCCACGCTTGGCCGGTCCTTTTTTTCGAGGGGCGCTGCTTTGGGATTGGGCATCTCAAGCGATTTATTTTCGCGGGACAGGCGCGTCCCAGGCAAGCTTTTGCGGCGTGTTGCTTTGGAAAATGGCGTGTGGAGCGCAAATTCCCACTCCGAGCCTTGCTGTCGAAAAACGGAAGCACAGCGTTCGTCAAATATTGGAGCCGCGCTGTTTTGCGATTGCGCATGTCACGCGAAGGATCTGCACCTGAAGCAGCAAGCGTCGGACCGCAGGAAAATCGGCAAGGCAGCGCTATGCGCGCTTCCGGGTCAAGAGAAAAAATTAAAACCCCACGCTAGGCCGGCCCTTTTTTTTCGAGGGGCGCTGCTTTGGGATTCGGCATGTCACGTGAATTATTTTCGCGGGACTGGCGCGTCCTAGGCAAGCTTCTGCGGCGTGTCGCTTTGGAAGTCGGCGTCTGGAGTGCAAATTCCCACTCCGAGGTTTGCTTTTTTTTTTTTTTTTTTTTTTCAGAGGCCAACGTTACACTCAAGCAACGCAGCCATGCCGACACCTAAGCGACAGCAACACAGGAAACAAAGAGGAAACAAGAGACCCTGGTGTTGGAACGGAGACTCCTGAAGGCACGGCCGGAGCCGTGGCGGCCCCTGAAAAAATAGGGACACGCAAGCCAATCCATCTAGAGCACCAGAGCCGACAGGACTAAAGGAACTTGGACTCGTGGGATTGGGACTTGAGGATAAGGAAGACGAAGGACACGGACACGAGGGAATGGAAGTCAGGAAACTCGAGGCACGTGGGACAATGGAACGATGAGGGAACGACTGGAAGAAAGCTGAAAAGGACTCGAGGGGAGAGGGAGACGTAGAAGCAAAGGATGACGAAAGAATACTTGTGCGGAGGGGGAGGGATTTTTTTTTTTAAAGGTATTACATCAAAGCAACACCTTATGCCGACGCCTGGGCTACAGCAACACGGAAGGGAAGGGGAACAAGCAGGGAGTGGGCAGGCAGGGAGAGGGAAGGGGGGAATGGCAGACACGAAAGGATGGTGGTGCAGGCAGGGCGGGAAGGGGCAGGCAGGTATGGGGTGGAGAGAGAAAGACAGGGAGATGCAGGGGAGGGGACAGGCAGGGATGGGAGGGAGAGGTTAAGACAGGGAGATGCGGGGGGCCAATAAGAACAGTGAAGGGAGTGAGAAACAGGCAGGATGAGCGGGAAGCACGGGGGAGAGAAGAGGGCAGGGAAAGCAAGGAGGCGTGGGAGAGTGGGAAGGAGCGTGGGGGGTTTGTGGGAGGTGAAGACCGGGGAGCGTGGGACGAGCAAACAGAGCAGAGAGAGGGGGAGACGGACCAGATTGGGGAGAGGAGAGAGGGAGGAGGAGGTAGGGATAGGAAGAGTGGAAGAACCGGGAGGCGGGCGTGGTGGCTGAGGAGAGGGCGAGAGGCAGAGGAGAAGAACAGGGAGTGGGAAGAAGAATGAAGGGGGCGAGAGGCAGAGGAGACGAATAGGGAGAGGGAGGAAAAAAGAAGGGGGCGGAGCCAGAAGTCAGATGGGGAGGCAGGTGCACAGGGAATGGGGAGGGCTGGCGGAGGGACTCCTCCGCCAGCCCCCTCCCCCCCCACCTGCCCACCGGCTTGAGCCAGAGGGCAGGTGGGGGGGATGAAAGGAGGGGCACAGAGAGGACTAAAAAGCACGCCTAACCTGGAAAGCAGCAAACTCAAAACATGGGAGGGAGGCGTGAGAGAGAAGGTGGGGGGGTGGGAGGTGAAGACCGGGGAGCGTGGGACGAGCAAACAGAGCAGTGAGAGGGGGAGACGGACCAGAGTGGGGAGAGGAGAGAGGGACGAGGGGGTAGGGATAGTAAAAGTGGAAGAACCGGGAGGCGGGCATGGTGGCTGAGGAGAGGGCGAGAGGCAGAGGAGAAGAACAGGGAGAGGGAGGAAGAATGAAGGGGGCGAGAGGCAGAGGAGACGAATAGGGAGAGGGAGGAAAAGGGAAGGGGGCGGAGCTGGAAGGCAGATGGGGAGGCAGGTGCACAGGGAATGGTTAGGACTGGCGGAGGGACTCCTCTGCCAGCCCCCCCCCCCCCACCTGCCCACCGGCTTGAGCCAGAGGGCAGATGGGCAGGAATGAAAGGAGGGGCACAGAGAGGACTAAAAAGCACGCCTAACTGGGAAAGCAGCAAACTCAATCCGGTGTCTAACCTGATGCCAAAGCAAGAGAGTTTTTTTTTCTTTTTTTCTTTTGATGGGGGGACAGGGAGAGGGCTGGTGGAGGAGCGCCATGCCTCCACCAGTCCTCCCCCTCCCCCCCCCACCCGCCTTCAGGCTCAAGCCAGAGGGCAGGTGGGGGGAATAGGAGGCAAAGCAGAAGAAACTAAAAAGGAAAAAAAGGCAGCAACGCGGCAGAACATGAGACACGGCCGAGTGGCTGGACTCTCTACCACAGAAAAAAGGGGGGGAAGGGGCAGAGAGAAAAGCAGCGGGTGGAAGGGAGGACAGCAGGGGGAGTGAGGGGCTGCCTGACGGAACAGTGGTGGTCTCTGGGGCACCAAAGTAAGCAGACACGTGGAGGTCAGGCAAGCAATGGCGTACGCACAGCAGGAAACCTTTCACGCCGGCAGCGGGACCTGCCCCACGACGCCCACGCGGACGTCGAGGGTGTACGTTGTGTCGCCTGTAGTGGCACCGGGCGCAGCAAGCACCGCGCAAAGGAGCGGCGGTGTCGCCCATTGGCTGCAGAACCAGTCCTTGTCACGCTCTGCGTCAAAGCCACGCCACCAGTCCACGCAGAAGAAGCCATCATCCACTATGGTGATGTCCTCCTCGGTACGCTGCCAATCCCGCCGGATGGCACCGGTGACAGAGTCGAGGGCCAGGCGGACGGCGCGAAGGGCAAGGCTGTCCCCCAACAGCCCACTCGCCTGGCGGTCACAGCGCACACGCCAGATGGCGCCGATGACCGTGACACGGAGGCGCGTCCACGCGCGCAGCTCCTTCTTCTTAGCTTTCGCCACGGGCGCGCCACTCCACCCGGACATGTCATCGGCAAGCATAACGGCGGCGGTGAGCGGCGGCGGCGCGCCACCCGTCAGCGCCGCCCACGTGTCACAAAGCCATTGCATGGCTGGTCGTGCCGCCGGGCAGTCGAGAAACGTGTGAGCGAGGGTCTCGAAAGGCGGGTCGGTGAGAGAGGCACAGAACGGGTGACCGCAACACGCAGTTGACACGTCCGGGTTACCGTCCGCATCAGCCGGCGCGGTGTCCGGGTCGAGGAGCTTGACCGCGATGAAGGCGTTGCAGCCAAGGCAGCAGTGGAGGATGCGCCAAGCGGTGATTACAAAAGGCCGGTGGATGGTCGGGTCGAGGAGGCGGGTCCAGACCTGAGCAAACCCCTCTGGTAGGTCGGGGTCGCTGATCGGCGCCCCGCCGGGTAGAGGCTGGTCTTTAGCAGCAGCCTCCCCCTCGGAGCGACGCACCTGCAGGCGGTTGGGCTGCCGAGGCGCGGAGGGGCCGGCACCTGACTGGACCCCGCGCACCCACGCCACGGGGTTGTCAACGTCCTCTGGCGGGAAACCGTTCTTGACCACCTCTAGCGTGCGGCAACAGCGCTCGTCACGCCCAACAAGCCCGTGGCGATCGAGCTGCCGAGTAGGGATCGTTGCGCGGTCGCGGAGGGCGCCCGCGCTGATGCCAGCCTCGCTCGGGAGGCGCCACGCTGGGGGGAAGATCGCTCCGTCTGTTCGGACCCCAAAAACGTTGGAGCCGAAGCCCATGTCCTCGCTGGCTGCCGTGGTGTAGCGCAGGCGCAGCCGCGCAGCACGAACGGTCATTTCGAGGAGAGAGACGGTATCTTGGCCGATCCCTGCGACGGCCGGGATGCCCCAGGCACACGGGTCAAGCTGCATGGTGTCCCACACACCCACCAGCCATGGCTCAGCGACAGCGCGGCGATCGTCGGGGTCAACCTTGACCATTTCGGCCGCGTAGAAGTTGTAGTCAGCACGGAGCCAGCGCTGACGCGGCTTTGGGCGGATGACGACCATCGCCGCCTGACCAGGCCGCCCCGCGCCTCCCGGCAGCGGGTGCAGCCTACCAGACGGCCAAACCAACCATCGGCGCACTGCTGCCGAGCCTGCATCCTCTGGCGCCATCGGGTCAGCACCGCGTATGATTGCCCAGCCTGTTGCCGCGTCAGTGCCAACACGCGACCAGGGGGCAGTCGGCGCAGCGCTGCATTGCACATTGATGCGCCACGCGGCAGGCAATGCCGCGATGATGAGGTCAAGGTCAGAGAGAGCAGCCGCTGACAGGGCGGCGCGCTGGAGCCATGCATCACGCACGTCGCAGAGGCGTCTCCACCGCCGTGCCGCATCGGTGCGGAGACCCTGGAAATCGATGCCCGGCACGGCGTCGTTGCCAAAAGTGGCCTCGCGCATGACGGACTCAAAAGACAGCGAGTCTGGAGGCATGATGCGCGTGATGCGCAGCTGCATGAACGCCTTGACGCCTTCCCGCACAATAGACGTCGCATCCATGCTGAGGCCGGAAACCGCCCCCGGCTGCGTAGCGACCCAGAGTGGCCCAGGCGGGAGATGGGGGACGGCAGCAGCAGGCTTGGCGACTTCCGACGCGTACAGTGCTGCCCACGGGTGTGAGTTGAAGCCGAACAGCTGCCAGATGGCCTTCGCCCTCATGGCCGTCGCGTGCGAATCGAGGTCGGGCAGGCCAATGCCCCCCATGCCCCGGGGCAGGTGGGACACAGCAGCGCACGGGTAGAGGCACCCCGCGTTTGGAGTGACCTCCTCCGCACGCGCAGAGGCTGCAACGTAGCGGTTTGTGACCTGTTGCATGGCCTGAAGCAGGGCACGTACGGTCATGGTGAAACCCGCCTGGTAGACGAGCTTGGCCGCGATGCACTGCGTGGCGACGTGAGCACGGCCGATGAGCGTGGGCGCGACGCCTGCCCACCGCCTAGTGGCAGCAAGCATGGAACCCGCCATGGTGCCGTACGCGGCGGCAACGACGGCGTCCAGGTTATCAGGGGCGATAGGCACGCCGAGGTGGCGAGAGACCGCAGCTGCAATGTCACGGAGGGGGTACCCAGTCGCAACGTGGCGCTCGCGGACACCTGCCTGAAACATGAGATCATCGGGGGTCGGACCGGCGAGCCGTGTGAAGAAGAACTTGTTGACCGACTCGCCCGGGTTGCCAGCGCTGCGGGAGAGGGCGAGCGCCGTCTGGAACCTCGCGATGTCGCTCTCGGGGCAGCGCGTGGCGAGCGTGACGTCATCCGCGAACGCCTGCGCCGGAGGGGCCTCCGACCCCTCACCGACCCCGTTTGGTCCGGGCAGCCTGAACGTGGTGAGTGTACCGCCAGCCTGCAGCGACGACAGGTAGGACATCACGGGCTGCAGAACGATGACCCACTCCATGCATGAGAGCGCCGAGCCCTGAAAGAGACCAGAGTCCATCGGGAAATCTGGCGTGAAGAAGCCGTTGACGCGCACCCTGACCTTGGCCCCTCCGAGGAGGATTCGACACCACCTAACCACCCCGTCGGGTCGGAAACCCATGCGGATCATGGCTTGGTCGAGCCAGCCCCTGTTCACCGTGTCGTACGCCTTAGTCAGGTCGCTGTGCACCAGCCAGCCCGGCAGGCCGAGGTCGCGGAAGCGGGCAGCCAGCGCGAGATGGTAGCGCACGTTGTGAGAGATGTCACGGCCATGGATGAACGCGCCCTGCCCGATGTCGATGAGGTAGTCAAGCGGGACTTGTAGGCGGTTGGCTATGATGCTCATCACAAGCTTCACGTCTGAATTGAGGAGCGTGATGGGCCGGTAGCCATCGAGCTCATCGCCCGGCTTGCCTGGCTTGGAGAGCAAGCAAACAACCCCACGGAGGAGCAGAGCAAACGGGGTAGGTGACGTGCGGCCAGCCTCTCCAAAGCCGGTGTTGAACACACGGAGGAGGAGGGGGGAGAGGGAACCGCGCCAGTGGCGGTAGACCTCGTACGGAATGCCGTCGCCGCCGGGGACCTTGCCCCTAGCCGCGTGGGAGAGCGCAACCTGCAGCTCTTCTGCCGTAAGCATGCCAGCAAGCGCGTCGTTGGCACAGTCGACGCCCTCGGCCAAGGCAGCGAAGGGCCCATCCAGCCTCCTTGGCAGGGTGGTCAGGAGGGTGTGCTGGGCTGCGGGGTCAATGCCCAGCTGCGGGCGGAACAGACCGATGGAAGACTCAGAAGAGAAGAAGTCGACAACGTACTTGGTCGCTTTCGGAGCGTCCGACACAAACGAGGCGGCATCGGGGCTGTCAGTAGGGGCACGGCCGGGTCGGTTGAGGGAGAGCATGGTGGTGACTGTGTGCATCTCGCGTGCCTGGTGGTGGAAGTAGTACGAGCTGGTTTCACCCTTGTTCTGGTCGAGGGTGGCAGCCACGTCCCATGCCAATGCGGAGAGCGCACGCCATGCCGCCGCAGCGTTGTCCTTCTGCGCGAGCCAAATGGTGGCAGCCGCACCGACGTCCCCCCCGGATGCTGCTGCAGCAAGCATGCCCTCTCGGGCGCTGCGCGCGCAGTGGTCGGCGGCACGCGCGGGCGCCTGGCGGTCGCGGCGGTGGCGCTTGTCAACACCAACAGCCATGTCTATGAATGCCGACTTCCAGGCATCGAAGGCGCCGATGAGCTCAGACGCCGGGCACACCATGAGTGGGGGGACCGTCTTAACGATAAAGGCGCTCACGGCTGCAGAGGGCTCCTTGGAGTTCAGCAAACGCAGGGGGAACGACAGGATGCCCCGGCCACGCGGCACGCCTGACGTCATGCAAGTCACCATGAGGGACACAGGCAGGTGGTCGGTGGAGACGGGCGCTGAGGGCAGAATGTCTGAGGTCGCACTGAGCGCAGTGGCGGCAGGAAGCGCAGCTGTGGTCAGAGTTGGTGAGAAGCACTCAGAGACAAGGAAGCGGTCCAGGCGTTTTCCCGATGATGTCGACGCCGACCAGTGAGTGAAGGCCATGGCGGCAGGGTTGAGGTCGCGCCAAATGTCGCACAGCTGTGCCGAGCCCATGACGGCCAGCAGCTCTGATGCACCGATGTGCACCCCTGGCACCGGGCAGGCGACGCGGTCATCCTGGTGCAGGGTGACGTTGAAATCGCCAGCCACAACAGTCGGGGTAGGGTCATTGACCGGGAAGTATCCAGCCAGAGTGGAAGAGAAGAAAACTCCCCGGTGGACAGGCTGTGCCGGGGCGTAGACTCCAATGAGGCGGAAAGGCGATCCATCGAGGAACGCGTCGACGCGGAGGATGCGCCCCGACGTGTCGAGGGGGGCATCATGCCTAGTGGGCTGAGTGAGGGGGCAGTCCGGACTGAGGACCATCACCACCCCGCCGGTGGAACCGGCACCCGGCGTGTGGAAGAACCGCGCGCCAGGCCAAAAGGCGCTCGCACCGGGCTGCCGCCGCAACAAATCTTGTGGATCTGCGGCGGTTTGCGTCTCAGTCAAGATGCCCACGTCCGCCTGCTGCTCGCGCAGCCAGGCCGTGACCTGCACCAGCTTAGCACCAGTGAGGCCTCGTACGTTGAGCATGATGACTGAGAGGCGGCGGCCGGTGGGCGCACCGGGCGTACTCATGGCGCCCTGCGCTGGGGACCAGCCCACATGCCGTGGGGGCCGCAGCGCGCTGGGAGAGAGTCGTCTTCGTCGTCGTCATAGGACCTGCGGCCTCGCTCCGGGTGGTGGCGGAAGGCGGGGCCACGGTCGTGCTCGCAGTAGTCGCCGTGAACCTGATCGTGGTAGAAGACGGGGTTTGAGTCGAACCACCTGTCGGGAGTGGCATGGCTAGACACCCCTGACCCCAACTGGTACTGCGTGCGCGGGTCGACCGCTGGGGAGCGCGATGCCGGTTGGTCCGGGATCGGCTGCCCGAAGATGGTGGGCCGCGGTGGCAGCGACGTGGCGGCTGCCGATGCACCACGCCCGGCAGCACGTGCACCAGTGGGCGGGGTGAGCGCGGCCGATGTCCCTAGGGTTGGCTGCCCGAAGATGGAGTTGACCTGCAAAGGCAGAGTCTGGGTGCCAACCGGGCCCCGGGAGGTGCCAGCGTGCGCCCCGAGGCCCATGCCAAGATCCGCCGGTGCTGACTGCCTGGGTACGGTGGGAGGCACCAAAGGCGCGGCAGCAGTGACAACGGGCAGGTCGACTTCCATTGCCATCGCACCGGCGTGCGCGCGGCCGTTCATGCCGGGGAGGTTTAGCCAGCTGCCCGGCGGGCTGAGGGCAGAGCGGTTCCGGAGCATGTAACCGCTGCTACTCGTAGTACGGATTGCAAGGGGGTTGACAGGTGTGCTCCGCCCGCCCCGAGCACGGCTCGCAGCAGCGCGCGCGAGGGCGACGGCCTCATCGTCACGGCTCGGAGATGCCCGCCAGGAGCCGGCCCTGTCAGCACGGCCGGAAGCAGCCAGAGTCCCGACGCGGGGTCCTAGAGAGCCACCACTGTCCCCGCCGTCATCACCAGGGGATGAGTCAGTGGGTGGTGACCCCGCAACAGCCATGGGGGCGGAAGCGCTGGCTGTCGGCGGGGCAGCAGACCCAGAACGCACGGCAGCACCCATGACGCTTGTGCCTGCAGAGTGCACCTCGTGGCCCCCTGCGGTCCCTCCGGTGGCAAGCACATCGCTGCCCCCTTCTGGCATACGCATGGAGGTGTCCGTGTGCACCTCGTTGGCACCGCCAGCCACGCGGCCAACACCTGCAGAGTGCGCGATGTGGCCACCGCTGGCCGTGGCACCAGCACTGCCAGCAGTGTGTGCACCGATGCCGTTGTCAGCTACGGGGAGGGCAGCGACAGCAGGACCTGCATCAGCGCCACTGCCACCAGCGGAGTCGGCACCACCAGCTAGCACGGCGGCCGCACCGCCCTCGGTGCCACCAGCCCCCGCAGAGCGGCCAGCGTCGGCAAACCTCGACGTGTTGCCAGCGATGCCTTCCTCGTCCGACTCATAGAACCCATCGAGGACGCCGGCCCACCCCTCCCGCAAGAGGCCACCCGACCCCGGTGAGTCAACAGATGCCCGGGGAAGAGCGGGGATGGTGGTGCGGCAATTGGGGCACGTGTTGTGACCAGCGCGCCATTTGTCAAGGCAGCAGAGATGGAACACGTGGTTGCAGCTGGTGCTGACTAGGTTGTCGACGTCGGAGAGAGGCTCGCGGCAAATAGAGCAAGACCCCAGCTCCGGGGGTTTTGGCACCTCAGTGGCAGTGGCAGAAACGGGTCCCACGTGCGCGCGGCCATCCTCGGGGGCAGCGGCGAGCGGGGGAGCCTCGGCCGAGCCGGAAGGGGCGTTTAGCCCAGGCGGCACGACCCCCGCCGCTGCTCCCGCAGCCGGAGAGCCAGCGTCAGCAGAAGTGGAGCCAGGGGCGGGCCCTTCAGACGCGCGTGCGACCACGTCGATGTCAAGGTCGAGGTGGGCGGGAAGCATGACCCCGTTTGGCAGCGTGGTCCCCGGCAGCGCGGCCGAGCCGCCCCCGATGGCGGCAGCCGCGACGGCGGGCACAGCCGCCAGAGAAGGGTGCCCTGGTGAGTAGTGGACCGCGGGGGTGAGCACAGAAGCTCGCACGAGCGGGTCGTCTTTTAGGAGCACGAGCACCGGTGAGGTTGTGATGCCCGGCACGTAGAGCGCAGCCGGGAGGCGGCGCAGCCAAGGGTCCGACGCCGGCGGGGTTACCCACACCACGATTTTTCCACCGTCGGGCTGGTTGGTAGCCTTGTCCCGACCGAGCCGCATGCGCAGCACGACGACGGCATCGGGGTCGCTGTTGAAGCGCACCACGTCAGCCGGCGCCGTGCCCATTAGTGGGGTCACTGGTGCGTAGCCAGCCATCGCGAGGAGGGCCGCCGCAAGCTCGTGAGTGGAGAGGGCAGCAGGCACATTCTGCACCAGGATCTGGATGGCAGTGTTGGGGAGCGGGTGCTCAGCGCGCTTAACAGCCACCTGCCAGATGCCGTTACGCCACTCTACTGGGTACGCCCCACCGCTGGTCAGGTAACGGTAGAGGGAGCCATACGATGCGGTCATCTGGTTCAGCTGGAGCTCAATCACGATGAGCCCGCTCTTGCGGATGGTGCATGCAGGTGGGTGATCCTTCCCGACACCAAATCTGGTGGTCAGGTCGGTCATTAGTGCCGCGTGAAGGCTGTCCTGGTGCGGCCTGCCGGCTGCGTCCCCCACCATCAGGCAGAAGACCGACGTGCGCGCGTGGACGTTGTCAACCGTCCCACCACCGAGGCGTTGGCCATGGTCGACTACGCGGGCGACCAAAGAGTGGTCACCCGCCCACAGCGCGCTCCGAACGAGCATGCCGTAGGAGTCGACTACCCTAGGGCTGACCTACCGGTCCCCCACACAACCGTCAAACTCCCGATCAAACTGCCTCTAAACCGCAACGGCCGGAAATCCCGCCGGGGCTCTGAGTCGCCGCCTTCGTCCCCTCCTTTTAAGTTCAAACCACCCGCACAGGCACCGACAACCCGGGCCGCGAGTCGTCGGGGCCGGGCGGCGGCAAGCCGGCTCCTATACGGGCAGGACAAACTTAGAAGAAAAGTAAGAAAACAGGGAAGGCGAGGCCGGGGGGGAAGTGCGGACGGGAGGGGCTTTGGGCTGGTGGATCGGGAATTGGGGGCGTGGGGGGGTCAGCAGTCCGGCAGGTCAGGGACCTACCTAGGGGTCGGCGGCTCAGGGGGTCGGTGAGTCGGCAGGCCAGAGGAGGCCAGGAGGGGGTCAGAGCGGCACGGTTTGGGGTGGCAGCGGAGTACGACCCCCGTCTGGTCGGAGCCGCTTGAGCTGGCGCCGCTTCAGGGCAGAGAAAAGGGGTGCGAGTGCGCGTGGAAAGCGGTGGTACTAAGGGTGCTGGGGGGGCGGGTCCAGTGGCTGGAGTTGCCAGAGGGCTAAAAGGGAAGCGGGCAGAGAAAACCAGAGGCCCCGGGGGAGGGGGGGGGCTCAGTGCCCCTTGTGAGTCTCTAGGGCGGCCACTGGGAGGGGCAGGAGAAAACTACGAGTCGGAAGGCTCCGGGAAAGACAGGGAGCAGCTAGAGGAGGCACCGGCAGCGCT
Source organism: Chlamydomonas sp. UWO 241 (assembly GCA_016618255.1). Lineage (NCBI taxonomy): Eukaryota > Viridiplantae > Chlorophyta > Chlorophyceae > Chlamydomonadales > Chlamydomonadaceae > Chlamydomonas > Chlamydomonas priscui. The sequence continues at coordinate 2,767 of VFSX01000766.1, read as the reverse complement.
AGAATCAAAGGATGGCGTGCATTCTAGTGGGCGTGCATGCGTGCCGATGCGTGCTCAGGCAAACGTTTGTGCCTGTGCGTGTTCGAGCGTGCGTTTGTGCGTGCGTGCGTGCGTGCGTGCGTGCGTGCGTGCGTGCGTGCGTGCGGGCGTGCGTGCGTGCGTGCGTGCGGGCGTGCGTGCGTGCGTGCGTGCGTGCGTGCGTGCGTGCGTGCGTGCGTGCGTGCGTGCGTGCGTGCGTGCGTGCGTGCGTGCGTGCGTGCGTGCGTGCGTGCACACCAAAAACAAAAGGATGCAGCGGCGGAGAGAGGGGTTGGGGGAGCAGGGGCCTAGAGGCCGCTGGGGCTAAGGGTCAGAGGCGGTGCGAGGAGGGAGAGCGGGCGGCACTAGGGGGGCCAAAGGGCCAGGGATCCCAAAAGGGCTTAGGGGCCTCGGGGTGTAAGCGGCAATATCCAAGGGACTATGGGACGTGGCGGCGGCGACGCAGGTGGTGGGGGGGAGTGTAGCCCAGAGGGGGAAAGACAGATCCTGGGGGGAGGGGCAAAGGGAAAACCAGAGGCCGAAGCTGCCAGCTGGCTACAACAGACGGAGGGGAGAGGGTGCGTGGGGTGCACGTGAAAGGGGGTTTACGGCGTCGGGTGGGGGTGGTGGAGACTGGAAAAAGAGGGCCGCAGAAAGAGTCCTCTACGGAGGGGTGCCCAGGAGGGCCCCTTGGGAGTCGCTAGGGGGGAAACGCTAGGGGGGCCACTAGGAGTGCTGGCTACCTAGAAAAAAGGGACACTAGTAGTGCCTAGGCTCCGGGAAAGGCAAGGAGCGCTCACAGGAGCCACCACTGGTTCTAGGTTCAAAACAAGGCGTGTGCACGCGAGCGAGCGAACGTGCGTGCCAGCGCGTGCAGAAGCAAGCGTGCGTGCGTGCGTGCGTGCGTGCGTGCGTGCGTGCGTGCGTGCGTGCGTGCGTGCGTGCGTGCGTGCGTGCGTGCGTGCGTGCGTGCGTGCGTGCGTGCGTGTGCGTGCGTGTGCGCGCAGGTCCAAAGGTCTAAGAACCGGCGGCGGCGTGGGCGGGAGGAGGGGCCCTCTAGGAATCGGCGGCGGCGTGGGCTGTGTGGGAGGGTGGCAGGAACAGGGAGAGGAGCAAAAGCAGAGCCTAGTTGGAGGGGCGAAAGGCGGAGACAGGGGGGGCAGCCCGGGGGGGAAGGGGTCACGCGCACATGGGGTCCATGCGCATGTGCATGCCGAAATGCATGGAGGCTCTCACCTGGGCCAATACCAGAGCAGAGGCCACTCCACGTCGCACAGACCAGCAGGTCTGGGTGTCACCGGCTGAGCCAGGTAGCCGAACGGCAGTGGCGACGAGCAGGGGTAACGGTCGTCGGCCACAGAGAAAATGCGGCGACGCGCGGCTGAGCCAGTGCCTCCGCCGTCACTCTAGCGTCGAAGCGCACGTTAAAGGGGCTCCAACGCAACCGAAATCGAGGAAATCCGTCCACGGAGTCGGAAGCTACTGAAAAAGGCGGCTGGAGAGTGGAGAGTGGAGAGTGGAGAGTGGGAGAGTGGAGAGTGGAGAGTGGAGAGTGGAGAGGAGAGTGGAGAGTGGAGAGTGGAGAGTGGAGAGTGGAGAGTGGAGAGTGGAGAGTGGAGAGTGGAGAGTGGGGAGAGTTGCTTTGAGTGTAACGTTGGCCTCTGAAAAAAAAAAAAAAAAAAAAGGCGGTGAGCGGCGGCGGCGCGCCACCCGTCAGCGCCGCCCACGTGTCACAAAGCCATAGCATGGTCGCTCACCGGTTTCTGGTTTCCGGTTTACCAAAAATACCAATACCAGTTTCTCTGTTCCTCAGTTCCCGTGTTGCTGTAGCCTAGGCGTCGGCATAAGGTGTTGCTTTGATGTAATACCTTTTAAAAAAAAAAAAAAAAAAATGGCTGGTCGTGCCGCCGGGCAGTCGAGAAACGTGTGAGCGAGGGTCTCGAAAGGCGGGTAGGTGAGAGAGGCACAGAACGGGTGACCGCAACACGCAGTTGACACGTCTGGGTTACCGTCCGCATCAGCCGGCGCGTTTTTTTTTTTTTTTTTTTAAAAGGTATTACATCAAAGCAACACCTTATGCCGACGCCTAGGCTACAGCAACACGGGAACTGAGGAACAGGGAAACTGGTATTGATATTTTGGGTAAACCGGAAACCAGAAACCGGTGAGCGACCCAGGAATCGAACCTGGAGCCTTAAGGATTGCAGATAACATCGTTAACCACTAGCCCAAAGGTGGAACCATCCCCCCGCTGCGGTGTCCGGGTCGAGGAGCTTGACCGCGATGAAGGCGTTGCAGGCAAGGCAGCATTTTTTTTTTTTTTTTTAAAGATATTACATCAAAGCAACACCTTATGCCGACGCCTAGGCTACAGCAACACGGGAACTGAGGAACAGAGAAACTGGTATTGGTATTTTTGGTAAACCGGAAACCAGAAACCGGTGAGCGACCCAGGAACCGGTGAGCGACCCAGGAGGAGCAGTGGAGGATGCGCCAAGCGGCGATTACAAAAGGCCGGTGGATGGTCGGGTCGAGGAGGCGGGTCCAGACCTGAGCAAACCCCTCTGGTAGGTCGGGGTCGCTGATCGGCGCCCCGCTGGGAGGAGGCTGGGCCTGAGCAGCAGCCTTCTGGTTTCCGGTTTACCAAAAATACCAATACCAGTTTCCTTGTTCCTTGGTCCCTGTGTTGCTGTCGCTTAGGTGTCGGCATGGCTGCGTTGCTTGAGTGTAACGTTGGCCTCTGAAAAAA